>OZ026614.1:101928621-102261121 GCA_964020975.1 Hermodice carunculata | reverse complement strand
GCAACATTTTGTTTCAATGTGATTTTCTCGTTTTTTGCTCAACCTCCTCAATTTATATCTCGCCTCACAACCACACGAATTGCCCTATCACATTAAAATCAACGGACATCAAAAGAAAGTATCAAACCCAGGAGCGGTTCCTATGATTTTTTTTCTTTTATGATAACCCTTCCATGACTTTTGGAGCTATTTATAGAAAGAAAATGAACAACCTGTCAGGACTAACATAGAAATTGTATAACTTTTTTATGCTATTACAGGACTCACTTTGGAATTCGATCCTATACATAGATATATATTTTCAATTTCTTGATTTCATCTTTAAAAAAAAAAATGTGCGACTTCTGCACGAAAAATGTGAAACTCCTACCAAGTCAGGTAGAATGCTATAAAATCTCAAAAAAATTCCGATTCTGCAAAAAAGAACCACTATGGATATAAATATATGTATATGTAGTAATCAGAAAATATATAGGTTTAATGTATTTTTGAAAAAATAAAATGGGTAACATCGGTCACTACGCACTAGCCTCACATCTTCCACCTTAATTTATCTTTAACTTTTGTGGTTTATAGTGGTATTTTAGAAATGAATTCAAACGAAACGTATGGCCGCACCATGAAATAACCCCGTTTTTATTGGTTCCCCCTTGAGAAGGGGGTAGTTCTCCAAATAAATTATTATTAGTAGTAGTGTTATCATTATCATCACCACCACCACCACCACCACCACCACCACCACCACCACCATCATCATCATCATCATCATCATCATCATCATCATCATCATCATCATCATCATCATCATCATCACCATCACCATCATCATCATCATCATCATCATCATCATCATCATCATCATCATCATCCGGTAGGCACATTTTGGCATGCAAAGAAAGTGTGGTTATAATTGTCAGTCTTTGTGTGGAGAATTGACACGGAACAAATATTAGAGGTTGTGGCAATTTTATAGTTGAACTGATTCAACCAGCATCCAAGGCTGTTAGTCCAGTATGTTTGGCGGTATTTTGTCAGTTGACATTGTTGCTGGAAAAACCTGTACTTAATGTTCAACGTGAGGTATTTGCATGGACAGTTCCTGGCTACATATGTGTGGTGCTGCCCCTGGTGCCATAGTTTGGAACAAAGAGTAAAACCTTTAACGGTGGCACATGAAAGGGCCCTTGTTTTCTTGTTCTTTGCAAGATGAGCAGAAAACATGCAGTATAAATGCACAGGTACGTGTATAAATGATAAATCATTATTAAATTTGCAGAGGACTCCTACATTGTGCGCGGGGGCTGAAATTTAATTTTCATGGACGAATGTGTATGACTTTGCATCATGTGTGCAAAATCTTTCAACTTCACTTTTTGTTAAATAAAGGTATTCTTGATAAAATGATATTTTTGCTTCGCAGGCGCCGTATGGAGAGTTTCCATTTGATTTTATTTCTGGTGCCTGTGTTTTAAATAAGCACAATGGATTTGACATAAACAATACCTTGTAATTTATTAAATCTTGTTTGTAACTACACGTATGTTGTTCAAATTCCGCTCTCTATCTTTCTTTCTAAATTACAATAATACATATTGGTAAATTTGATGGCCTGTACCGCCTTAAAAAAGCAACAATTGCGTTTGTCTGTAATCTGTTTTTTTTGCCCCTGTGCAATACATCCCATGGTGTCATATATATATATATATATATATATATATATATATATATATATATATATATATATATATATATATATATATATATATATATATATATATATATATATATATATATGTATATGCATTTATGTTGTGTGTGTATTATATTGTTAGGGACGAGCATATGCTGGTTGTGGAAATTATTCAGACACATATTAGGTACAGTCAACCTTATTGACCTATGTACTCCTGGAAGGCCATCTGCGCTCAGTGCCAAAGCCGAAGGCATAATCAGGAACAAGGAAAGCATGCTTATCACAACATGGGTTAACAGAATGGAGATCGTTCATAAAACAACGTAGCCAAGGAATCCATAAATCACCATACACACACACACACACACACACACACACACACACACACACACACACCCACACCGTGGGTTGCGGAACTATCGTCGTAAACACACATAAGACCAAACACAAAATATCCCATCGAGTTTCAGAAGGAAAAGTAGAATAATGCATAATATTTTGGTTTACGTTTTGCTTAGTTTCTTTTTGGAGTGGTTAAAATTTTCAAAATTTTTTATTGATCTTGAAAGAAGACTCCATTCACGGATAGTAGATGGGAGGAAGGAGTAATAATGTATTTGGGTCGAAAATTATCTTCGTGACATGTGTCAGCGCGTAGTTATCCAAGGTCAGGCGTCTACTTTGGGCAGTATCGAAGCAGTCGTCCCACAAGTCTCAGTGCTAGGCCCACTCATTGTTTTTTTATCTAAAGTAATGACATTGTCGATATAGTTAAATAAGAAATTCGTCTTTCTGCGGACGATACAACACTATATATTCAAGCAGATAATCGAGCCGAAGGGGCAAACACTTTAACTCATGACCTTTCTTGCATGTCTGATTGGGCAAAACAATAACTCGTCAGCTTCAACCACTACCAAACTCAAAAGCCTTGGGAAAGTGCAACTTTCATTAGAAGATCCTGTTCCCACTGAAAATTCCATTTAATAGACTGATAAAGTCATGGAAAAGACTTGGAAAAACCTGCAAGAAAACACATTCAAGTTTGGGTCTGAAAGCTACCTAGAACAGCCTGAGAAAGTCCTTGTATATATTCATAAATTCCCAGTTTCAGCTGTTCATGTGGTGGCCTTGAACAACTGAGAAAGGTAGTGATATTCCCAGTTTCTCTTATTTACAAGAGTCAGTTAGAGTACATGTACAGATTTCTTCAAGAAACTATAAAAGGACTTGATATGGGGAGGTATTCCAAGCTTTTGATTTCCAGGGGGCCTTCTCGGTTATTGTGCATTATCTCTCAGACTAGACATGGAAGTGCAAGATTGACAGTTGCAACCCCTGATCTGCCTTCAATTAGCGGTGACCCATCAGCATGCTGCATGTTCCAGCGGGCATTATTTACTGGTATCATGGGGGTGCATCTGTCGAACCATGCATGGTGTTTTGTCCTGTACTCAAAATAATAAGTTACTGATCACTTCTATCAACTACGTGAAATGAACTGAAAGTTATGATAATTATGATAACTTTGTTTGGAATTCACTGTGTTGTCACATCATATGCACAAGCTACTAATTAAGGGTAAAAATCTTGTGTATTCCCATGCTGGATCCTATTTTTTCATTCATCCAATAGGATCCCATACATTTTTCTCTCACACAAAACTGCTCAGAAATAAGTTATATAAAGCCACATATCATTAAAATGTTACCGGTGACACACTTATTAAATATTATCTGCAAGTACTTCTGCATGTTCCAGCAAGCAAGATTTACTGGTATCATGGGGGGTGCATCAGTCTAATCATGCATGGTGTTTGGTCCCGTAATCAGAATCAGTTCACAGGTACATATACATGCAGTTTTGTGACGGCATCGGTTTAAATTTGTTTATGTAATAAAGGAACAAACACAGTTTTGTATTGCAGTTGTAGGATTTTAATTTATGCAAATTAGGTGAATATGCAAAATGTAAATCTTTAATAGCTTCAAAAATATTCTAGGGGTGCCATTCCTACTTCAATTTGTTGGTGTGTGGCATTGCCCCATCCAATGAACTTCACTTTGTTGGTGTGTGGCATTGCCCCATCCAATGAACAATAAACCAAAGTTCCTCTAGGCTTATAAGTCATGCAAATTAGGCAAATACACAAAATTAAAATGTTGAAAAGCTTGAAAACTATTACAGATAGTAGTTTGATTCAAACTTCACTTTATTAGTTTGGGACATGGCCACATCCCTTGAACCAAGAACCAAAGCTGAGCATTTTACTTTATAAATATTAGGCTAATACACGAAATTTAGATTATGTTGAACAATGGCAAAGTGTAGCATTTCAAATTGTTCTCAGTTTGAATGCACCCAGACAGATTTTCTGTGAAGCAAATCTTCTTTTCTAGTTATATTTTGTAATTTGAATATACTGTTAATGTAACAAAAATGACTGTGACAGAAATGACCTGGTTGCATCTACCAATATTCTGTAGTTTTAAATCCCTAATATCAAATTGCTCTTTTTTCCCCATCATATCTAAAATATTTTTGCTTCAAACATATATACTCTAAGACATAAATGCCACATGAAACTGAAATCTTGTCAGACACCCAAGTGCCCCCTGCGTAGGGTGCTTATATCCATGACTATAGATACTGATATTTGTATATTCTTGCTCAAAACTTGAAATGTAAAGGAAATGGTAATGTGCCATTATGACAGACAAAATATTTCAAGGATATTTATTAAGCAGATTTTCATTAATTCCACATTTTTGTTTCATTTAGTACAAAATTTACATACAGATATTTATGGCTGCCTAGTATTTTTCATTGAGAGAGATTAGGAAAACATTTGCTGTGTAATTCGTAAGTTACAGTAATAGCAGGTGACTTGGCAAATTTCAAAGCATATGCCCTTTTAATTGGTACTCGTACTAAAGTGGACAATTTATACACTCAGAATTGAATTATGAGTAAATATACTAATCACATGTACTTTATGTTCTGACCAATAGACACCAATTTGATGCTTTTCTGTCAAGTCACACCCCCCACCCCCCACACACACACATAGAGAGAAAATACATTTATACATAAAGAACATGCATGCGTACAGACATGCACACACACACACACACACATACACACACACTTGTCCCGAGTTGATAAAACTTCCCACTAGGGTAGGTCAGAGTAGTCTCTGAAAACAGGTGGTCTGTGATTAAAGGTAAAAGATAGTAGTACCTGCAATTGACATTTTTGGGGGGGGGGGGGGCAATTGAAGAACACCCCTTTGGCCAGCCATTTCATGCGAGATTGGAAAGTCATAGCCCGAGTAAGCAGCTTTCCTAGGCACACAGTAGGTCTGAACGGCACCCACAGCATGCTGAGGAAAGCTGTCGACTTTAACCATAGTTGCTAAAAAAATATGACATATTGGTATTCTTTGGAAATGTCTTTGCCAAATTGTCAAGGCAATGTCTCAGCTAACATTAATAAAGTAAGGATTTGATAATCAAGAGCATGAATGAGCATTGGTCTTTACCAATGAATATAGATACATAGGTCTATACAACTGTTAATTAAGACATCCAAGTGTCTTGTACTCAACTTTGTCACAAAGAGTAACGGTGAGCACACATGGTTTCTGCATTTCAAATTGTTATCTCAACCACCAGACACTAAGAGGTGTCCAAGTGTAAAATTAATCTTCACACAGATTGCAAAAGATGCTGATAAGAATCTAGGACTTATAATGAAATAATTATATTCAGTTGATTGACAATAACTCTGTTCTCAATGTCAACATCCAAAACCTGAGCATCAAACTGAACCAAATGATATTAAGCTTCTTGCACACACATTGTGATACATATATATATATATATATATATATATATATATATATATATATATATATATATATATATATATATATATATATAGTTAGTTCACTAATGCCACAAAACTGAAAGCAAAACTAAAGTGAAAAACTTTTACTTTAGCTGCCATGCAGCAATAATGCTCAAAATTGTGATTTCTTAACTTCAGTTAAACATTAAACTTGTGGAAACTGTGAAAATATTTCTGCTTGAAAAAAAACAACAACAAAACATTCATATACCGTAGTTTAATCCTTTTCCCCTTGAATTAAGACTGAGTCAACAGCTTTCCTTGACATGGTTGGGCACTAAGTGTCCAACCCATGCCAAGGAAAGCTGTTGACCTGGGGCATGTTATCTTGATAGGTCTCATCTTCAATTCTCAATCAAATTGCTTTTCATTCCTGTTGAAATTAGCTGAAAACATGGAAGCAGACGACATTTGGCCAGAAGCCCAGAAGCCAGTTTTGCTGGTTTCAGGGGGAAAGGGTATAATGCTTAACTGTTTTTTTTTCTGTTTTTTTTTGTTTTGTTTTGTTTTGTTTGTTTGTTTGTTTGTTTGTTCATTTTTTTTGGGGGGGGGGGGTAGACTTGCTGGGTTGAGTAGTTCCTGGTGAAGCTACAGTTGTACCATGCATAATCCTGGGCATTCCAACAATTACTGTTGATGGAAAAAACATTAATTTTTCCCTTTTTTAGTGAAATTTCAGGTTGCTTTTCACAAAATGTTATATTTCAAGGATCATATTAGCATGTACAGATGTATTCAAAAGCCCCCATACAAATGGCAAGCTACAGTATATATGCAGCGCAATCTGACCAAAGTTGAAAACGTTATCCAATGTATGTATCATCTGACATAAAACAAAAAATTATCATGCATGTTCAATTTACTTCAGCTGGGAGGGTGGGGGTGTACTCCCATTACTAAGCATCAGGGACAGGCTCTGCGGGAAAGACCCCCTGTTTTGTTAGCATATTTCACTGCCAAACCCCATTTTTCAAATCATTGGTCCTAAAGGCCTCATTTTTAATGGTCACTGGTATATTGTAATGGGTCTGAATAATTACCCGTCCACCCCCACCCCGAATGGAAGTGGTCAACAAACTTACTTTATAAATCCCAGCTCCCAAAGACCCCCGTTAATCACGTTGATGCAGTTCCCATTGGGCCTGGATTTTATACCTTCAGCGGAGCCTACTCACCCTAAAATATAAGGAGGGCCCCCATCCCCCTTCCCAAGGTCAACATTACAATCAACAATACTTTTGAAACTTTGGTCTTTACAGATCTGGTCCTACCTACTCATGCAAAGTACTATATAGTTGGAGGGATTCAAGAGAGTAATGTTTCCTACTTTCAAATTTCCTATACAGGACTTTGTGGAACAAATTAGGAATATACAGGGTCAGATCCAGAAAATATACCAATACCATGAAGGCCCGGAAAAGCAAAAAAGAAAGAAAAAAATGAGAGATGAAAAATACAGGGATATAAGAGGTTTTGTCAACTTACGATGCATAAATTTTTCATCACACAGTTTGTTCCTTGAAAATAAACTTTTTTGCTACCAATAATGAATATTTACCATTTTTTCCTATACCACCAACAAAATACAAGAAAATGGTAACATTGTCCACAAATTGGAGCATATTAAATGGTATCAGTCTATAATCATTCTAAGTCATGGGAACTTTGTTGACTTCCCTGGCATTTTTGTTTCACCAAATTCACAAATATTTTCCACACAAAGAGATATGTACTTACTCTTTGTCACCTATTATTATAACTGTGCGACAACAATATTCAAAACAATTGCACCGTAAACTAAGCAAAAGCTGAGGAGAGCAAGTTCCTTTCTGCCCTAAAGATACAACCTTCTGTGATGTTTGGAATTTTTGCAAGTCTTTACATACCTATTATTTATCTTCAGCCCTGAAGTAACTAAATATGGCAAGTTAGTATGTTGCATCAGTGCATTTGGTATTGATTCCTGTATACAACTATGTTACCAATATTTCACATAGAATTACCCTCCTTGAAATGAATTCAATGTACAAATGTCTTCAAGCCGAGGTGCGCCTTTGCATTAACAGGAGCCTCAACACTACACCACTGGTAGCAATTAGGCAATGTGTATTGTGGATGAAGGCCAGTCCTTCTATATATTACAGGCAGAAGGACAGCGGCCTGTGGAATAAGCATAATACTTAATTTTGCAAGCATGTAAACAACACCAAATTGAGCCTTCAATTAAGCTCAACTTGTATCTATATTTTTCTGTTCCATCACTTTAGTATTTTTTGTTGGGTAGCAGGCCAAAATATGACGAAGAACAGAAATGATCAATAATGCAGTTTATTTAATAAACTGCATTATTAATTATTTCAGGAGACCAGCACATAGCAGCAGGGCTACAGTACAGTAATACTGTAGCTCTGCTGCTATTTGGGGTCTCCTGTCCACTGGCTGAGATCCCCATTTCCAACTACATGTAACTCTAAGTTGGGACCCGGACCCCCCCCCCCCCCCCCCCCCCCCCCGCAATCCATACTATATACTGACCAAGACCGTTGTGCAGTTGTCGCGCAGACCTCCGCAAGACAGAAGTTGCCTGGACGTGCACAGGGTAGGGTTGGTGTATTGCCCCCTCCAACTGGCAGGGTCAGTGTGTGGCATCAAACCACTGGTAAGTCGGCCCGGGGTTGGCCCTTATCCATGCTAATCTTAATGGTATCAGGTTGCCTGTGGACTCCTGAATCACCAAAGCCTTGGATCCATTCGCAGGGAAAGGGAATGCTGGCTGCATGAGCCTGCCAAGGCCCATCAGGCGGGGCAGACACCATGTCAACACTGCCTGAGCACCTCAGGAACTCCCCGCTACTCCACTACTGTACTGACCACAGAGCAGCTGTGCAAACATCAACCCCCACCCCCACCCCCACTGAGACGCTTGTTGGGTTGGTAGAGTGGTAAGCAGGCCTCCATGGCTGAATTGAGAAGGGGTATAAACTTGTATCTTCAGGGCAGGAACCCAACACTACTATAATGAGGAGGGGCAATTTTGCAAAATTCAGTACTTTCATGAACATTTAACAAGAATTTGACAAAATCACATACATGCAAAATTAATTGCGTTACAGTATTAAAGTCTTGTAACAACTAATAATGTACTATGGCTGTGAAATCCAGTCACATTACCTATACGCAGCAGCAATTTATGATCAATTGTAGGTCTTGACATCCTGTGAGATTTTTTAAATTCTTTTTTTTTGGGGGGGGGGGACTTGTATTCTATAAATTTACAAATTAACTTCAAAGTTCTGTCAAACACATACACTCCATCTCTGCCTGAGATCTGAAACATATATGTTTCAGCAGATGTGAAATAGAGAGTTGTTAAGAACAAGGTACTGTACCCTGTGGGTCCAGATGGATCGAGCAATACCCTGATCCGTTTTGTCCAATTGGATCCAACAGATCCCATGTTTTCAAATTGCAGTTGTGTCATAAATTACTCAAGGCGAGATTTCACTTTTAGTGAGTCTTGTATTTCTTATAGAATGAAAGTCACCAGCAGCCTAACTAAACATAATCTTGAAGACTTGATATTTGATTGAATTATTTCATAGAACATTGCCGGAATTTAAAAATTAAAAATGCAAAATAAAAAGCGCATGTGCATAATGAGGTGCATGAATTTTTTTAATGTATGTTATTACTAGGAAGTTTAATTTAAAACACAAAGTGATAGTAGATTCAACTAATAATTCATATTTATTCCTCACATGAAATTATCAGATTATAGGAAATGATATCTTGCTTGAACATTATTATTCACACTTTTGAATTGTTGCTAGCTTTGTTCTCATGCAGTTGTACCTTATGTATCAACAAAGTTAGAAAGTTTGAAGTTTCTTTTCCATTCAAGTTCAGAGAGATCATACTGTGACTTTCAAAGTATGCTTGGTGTTATGATTCTCAATTTTGTCCCTGCAGATAATGATTCTCGTTTGACACTATAATCAATGGAAGGTATAGAAGTGTAGTATTAAACTCTTCAAGTGCCAAATGTTGGACTGAACCAACAGCTTTTCTCAGTGTGCATTGGGCACAATGTGCCCAATGCGTGCCAAGAAAAGCTGCTGACCTGGGATATTTTCTCTGGAACTAGAGGCATGCTGGTACTTGAATGAAAGGTTGTATTTTTTCTTTTTACGAGCAATACGAATCTGAGATCCTAATGATAATTCAGACTGGTTTGAATTTAGACATGATTGCCACTGAAAGAGTTGAAATGCGCTGAACATGATATTTAGTGGAACGTATAGTACAGTTCAGTTATTTAAAATGCTCTGAACATGATGTACAGACATTAAAAATTGTTCATGGGAATAATTTTTCCTCCACACATTAAATGTATTGCAAAATGCTACCATATTTATGTCTGTGTGCCAACACAGACACTGTTTTAAATTTAAATCTTGATTATTTCCAAAACTGTTATAAGCACAGGTAACCAATCCAACTTCAATTGTGGTGCATGCGTGTCCGAAGGGGTAGCTATTTATACAGATGCTCATGTGGCATTGAATTGAGTTATCGGCGGGTCCTGGTTTGCACATGCTTGCATTTATCAACATTTAGGCAGAGTTTGTTCTTGTCAAACTATGACTTCAGTTTCTAATAGTATATACCAGTGCTTTTTACTGTTTTGTTGCACATCAGGCTTACAAGCAAATTGCGTCACGATATCAGCTGCATTTAAATTTTATGAATGGTACATTTCTTGGTTGCACCAGGTGTGTCATTTAGGGGCAGGAGAAAGGACAGGGATTCTGGAGCAGACCTCGGTGAAATACCGATGGTTATTTGCAAGGCTCTGAAAAAACGCCTCAATGAGTGTATATACCTATCAAATAGGTTTGAGTTACTACGCGACCCACGTTCACAGAGCGCAACCAGTTTAAGAGCAGCCCGAAATCACAGAAAAGTGATATATCTTGTAGGTACAGACTGCATATCCGAATACAAAACCACAGGAAATACCATTTTCGTCATGACACAGCAGGCCAACTTCTACTTTTAAGTGGCTAAACCCTATCTCAAGGAAGGTCATAGTTCCCAAACTTGAGACACGTGTGAACCTACAATGGTCAACAGTGGTTCATACCATGTTCTCAGAAGTGTATACATAAAATATGCGATACCAAAGACAATTGATAAGCCTGAACAGCAAATTTTAAACCATTTTTGATTACATGGTCAGCCGACCATTTAAGTTCTATACCATCTATGCCGCAAATATGAAGCTTAGCAAACACGATACCAATGTCAGCAGTGCCAAAGGCTTTATCAGTAAATGAATGTGAACAAACTCAGTCTAAAAAGCCTTTTTCCGTGGGGTGCGTTTCTTATCTGATTCGGGTGTTTGCAAAGCTATTTTCTAGAAAAACAAACAAATCACTGAAATGTCGATCCACAATTTTTGCCCCTTGGAGAGAGCTTACCAGATAGAGGTGGGTCGACAGGGCTAGCAATCTTATTTCGGCCAGATTTGCAAAGGGGCAGTTCTTTGCATTTTCTATTTAGCGATAAGTTTTGGCGTTAAAATACAGATGCAGAACACAAGGCACGGATTTAGCCTCAACGGAAGGTGCTGCTAGGAGGAGATACTATCCAGACCAATGTCATGTATGCTTACCAATATTACTTCAATATTAAATCGGTGGTCACTTCAAGGAATATCTTCCTGAGATTGGCATATGCTTCATGATCTTCACTATGTAGAGGTGCTGAAACTAGTTGCAGTTTGTTTGCTATAGTTTGGCCGATACAAGCAAAGTATTCTTTATAAGGCACAAGCTATGTTTTTAGGGCCGGCCGGTAATAATTTGCTTCAACCAGCAAACCCTCTTGCGTTGACGTCGACATTCCTGGTAAAAGTTCTCTTAAATGCACTTCCATCTTAATGTGGGAACAAGTTTGTTTTCAAGGATCGTCCCTGTAAAATAATATCTTTTTGCACTTTATCAGTCCATTGGTAACTGCATCCTGAAAAAAGATGCCAATAAATGTGGAGTCTTCCTGTATGAGTTATTTCCTCTGAAAGTAATGCTTTATCTTGATTTGATATGTTCTTTTATATCATCACCCAGCTAGGTATCGGTAGTTTTTCTGACTCATCTACAAGCAAACAGATAGTGCATATACATTATTTGATGAGCCTTTTCACATGGCAACTGCTTCATCAATATCTTGATAGGTCTGAATGGAGTACAGGCATTGTTCAGGGTGTTGAACAAAGGTTTTAACTTTAATTTCTAATTTCACTACTTTTTTTGCCATTGTGCAGGATTTTGTGAATTAGAATATGATTCAGTGCAGTAGACAAATATAATAAATAAGAGTACAGCTGTTGGCTGTGATTCCAGTTGGCTTGTTTACCAGTTGAGAAGCTTAGAAGTTTCACGTGTATAGATAGTAAACGTTTTTTTCTCGTTTCCAGTAGGTTATTTCAGTAAGTTGCAATTGAGAACACCCCTGATTACATAGTCTAACCTGGTGTCACTGACATTGTCCTGAAGCAAGGTTTTTTTTTTTCAAACCATTGAACCTTTTCACTAAGCCATCTATAGATATTTATTACAAGTTGTTTGCTCTTGGTAGTAAATGCACTGCACCACATATACGTTTACCAACAGGTGGAATAGAAATAGCATTCACGATACAAGTGTCATCGATCATTGCTCTTATTCTCCCAACCTGCATGTACCAATGTCTTTAAAAAGTAATTTTAAAGGCAAACATTCCAGAATGAGGAAAATGCCTGCTGTAGTCACGTGGTGGAGTTGAGCCATGGTAGCAACCACTATTTTTCTGTAACTGGTTTGTAGCAACAGCCCCTAAACGAAAATAATTTATCCAATGTTTAAGTTGGTATAAGGTGATCAATTTATAAAGCCTGTAAATTGTTTGAGTGTTTCAAGAATATAAACGGCTTAGCTAGACATTACAGGTGGTCAGCTTTTGTGTGTATGCCATTCCTGCTAAAGTCCTATATTGCTAGCAGGATTCTGTCAGGCGATAATTTGCCCATGTATGTTCTTTTTGGTGGGTATTTTGAATACACAGGTGCATACAGACAATAAACATCTGACGATATAATCTGATAAATTCTGAACACGATAGCATTTTTCATGATAGCGGTTAGCAAGCATCAGTTAGACAATATGCAGATGAAGTATACATGCCAAGAGGAATTATTCCATGGGATAACGGTTGGTCTTTCACTCATGAAGGAGAGAATAATGTTGAAATCAACACAAAAAGAATTAATGGCAAGATCCCTTACAATTCTATGACCAGTGTCGTCTTTGCAAGACCAGGTTGGGAGCTCGGTCAATGCTTTTGGCTCTATGCACACAAAGAATGGTATCAAAGGTTACAGGCACAGGAAGGATCCTTAGTGCACTGTTACCCATTTAAAAAGACCTGAGCTATTGCACCAGGGAGCTTCATTTCCCCAAATAAATGGACAAGATGATAACAGTGTTCAACATGAAGAGATAGTTGCACGGGTTTTCCTGGGAATGGCTTGATTGCCACGTACCATACTTTCCACAGTCACAAAAGAAGACAATTTATTCTCGTCTGGACTAGAAATACTGTACACATTACCAAGAAAAATGCATCAAGTACAATGGCAGTTGTATCCCCATATTACGGATGTGAAATAACCAGCAGATATACAGACATTTCTTTGTTGGCTAAACATGTCTTCACGACAATGACAAAATACATGGATATGGCCACCAAACTCAGTCAACAGCAGTCTGTACAATGGCGTGTCGTAGCCAGTCGAATGTCCCTTTTCTTCAATTTTTCCATATACTTAAATTTAAGCAAGGTAAGTTATAAATCAGCAAATAGCGTGGGGCAGTTGCTACCCATTGGAATGCCTTTTATTTGTTGAAAAACCAATGGTCAGCATTGAACAAAAGTCTTATCCAAAAGTCATTTTATAGAATCTATCAACGTTTCAACAGTATCAGATTTAATATTACTTTTTAATTTTTTTGATCAAATATATCTACAAATTTTTCTGTAAATAGCTTGCCTGTTTTGCTACTTAATTTGATCTATTTGGCATCATTTTGGTTTAATATTCCAAATTCAGACATTTAAGACTAGCCTGTTTTCTGTCAGGTTAAACCCCCATGGGCAATTGGTAGCAAGCAGTGGCTTACGGCAGTTACAACCTTGCCTGATTCTACTTGATATTTGTTTAAAAAAGTTATATGCTGATTACATTTTTTGACTTAAAAACTAATGACTTTCATTCTTTTCTGACAGGCTTTAAAAATTTTGCTGTTAATATCTAGAGATTGTTAGAAAGTTTGACTGCAATAATTTCAACGATTTTAGACTTGTTTGTTTAGCTACTTAATTTTATCCGTTTGAATAATTCTGTTTTAATATTCACCTTTCATACATTTTTTGCTTACATGTTTTCTCTCGGGTTAAACCCCAGGGGCTTTCGGTAGCAAGCCGTGGCTTACGACTCTTAAAAGTTTGCCTAATTGTACTTAAATTCTGGTTAAGAAAAATTGCATGTTGACAACGTGTATTTTACTTAAATGCTAATAACTTTCCTTTTTTTTCTGACATGCCTTAAATGCTAATGACTTTCATTCAGTTCTGACGTGCCTCAGTACACATTTACTCATTGTAAAAAAAAAACAAAAAACTCAAATTTGAGAGTATTTACTTAAATGTCACAAACGTGACCCATCATGTTGAGCTATTGACTCAGGGTTGGTAGCGAAATGGAGCTTTATGGTTTGGAAACTTTCAAAGTGAGTAGTAGGTGTCATCATGGGGTTGTTTTACATTTCTGGTGCTGGGTGTCCATTGTTGCAGTACTTGTTCGGATTTCCCTATGTTTGAACAGGTGGTTTAGGTGCAACTGTTTATTTTACAATCACTGGGACTGAATATAATGCCCCAGTTTGTTTCTACTTCAGTTATACGCTGGCAGGTGTTTGAACTAAGGTAAGCTTTCCAGCTAGCTGTATATATGCTGGTTGATGGGTAAGTCAAATTGTACTTACCTGAACGGACTCTATACAAATTTAGTAATTCTGTTTGGTTTGACAGATATTCTTTATTCATAATGAAGCTCTGCACTAATAAGCAAAACTTCACTTATGTAGCTAATTCATAATTTGCCACGTTCATATTTATTCATTATTATGTGGGTTGTCTTTGTTGAACATTTAGCTTAGACAAGGAACCGCTACTCAGAGAGACATGCACGGGTACAGGCTCCAAAATATGTTCTGAGTTGTTATCCGCCAAAGAACCTGTAATTTATTTTGACTAATACGGCCTCTGTCAAAATTCTACAGAGGAACGTGTGCAATATGGACAATAGTACTTCCAAATGTATATAGATAAGAAAGTGACAGGCTTGCTTATGGAGAGTAAAGAGATCAGAATATGATTGATTACCAGGGAGTGGCTCTAGACAAAAAGACACAATTACAAATAGGGAAACTGGGGGGGGGGGGGGTGGATTGCGGGATCTACTGGTACATTTGGAACTAAATGCAACCCCTACAGCTACAGCAGAATAGAAATCAACTCAACAGACCAGTCAAAAGACACTGGCATTTGTGTCCTAAACACTGATTTACCCAGCTGGTAATTCATCAAGGGGTGCACAGGGTCTAGACAGGAGACTGAAACTGGACTAGTTCTGGCGCCATTTACTTGATATCCATGCCACCCTATTGTCTGATAGGCCTCATTTAAATCTAAATAGTGTGTAACTGCTGGGGTCCATAAATTTGGAATGTGTTAATCCCGAAATGTCAGAGGAGCGGTTTATTAATTTGCGTTGAAGTGAATTACCAACAATAAGCATTGATGTTGCTGGATACATGGCATTTTTTTTCTGTCAGATTCAAGAGCACAGCAAGAAGGCAACTAGCTGCATGTTTTCGTATCCCCACCCAAAGCTTGAAAGGATGACATGTTTCTTTTGTTGCAAACTGACCAAATTATTCTCTGTCAGCTTCCCTGAATATCTAATCAAGGTTGAAGCACACATCCAGCAACATTTAATTGTCTGACCTATCTGTGAAAACGAGGCTCTGCTTGGTGAGTTCCTTTGGAAGAACGTACGCATCAGAACAATTGCATAGCCACAGATATGTGGCCTTCGATGGGGGCAGCAGGGTATAGGCGCAGTGAGTTGGAGGGCGAAGCGACTGGAGGGCCCCTGACTGTTGACCCCCTCGCTGAAACCTTCTGTGTAGAGATCGGCCTTACCACAGTTCGGATCTTTGCAGATGTCTACCCATTCACAGTGTTTGCAAGTCATTAGGACCAAGGGTTGGCATTATCCCACCCACTGCATTTGTATTTACGGCTTGTGGCTCTGTATCTGCCTTTTGTTTTGTACGTTGTCTTTGGTTATTACTGTGTAATTGATAAGCAAAACAGTCATGAGTGAACTAGAACAACACAGACTGCACAGTTTACAAGTTTATAATTTTGTGTAGTAACTCATTTTCAGAATACAATTTTGTTGACGCATGGAGGCTCATAACGATAGTAAAATAATGTGTAAATGAATATAAAGTCAAAAATACATATCATAAAATTATATAAAATTATAAAAAAATTGAGTAGACTCGTACTGATAGGTAATCACTGGTTCAAAACATGCATGGTAATAATAATAGTAGTGAAGCCTAATGCAATGAGTTAAATGACACCTCTGGACACCGGTGCGAGATCTTGTCGTTCCAGAGTAAAAGCGCTCTACATTTTTAAAAATGTGGTTCACCACACACTTCTTTAAAACTATATAAAGATTAAGTATCACGAACATGCTGGAGTAGAGAGTTCCAGATTTGGTACCAGTAATAATTAAAGATTCCGGATGAAAATCACGGACATGATTAACATAAAAATATGCTCGCACTAGCAGATTTAGTGTTATAGGTATGTATAGAAGATATGGTAGTGAAAAAAGTGGATAAGTAATGAGGGTTCAATTTATTGTCAATCTTCCAAAGTAAAATAGAATGGTTGTAGAATAATCTTTCTTTGATCTTCATCCACTTTATGGTGTCCAACATTTCCGTGATGTGTTCTTGGATCACATTTTAGGATAATTTTCAAAGCCCTATTTGGAATCTTTTGTAATGTTGTCAAAGCCTGTTTGAGGATGCTATTTTTCCATACAATGCTACAATAACCAATATAGGGGAGTATGAGTGTGTTGAACAAGGTGACCCGGACGTGTTGTGATATAAATCCAGCTGCCCTGGAGAAAACCCCAACTTGCCCAGTTCACCAAGTTCATAACTATGTCAAAATGATCATTGAGTTTGAGCCATGAGTCAATTTGAACTCCAAAATATTTACAGGAGGATACTTGAGTAACAGGTGCATCATCCAAACTCAGCTCCAGATCACTGTTACCTTTGGCCTTACTACTAACGAGTATACTATTTGTTTTTTTCCAGGCGAAGGCCAAGCTTATTAGTTTTGAGCCAAGTGGCTACAAGAGAGAGATCCTCCTTAAGTACATAAGAGATGGTATCGACACTAGGGTTTGAGTGGCAAAAAGGATATCATCCACATGCAGGTTAGGATTTGAATGTTTGAAACAGGCACCAATATCATTCATGTGAATGAAGTAGAGAAGCAGCCCCAATATCGAGCCTCCGGGGACGCCAGTGATTATGATTTTGGCTTCCGAGAGGTTACCATTTACACATGCGGCTTGATGCCTATTGGTAAGGTAGCTTTAAAACCACCCAAGCGTTGAATCTTTGAAGCCTTAATGACGAAGTTTGTCTAAGAGAAAGGCATGGTCAACAGTGTCGAACGTTTTGCATAAATGAAGAGCTACGACTCCTACACAGTTTGCCCTCGTAATTTCACAGAATACAAATTCAGTGAAACTGCGAAGGGCAGTCTGTGTAGAGTGTTTTGGTCTAAAGCCTGAATGACGAGGAAATAAAATTTGATGTTTAGATAGATGTTCGTAAACTTGGTCATACACAAGGCGTTCTAAAAGCTTAAAGATGCCAGGCAAAATAGATATGGACCTATAATTGCCTGGATCGGTTTTTGGTCCTTTTTATGGATTTCTGAAATACTTGCATTCTCCATGCATCAGGAAAGGAGCCAAAGACCAGAGATTTGTTAAAAATAAAGGCCCGGATGTCAGATATAGCTGGAGAGGCTATCTTCAACAGCCGGGCCTGCATATTACCAAGGCCAGTGGCTTTTTCTCTTGGCATTTCCGCCAATAGCTTGGGTATGTCAAAAGATGAAATTGGACTGAACTTGAATATGGCGGGGGGGGGGGGGGGGTGTTAACAACACAATCAATGACCGTAGGCGGTATTGCTGGGATCAGCTACGAACGTTTGGGGCCAATTCCAAGGAAGTAGTCATTGAGACATTCTGCAATCTGTTGGAGGTTAGGGATGACAGTATAGTTTATGTATGCATGTATGAAGATGTTATAGGGTTGTGAGGGGCATGGGAAAAAAGGTTTTGAACAATTCACACATTCCCCTGACATCACCATGACTGCCACTTACGCCATTAGTGAAATATTGAGATTTAGTTTTTCTTACCATAAGAGTAATTTTGTTCTTTAGTGTTCTATATTTGGCCCAGTCGTCATCGTTACCAGTAAGTATGGCCTCGGAGTGGAGATGGTCCCTTACAAACTTCGAACTTTCAATTTTCTGACAATGCCAAGCAATTTTTTTGTTTTGTTTTGTTTTTGTTTTTTGTTTTTTGTTTCATTTCCTTTTTTTTTGTTTTTGCTTTTTGTTTTTGTTTTTTTCCATAGGAGCTCTGAAATTCTCCAGATGCGCGTGGTTTTTTATAACTTCATCAAAAAATAATTTCCTTGTATCCTAGATATCATTTATATTATTAAAACGATCAATTATATGCCACGGGACACAATGGAAGTTGTCCATCAGTTTGAGGATCTAACATCTTAAAATTGCGAGATGTGATAAAGTGATGGTTTGATCGGGCTGATTCAGAGTCAAAATGATGATGATGATGATGATGATGATGATGATGATGATGATGATGATGATCTGCTACTGAGACTACTCCGACTGTCGGACTCCAGACGTGAAATTCTTTGTGTTAGTGATGGTCAGATCAATACCATTGGGGATGAGTCAGTTGTTCTGGTGGGAGATTTGATAGTTCGTGATAGCCCGTAGGTCGGTATGAGACCATTTAGTTTAAAACCAGGCCAGGACTGATCATTCAATTAAGCATAATCAATATTAAAATCGCCAGTCAGAACACTGTCATACTTTGTGTTATCAATCTGCATCAGAACATCTTCAAAATACAAAAAATCCACATGGGAGCGAGGGTGGGTATGAAAAAACAAAACAAAACAAAACCAAAACAAAAAAAAACAAACAAAAAAAAACCCAAAAACAAACAAACAAAGAAACAAACAAACAAACAAACAAACAAACAAACAAAAAAAAAAACAAAAAAAAAAACAAAACAAAAAAAAAAAAACATATAAGAAAAGATTTGCGTTTATTACAAACTATTTCAACGCTTAGGTTCATTAGATTTGGTTGATCAAAATCAGGCATTTCAATGAATATAATGCCATATTTAATATAAATGTCAACACCCTGCGCTCTAGTGTGATTTGAGAGCTTGTCACGCCTACAGAAGGACTAACCAGGTATGGTCACTGCTTTTGCAGGCGCGTCATCCCTCAACCATGTTTTAGTTACTGCAAGAAGACCAGGCTTGAGCTTATTCAAAAAGAATTGGATTTCCTTGAGATGGTGCAGTAAACCACCTTGACAAGAGTTGACGTGTCAAATTTTTGGTTCCAATAGTAGAAACAAATTTATCATATCCAGGAATAATGTTTGTATGCTCAATGAACAGTTTTGTGATCGTCAATAACTGCCTTGAAGCAATCGTGAACTGGGTTTCTGTGCAGCAAGAAAACTTCTTGCATGCTTCTTTGATGCAAGTGGACGGGACATGCAGTCCCATCATATCCTCGGTCTACAAGTGTGCAAGGCTGCAAGAAAAGAGTCCCTTGGTGGATTTCTTCCAAGTGAGGACATTTTTACAATGTATGTGTGCGTCACGGCAAATCAAAATGTGGCTATCATCTCATATTCCTGTGACTGATATTGACTCTATCTCCAGTTGGCCATACCTGGGCACGTGTTGATGAGGCCCGGCATATGTATATATATCCCCAATATTCTATCATGGAATAGTACCATCAGAAATGTGAAGAAAAACTGCAAACCCACAACTCAGCAAAGTAACACCTGAATCAGATGATGAAGAATTTGAAGACTGAATTCATGAGTGATTGTTAAACTGATTTCGAACTTAGAGCTGAAAAACGTCAATGGCAAATTTCGATAGGCCCAAGCATGCAAGCTCATGTAGATATCGACCTATGTTTTATAAAAGCAGTTTAATTATATTTATGTAGTGTGGACTACATTTATAAGTAGGCCTATCAACAAAGGAACGTTATATTTGCTTTATTCCATATTATATTACCTCGGGATGTTTGTATTGGAAATACAAACATGGTGCCGCCAGTTAGCAGAATGACTTGTCCGGGGATCAATGGCACCGAAACTTGTCTTGCGCTGGTTCCCCGCTGATGACCCGATTTTACATAATGGCTGATAAACTCTGAAACTTTCTTCTAAATTTCACATTTTATGAATGCGATTTGTTCTTACACACAACAATTTGTTATAATGATTTAGAACTGTGCAATTTTTTCAGTGAATGGTACAGAATAGGACAATGCTCTTGGAATATGGACTTTGCTCAAACGCTACTTTAGCTTACAGATTCGGGTCTGTTAAGTTTATCTTTATATAAGATTGGAACAAAAACATGCGTCTTTCTTAAAAGTTGTTATCTTCTGCATAACAAAAGTCTAAGAATGATTAAACACCGAGATGCCGAGTGCTTGTAATGTAAGCTGTTCCTGAAACATATTGATTGGTTAAATATAATTATTATAAACGATCCCCAAACGTACCATATCCACATGGAGAAAATCATGGTTTCCATTCTAGAATCTTTATAAAAACGTGAAATGTGTGAAACATATGATTGATGTAGACCAATTCAGAGTTTGACAGCTTTCCACTTGTACCACAAACGTCATGTATGTTAAATGCTTTGTCTGTTGACGAAACGGAAAATAATAAGGCTCTTTAGACAGCATGTTTAGGGAGTATATGTCTGATGGCAGAACACGCCAAACAAAACTTTTGATCCAGTTCGCTTTCACATGGCCATATCTGCTCTTTTTTAAACTGGAGTTACTTCAATGCAAAGAACTGACTGATGAGCCCGGCAATCTGCATACCCATACCATAATAGAATGACATATAACCAATGGATCGGGAGATATCTTGGTCGCCTTCTGTTTTGGATGGACAGAAAACCCGAAATCACAATACCCCCAATGGGGCGGATTCGTAACAATCAAAAGTGGCCACTCTAAACTAAATATTCCCTGCCTTATACAGATGTGTAATGGGGTCAAGTACACACCAGCAGGCGTAAAATGCATTTATGTCACACTTCTAAAATATTGTATAGAAACACAACAAAATTAATCCTAATACAGCTAGTATAGCTTTGTTATAATTATAATTTGTACATGTGTCAGGTCAGAAAATTATATTTTATCGAGTTTTTAATTTTAAAAAGTGCTCAAATATTCCTAGGTTTAATTTCAGGAATGAAAAAAATCTCTAATAAACTTCAATGTAAAAACGGCTGCCAACTGTACACTTTTTTGGGGAGAGTTGTATATCGCTATTCACATGAACATCATGTTTTTTTGTTTTTGTTTTTCATTTTACACTGGCGTTCGCGATATAGTGATTATGAACGGGATAATAGTGGCAATGCCTTCCAAAAATAATCTTTTGGCCATTATGATACACAGCTACCTTGCTTTGTATATCGCTACCATGGCCGCAAGTCCACCACAGGTGAGTACAGCAGGCCTTTTATTATTAATCTACGGGTAGTATGCTGTTAAATAAGCCATATTGTACCTGTATGCAGGATGGGAGCACTGAACTAAAGCATCCCACTTTTTGCCTGCAAACTGCTGGGCTACATTTTTTTACAGTGTGCATCACCTTCCACCCTTTTGCTTTTGACCCGCTGTTTGCCCATCAGCTCTGTAAACTTCACAACCACCAATTTTTATAGAGGTCAACCGACGGGCATTTTTCTTGAGAATTTTGTTGCGTTTATATCTGTAATATCCTACTGTTTTTTCTCGAATAAATATATTATTTCATCTATTTCATTCGCCGCAAATTCGGGAATTTATAAAATGAACAAATGGCAGGCTAGTGTTTCCGGCTGGGAAAGGTTCAAGGTTTCAATGCATGCTGCAATGCTTGGGGACAAGATTAATGTCAGCTGTCAGCGTTAGTGTTGCCAACTTTACAATCATTTTTTTTTTCATATTTTGTCTTAATTCCATTTGCACAATAACTGTTTTGACAGTCACGTTTTGGGCGCACGTGGGGGTACAAATTGTTGCATTGTTCCCGAGAACGGCTTAGCATTGTATGCACACTGAGTTGAGAGGACCGTGCTTGATCACAGACCTGTCCTTAATTGCCCACTGTCGACTGCAGTGCTGGGGCATGTACAAATTAGCCGGGTAGTAACATGTATTTATAAATTTTAACAATTTACTCCCAATGACCGCTCACATTGTCTCTGTCAGTTGGAGTTTGCTGTCAGATTATGCTAAGTCCTATCCTGGACCCCCGAGCAAAAATGTCAGCCAGTATTATTGGTGTCAATTCTGATAAACATATCTCCGTGGTCTTGACTACAAAGTTTTGAAGACAGAGTCGTGGAATACACTTACAAAGAGTCTAAAACCATGGGTCGCATGTCTCAAATTGTTGTTTCAGTTATGCCGCATGACCTTCCTTCTCTTAAATCCAACCAAGTACAATATCAGTGAATATATCTTAATCACTTTACACTCTTATGCACAAATAAAATAGTACCAAAAAACAATATATTCACATAAAAACATGAAAAATTCAACCAAACAAAAAACCTGTGTAAAAATCCACCATCAGTAGCAAATAATAGATATACTCTTATGATTTTGATATTTTGATTGCAGATACACACATAATACATTCATTAGAAATCAATTGAAAAGAAAAAGATGCAACAAAGACTGATTTCATACGATGTCTTTTCTTGCTGTGTTTGGTCCATCTAGCTAAGAAACATAGTTACCTAACCATATATATATCATAACTTTGACCAATATACAAAAAATATTGCAATCCATGTGTCAAAATTTACTGGTGTACGAAAATGAAGCCAACGTCACGTGCATACTCATTCCCAAATAATCGCATTCTAAACAAACGTTGAATATGGGATGAACCTTGATTGATCAGTGAAAGAAACGTGCAAACAATATCTTTTTATCCAAATTAAATTATTAATCAAAATCCAATAGAATCGTATCGAATGCCAACTCTTCAAGATGGCTGTCTGACTTTAAATGTTTTGGGGGGATACATCTTAGACACGTACAAAGTATGCTCAGTGAAATTGCCATATGCGTATTAAAAAGCAACGGAACTGGTACTGTCAATGAACTCGCCCTATGCAAGTAAAAAAAAGGAACCTCTGAAAAGAATATGAAAAGATACACCATATCATCGCACTCAAAGGAATCCGGTAAAATTCCACATGTCAGATGGATAGCTGAAAATGTTACATCCGTCAGCACACCTGAATAATTGAGAAGCGGAACCACATAGGTATGATCCAAATTACCAGCTGTTTGGTCAAATCTGATCAGAGACAAAACATGGGTTTATGGTGCTACAGTATGGCGTTATATTGTGAATCCATTCACAGAAGCGCCAGCAGGGGAAAAAGGCATGAATGAAGCAAAAGCTTCTGGATGCAATTTAACATTTGACATTCAAAGTTCAACACGTTTCAAATTGTTTCGCCAATTTATAATGTTAAGGACTGAAAATATGAACAATCAAAGAAAACAACGAATATTGCAAGACAGCGACTGCTGATGAATGTTTAAACATTTCCATGGGTGGCTATTTTGACAGGTACATGCTTTTCTATTTCATTGTGATGCCAGAACACTTCCTTATGTTTGTAATTTTTTTTTTTTTTTTTTTTTTTTTGTGCATGGCTGCCAAAAGAGGAACAGTGGAATATTAGAGTTCAAAATACAGGACTGTAATACTTGCCCTCTCAATAAAACATTGTGTAAAGAAGTAGCCTGGTACCTTCAGTACTTCATTATTATCTCTGTGTAAATTAAACATTTGGCACTTGAGTGAGGATAGGACGAGCTGTTGACACCAGGTGGCTATACAAGTGTTTGGCACTCTGGCGTACACAGTCTCATATCGATTCAGGTAGTGGGTGGCACAGTTTCATAGCCCACTTAGAAAGTTAAAAGTAGCCCCCTTTTCAAACCTGTGCTGTGAAATAATAAGTGCCTAAATTTGTTTCAGGTTTTTACATTGCTGATAAGAAAATACCATCTTCATACGACTTGACCACACACTAGGCTACAGGTGCCATTTCCATGTTCACAGTGGAGGTCATGTTCAAATCAGGGGATACACACTGAATTATTTTCGCTTTGCTTTTTTATCCAGTAATTAAAGCTGCGATTCGCAAGTAAAGGAAAAACACAACATTATTATTTAATTTATACTTAAACTACAACGATCAATTTTCCAAAGGTGGATAATGTTATTCATGCATAGCTTACGATGTTACATTCTTTTCTTTCTTTTTTTCCTTTCTTTTGTCTTTCTTTTTATTTTGTACTGTACTATGCAGTTAGATAAATGAAAAAGATCTGAATAATCCTATTAGTTCCAAATGAGCAAAACACCTTTCTTTTAATCATGTACAAAGTTAGAAAAAACGTATTTTATTTTAGAGCAGTAAAACAGTATCAGTCTGTTTTTATCACGAAAAAATGCAGTATCAGTTATACTCATAAAATTAAGCATCTGCCAAAATATATTTATTTACATATATTACACTTTAGCACTAGATGCATGATATATTATATTATTACGACAACACAAATTAAAAAGCTAGCTATATCTTATTTAATTAGAACCTATCATTCCCATTAGCCAGGTCTTATTTAGATGGTTAAATTAGTCTTTTAATGCGTCAAAGCCCCTGACAAAATGCATTCCACTTCACCATTAAAAGCAAAAGATTCCACATGTGTGCCAAGTTCGATCAGGTGTTTTATTTTCGACTCTCATAGAGTATAAAATGGAATAATGACGTTGCCTTTTGGGGGGGGGGTACAAAGTGTAATTTTCTCTGGCATAGGCCTGTTTAGAGGCCAGTCTGTCTAGACATACGAATGGTAAACAACCTGGGATTAAAACTAATGTGCCTTCATCATAGTTCATGACACTGCCAAAAATGTCTGATGACAACTGTAATCTTTCGCATTCTAAACATCTGACTGGTTTCCATTTGTGCCTGATAAATTGCATCAGATCACCTACGATAACAATTATTGTTATTGATAATAATCATGTTTTCCCTGGCATGATAAACAGATATTTTACGTAAAAGCCCTCATTCTATTGCATATCTATTAGATTTTCCTCATTCGCTTAGGAATTGATTGTATTCAGCTGTGCATCAAATTGTATCCTTTCAGAAAAACCAATAAGATTATTGGACATGATGAAGTAACGGTTTGCTATTTAGTTTATACGTGAACTGGCCGGTGAGGCACATGTTTGCAAAAATGAGTCTTTAACCTGTGCCTCTTGGGATAGTTTTTGGCTCTTTTGCTGCCGAATCTGAATTCCTTTCTCTAAAAGTTCAGTTACACAAATATGTGGGTTTTGAATTAAACAGGATAGGTCGTCCACGGGTTATCATTTTTGTGTAATGCTTGTGGATATAAAGATGACATTGTGACCTCCCTGTACTACCATCGGCAATCTGCTTAAAAAAATTCTTATGTGGCGTGCATATTATTTTATCGATGTTGATATTGTTACAGATGAACTGGAATTTTGTTTTTGCACGTCTTGAAATATTTACTTCGGTCTTCATTTGATGCATTTGCCGGCAGGTTTTGTGTTATGTATTCCAAGAGTAAACTACCCTGTAATGCATCACCTTATTAGCAATGCAGCTTGAACGGAAGGTTGAACAAGCCAGTGCTGATTGAAGCATCGAAAATATAGAAAAAAAGAGAGAAAGAAAGAACAAAAAAGAAGGAGAGAAAGAGGGAGAGAAAGACAGAAAGTTTATTGACTACTTAATGAAGACTAAACTTATCCTTTATCTTGGACCTGTATGATAAAAAGTATAGTGAATTTCATAAAACCAATAATCTGTTGACAGAAATATGCCACTTCACATTCATCCATTGTGTATTATATATATTAGATAACGTTTTCTTTCGCTTGTAGACATAAACTTCGTTTTCATCCTAAAGTCAAGATGAACCGTGAATTCCGTCTGTCTCTTTTATAGTTAGAGCACAATAATTTTAATTTGCTGAAACATTCAAGTATGCCAAGTTTTCCCATCTAACAGAAATTTTATGTGTCTGAATTTAGTTCATCGATTTATGTAATACGAATGTCAGATATCTAAACTTCCGATTAAATGTTAAAACAGCTTGCTATATACATTTCAACATGTGACCCCTTTTTAAATATTTTTAAATTAGATTACTGCCTTTTTTAGATATCTAGAATTTGAATGAAATACATCATAATGGATTTTTGATATCTAAAATTTGAATTACAAATACTTAAATATTAATTAATCAAAGTATGATTCGAATTTTTAGAAATGTAAAATTTAAACGTTATACGTACCTAGAATGTAGAATTACAGATATCTAATTCATATGATCTGAAATTACACACACACACACACACACACACACACACACACACACACACACACACACACACACACATATATACATATATATATACATATATATATATATATATATATATATATATATATATATATATATATATATATATATATATATACATAATTATTCGATTTAATGTTACAACGTCTTGCCATAGTTTGGAGCATTTTGAAAATATTACTGGAGAAGAGACCTAGCAATAAGGGCCAAATCTTTGTGGTACAAACTCAGTCGCGCAACTTTGCACTGGCATCTGCTTGTGACGTCTGTAATAAATGTTGCTGGCCCAGGCCAGACCCATTTTCATCTGTTATTTATTTCAATTTACACCAAGAAGCTATAAAACACAAGGTTAATTTGAAGCTATTTGCACGTGAGGATGCAAATCACGACCACTTTCTTTGTATAGGCTCAATAACACATGTACATACAGGAAAGCTACGCATGCCTACAGCCGTAGCTAATTTGCCTTTCTGCATATATTTTTTACACAACCCCGAGTGCTTTCAGCCTTCATACTTTGTTACAGACTCATGTGATAAATTCATCAGATCAGTCACAGAATGAGAATAAACAGTCGCTCTTTTGTTGCACACTAGGATACAAAATAATCTAGGTTAAGTTCAATCATATTAGTTTCATGGCCAAGGCTAACAATGAGAGTGCAGTTAACTTGCTTTCACAATATATATATATATATATATATATATATATATATATATATATATATATATATATATATATATATCATAAGTTTTTATGATCAGGTTACCTACATAATTTTAAAATGTAATTGTCAATCTTTTTGACAGCGACGGAGAAATAATGCGAGTGGGTATGTGAGGTACAGTGTTGTGGACAAGGTACTTAGGGTGGAAATGGCCAAAACAAGAAACCGGAACGAGTCTCATAATTTTTTTCTTGATACGCTCATGCTGAATTTATTCGACGGTTGCAACACTGCTTTTACATGTTTTATGGTTACTATTATGATATTCTGATGTCGATCACAGGTACAATTTTTATTTTTGGTTTTCAAAAAAAGGTATATATTTTTGGAGATTGTTAATAAACTTTTGTCATTAAATGTAGAAGTCGCTATTTTAAATTTGAACATTTAAAATGTTTTCCGTATGCATTCTTCCGCACTTGGGTCTAACGTAAAATGCCTAACTCTTGAGAAAAGATCAGCACGCTACAACCTTGATCGTATCTGGATTTGACATGTATGCGTACGATTGATCCGTGTAACAATCAAAATGAAAATAGCTATGCGATTTTTCAGATTAAATGTACATCTCCTCACGCAAAAGATGAGTAAAATAATATCATAATAGTTCTTGTGTCTCATTAAAAAAGCATGCAGTAATTCCAGTCTTCAGTATGATATCACTGGTCAAAGCGTGAAGGTACTTGATTGGCTGATCTGGCCTGCCTACTGTGGACACTAGTTAAATATTTGACTGAGACATATTTGAGGGGAGATCCCAATAGGCCATATTATCACATCGATTATGGTTGGGGTATGTAGATTACAGAGGCCACATAACAAGTGAGCTCTTCCAACTACAGAGGTGCCAACTGTCCCTCATCATCAGGGACTATCCCTGAAATTGGCTGAAAATTTAACCGCTTTAGGGTCAGCGGTTCCTCATCAAAAATGAGTATTTGCTGCTATAGTCTTTGTTAATTATTTTGTGTCCCTGGATGATTTTGACTTCTTGTTCCTGAAATGATATTTTGAAAGTCTGCATCCTTGCAGCCACTTTTTTTTTTTTTTTTTTTTTTAACTGAGGTTGGATTTTCCTTTAATGCTCAGATGTGTCATTCTGCGGCTACAGGTTCGAACATGAAGATATCACGTGACACCTATAGAAATACATTTTGCCAGCGGTAGGTTTCGTGTCTGACTGTATGGGTGCCTGGCCTGGATATAAAATGGTTTCGAATATTACACATGCAGGGCAATCGACGGCACAATTCTGAACAAGTCAGGAATCAGGAGCGCCATTTGGGCACTTAACTTGAATATAAAACTGACGTGTATTTCAGCTACACTTGTCCATTAAACCAGTTGCAAGTTGCCGTCATTTGGGTATGCCTGGGGAAGGGGATCCCAGTGTTGAGCGCATGTTAGTTTTCACACTTTGTCAAACTGTGTGTTTGTCGGAGAAAAGAATAGATCACACGTTCATTTTGTTTTATTCTTAGTCTGTAGTCTTTTGTGAATTTTGCACTTTAATTATTTTTTTATCAATGAACTCATGGCTACCATGGAAAATGAATAAATAGTTGTGACTAAATCTGAACATGGTTGCAAACATCCACGGACATATAATAGCTAACTGAAAATCTATTACAGATCATCCGGTGATATTTAATTGCTAACTCAAAATCTATTGTAGATAACGCAATGTCGTTGGCATTTAAGGACAGGTAAGACACCAAAAATACATCCCACTTTAGTCAATCCTAGCTAAAACTCTATTTGTGTTAGGATAACATATCATATATGTGTGTAATCGTCATACTCCAAAGAATTTATATGGCCCGTATTTGGGTGTCTGTGGTGTTAATTGTTGAATAAACAATTGAAAGTTGACCGCAAAGCATCCACCCCATAAATGTCGATATAAGTCATTAATTATTTGTGATAAAATCATAATTTCACTTGCATCTTAATCCTGACATATTGGCAACAAAAAGCGATCCTACGATTTTTTTATGTTTGGTTTCGTTTTTCTGTTATCCATCCTCAAAGTTTGACGTTTCAATTTTCCCTTTGATTTTCAGGATGTTCATTTTCTTCATTTCATAGAAAAAGAACGAAGCAAAATTTCGAAAATCGCTGAATCGTTTGTGCAGTTCAGACATTACAGAATCAAAGGCCGTTAACCGGATTAAATTTCGCCCAGCCGTTTTCTTGGAATAACCATTCTTAGGTGGGGTTCTCGTCCTATTGTCCATTCTGAGAAAACAAGCTTCAAAGGCCTTTGATGTTGATCATTTGCCTCTGAAACAATACCATTTGGTCAAGTTGTGCTGATATTTGTACAAAACGTAGAAAACATCGTCCCTTAACATTTGGGGAGGTTGTCAATCAATTTTTGGCCAATCACATGAATAAAAGAGCCTTTGAAGTACAGAAAGCATTATTCAGCGATCTGTCAAACGGCGACAACGACAGTGTGGTTTCAAAGCGTGACGTCACGGAGGCGGCCCCTCGGGCCCCGTGACCTCCAGCCTGGCAACGAAAATTGTATTGCCTTGCTTCGGTGGGCGTCGTGCGGCCGCTCGTGGTCTGTGCACGGATGCGGGTTTGGTCTTCCGCCCCCTACCTCTTCATCCCGTTTTTAGGGATATTATTTTATTGTATTTACTCCTATCTGTATAATTTATATAGTTAGCTTGTTAGACTTGTCTGTACACTTTACTTAGTTAGCTTGTCATTATTTTGTAGTTATTTTTTCAATGAGTTTCATTTCTCTTTCAAACCGGAATTTTGTAACGTTATTTTGTGTGTTTTTTCTGCTGTTCACGTTTATGCTTATTTCGATGTGTTTATTTGTACTTTTATTTCCTTATCCCTGGGTTTCGATAAAATATCATGTACGTGGGTATTGTTGATTACAGTGTCAGTTTTTTTCCCGGCCTGTCTTTGGCGTGCAGGACCACGGTAATCCATCGCGGCACAGCCTTTGAAGGGACATCGTTAGACGATTGCCGCTCCTCTTGAACATTTAAAGCCTCCCTTCGTTAGAACACAAAACAAGCAAGATAACTATAAAGTAAACCACTAAGGCTGTGATAGCATGTTTGCATCTTTTCCCTGCCCACAAACATACTTTCGGCATGTCGCCTTGTTTCGCATTGCCGCCCTGATACCAATCTCCTTTTGCCATGGGCCGTTGCTACCTGCAGCCACGTGACAGGCTGTTAAGTATGATTGACAGGTGGCATTGTTCCGTTTGGCGGCTGAAAACCAAAATAATGACACATGGACGTTCGGATGTCCACATGCTTGTGTGGCTTTTGGCGTTTTTCTCATATTTCTACTTTAGTTAAAAGCTTGAAATTTTGACAACTAATAGAAATGACATTCATCTTGTAAAAACCATTAAAATCTCAAAATCGGCCATGCAAAGGGTTTTTGGTGTCTTACCAGTCCTTAATATACAAACTCTCAATATAAAGTTCGATCAAAGGCAATGGACCTGGAAATTAAAATCCATTACATACTCTGAAACCAGAGGCCTTCAATTTCTGAAACCTATTTTCTAAATATATATATATATATATATATATATATATATATATATATATATATATATATATATATATATATATATATATATATATATATATAAATATATATATAGTATTTGTGTCTTTTTGTCCGGAACCACTTCCTGGAAGTCATTACTCTATTCCGCAGTCCGAACTCTTCACTCTCCATAGGCTAACCTGTCACTGTCTAACTTATATACATATAGAAGTACTGTTGTCCATATTGCACACGTTCTTCCGTAGAATTTTGACATAGGCTGTAAGTTAATTAAAGGGTCTTCAGCGGGTAACTACTCAGAATAAGTTTCGAAGCCTGTACCCGTACATGTCTCTCTGAGTAGCGGCTCCTTGTTAAATATACAGCAAGGACAACCCACATAATAATGAATAAATATGAACGTGAAAAACGATGAAATCGCAAAATAAATGACGTTTTTCTAATTAATGCAGAGCTTGAATGTGAATGCAGAATCCATATCAAACCAAACATAATTACTAAATAGTATTGAACAAGTTCAGGTGAGAATAATGTGACTTACCCCTGAATTAGTATGTGCCCTTTCTGGGTGTCCAACCACTTGCCAGTGTAAAACTGAGGAAGAAACAGACAGTGGTTATATATCAAATCCCAGTAATTACAAAATAAACAGTTACAGCCACACCTGTATAAACCTGGGAATCCCTAACAAGGGCTGTAACAATGGACACCCTGCACCAGAAATGTGCAACAAACTGCCCCTTACTATAAAAGTCTCGAAGAATTCCAGTTCTATTTAGTTGTAAACTCTTCGTTTCTGTTTCAAAAGAATGAGTCAAATTTGTAATAATTGAGTAAATCCTTTCAATATCTGGCTAAGTCCTTGGGACAGCCTATGACTGACTCTCGGCCCTTGTGTGAGACAGCTGAATTGAGTAATTTTTTTGCATTGAGTAAATGTACACTTACATGTAAATCTAAAATTTCTAAAAGGTGAATATTATAACAAATTATGCCAACAAATCAGAGTAAGCAGCAAAACAGGCAAGTTTGAAATCTTTAAAGTTATTGAAACCAAAGTTTCTTAGAACTCTGGATATTTACAGCAAAACTTGTAGAAGCATTTGATCAAAAATACATGCTTGAATCCTCTTGACTCAAGGGTGTTGTAAATAAATTTGTTCTGTGGGCAAAGTACTGAAATTTAAAACAAATGCCACCAAATCTCAAAATTGGTGACAAAAATGTATTACTCCCAATATTTTTTTTGAAATATTACTGTCTGGAAAAGGATAAGTGACTGCTTCAGACTTGATCAATTTTTTGGTAGACTTTAATGCCAAACCTGTCATTTGAGACCCGAATATCCAAATCCAGCAAAATATCTCTGAAATCATCTGAATTGTTGCCTTCCAGAGGGATATATATATATATATATCAGTCATTCCAAAATAAATTGTCTATTCCATTCGGCCGATTTTGCCCCATCGTCATATCTCCAGTTCTGCTCGTGGTAGAAGCACCAAATTTTCACAGTATGTGCAGAAGGGTTCTAGTAGTAAATTGGCACGATTTAATCATTACTACTTAAGTCATAAACGAGTTTTGTCATTATGAATATTAATAAATTGTCAGTATTTAGGTAATTTCCTGGGACGTTAGGCAATATCCTGGGAATTTAGGCAATTTTCTGGGAACATAAACGAGCTCCTGAGAATATAATGTTGGCCCTGGAATTAACAGAAGTCCCAGAGACATAGTGGCAATTCTTCCTGGGAATACTAATGCAAGTTTCTGGGAACATGACTAAATTCCCTGCAATATAAACTCAAGTCCCATGAACATAGAAAACAGTTCCTATTGAACGCTATTCAAGTCTCAGATATTAGAAATTTGCCGATACATGTAATATTAGGAATGATTTTGGAAATAGTCTAGTATAAAAATTCAAAATATGCATCACACACAAAATACTGCATGGCACTCTGGGTTAAAAATTGAGGAAAAAAGGCAAAAAAATGACGAATCAAAACATATACATTTGATATACAATAACCTTATTAGCACATATATGGAAACATAATGGTAATTTCAAAGCCTATTGGGTAATACATTTGTATGCAAAAGCTATGTTATAACGATTATGACGGATTTCAATTGTCACATCCTAAAATGGTATGACCTTCAACTAGGCCTTGAAATACAAAATTGAAACTACATCAACAACACAAATCTTTGACACAGAATAATCTTATTCTCTGTTTAATTACATCTGTATTTCAAAGTCTTGACCACTTAATAGGGCACCTGATGACCTTGAAAAAAAATGATCAAGGGCATTCATAATATGTACCTTAAACTAAAGTACGTATATCTCGTTCAATAATTTTCTCATCAAATACTACCGGCGGCACCCCCAGTGGTTCACATGCTATTGCTTTTTTCTGTACATGTGGTATGCCTGTAATGTTAAATCCATATATCTACGAATAAATGAGCAAGGACCATCGCTAGACACTCAATTTGATACTTAACAGCTCCAGTGCCCTTGATAGAGTAGGTCAGTCAACCATGATGTGCAAGCCTTTGATTTCACCCACACTAAATAAATCTGCTTGTGAATACCCTCCAATATACATGTATAGTCACACTGGTTTCACTGTGATTTTTTACCAAGTAAATGAGCTCTTGTCAATATTTAGTGGCAAAGCCCATATGTACTCATACATGTATCTAGCTGTTACGCCAAAAACATTACAAGGGAAAAGTACGTAGCACTGTACAACTGGGTTTCCCATAGGCCTACATTGTGATGTTACAGACAGAATCATATCTTTAAAATATTACGAAGGCCCTCATTGAGTAAGTCAAAAATTCCAACATTAACTAGAGTGGGACACAATTTTAAGTGGCATGTTTTGTGTGGTATTTACTGTTAACTGAGTGACGTAGTGTCACTTTGTGAAAGACAACTGTTCTACTTCACAACCTGCAGACTTGCAGGGGACAAGTCAGGACATGTGAAATTTGACCCCTTTCTGCCCTGTCAGACAGTTGAGAAAAAAATAATGTCTACCCCTGCTATAGTCAAAATAAAATGCATATATCAAAAATTCCAAATAATCATTATTTTGTTCGAAGTGAAAACCATGAATGTTCCAGGAGTCTTGTGTCAAAATGACTGTATGTACATGCAGCTATGTTTTATTTATTGTCACAGTTTTGCTTGCCTCCTGAAGCTTACCTGCTGATAGTTTAAGCTCACTGGATAGCAGGCTATTTTTTATCTGGCTGGTGGCCTGTGAGGGCATGAGGGCACCAGTCCACAAGTCAAAGGCCCTAGGTCTCCTCAGCAGGCAACAGCTTAGCACAGGACATCATTATAAGTAGGCAAAGTGTGATAAATGACCAACTGCGTTTGCTTTTATTTTATAAAAGTATGTGTGTCAACACACGCTTTTCTTTCTTTCTTTCTTTCTTTCTTTCTTTCTTTCTTTCTTTCTTTCTTTCTTTCTTTCTTTCTTTCTTTCTTTCTTTCTTTCTTTCTTTCTTTCTTTCTTTCTTTCTTTCTTTCTTTCTTTCTTTCTTTCTTTCTTTCTTTCTTTCTTTCTTTCTTTCTTTCTTTCTTTCTTTCTTTCTTTCTTTCTTTCCTTTTCTGTGACACTTTTATACATAGAAACTCCAAACTTTGCATGAGTGTACCTCCACACAAGGAGCTGGACCTTTTCATGTGTACAGAGGAATGAAGATGTTTAAAATTATGCAAATTAGGGGATTTGAAATTTTAAAACTTGAATATCTTCAAAAGTATAAAGAATGGAGATGTCATTCCAGCTTCTAAAAGGGGGCTATTGACCATTCTAATGAATTTAAAACAAAAGTTGTAGCAATTTAAATAATGCTAATTAGCTATATTCAAAGTTTTCAATCTTGAATATCTTCAACACTTTAATTGATAGAGATGTCAATCCAACTTCTGCTAGGAGGTTGTTGACCATTACACACCTCATGAATTAAAGATAAAATTGTAGCAATTTAAATTATGCTAAAGAGCACCATTAGACATTTTAAATCTTGAATAACTTCAAAGCTATAGTGATAGAGATGCCATTCCAACTTCTACTCCTGTGTTATAGAATAGTTGTTTCAATATGCTCTGAAGACACACACACTGATTTGCCATGCAGCAAATCATCTTTCCTAGTTCCGTTATTGTTCTTCAATAAAATATGCTTAAACCAATTATTTAGGAGACATGCTACTGGAAAATGATGATGGACCTTCCTTCAGACCAGATAGCAACAAGTCAAAATTAACCACATTTTACACCATGGACCTATTCTTGTTAATGGGTGCACGTTTGTATTCACCCATGTATCACTGGTCAATTTGCTATCCCTCCCCTCATCCCACTTACTACCATGACCAGGTGCAGGGGCCATCAACAATGTTTTTTGGCCCATTCCCCTGTTGATCAGCATATCTAATAATCTCATTTTCTAGTGGAACTTATATTCTTAACTGATCAGAGCTTTTAATTTGGCAGCCTGGGGAGTTGGCATACATGCATCCATGGGTGACACTTTAGAGCAGTTCCTTGCAAGGAGCATAGTTGGCTTTATGAAACTTGTATTATTTCAATGATTACATCATACCAGAGTGAGTTTGTGGACCCTGATCAGCTGTTTTCAGCCACGGCCATTGGTGCCAAGGTCCTGTTTCCATTAAGAGGGAGTGTTTTACAGTGCATATTATGCCATATGAATTGACTGTTTAACAGACCCAGGGATTTTGACTGATTGCATGACTGGGGCCCACTGGTAGGTCACCATGCAGCCACAAAAAATGGCCGGACATACAGCTAAGCAGGCAACCATACAAAAAGTTGTCTGCTGAATGTTGCAGTACAAAACCACCACTTCTGCCAACCTAAAGTGGTCACATGCATCAGGTGGTCTTAAGTTGCAGGTAAATTTGCAAAGAAGTTAGACTGTTGTGCCATCAGAAATATGGTAACAAGTCAGGTGGTCTCTCACAACAGTGGTCTTAAATTGCAGGTTTTACAGTACCTCTGAGACCAGGACTTGCACTTGGGATCCCGTTAAACTGGTGACCAAATTTACCATTTACACCTACATGCAATTAGCTCCCAGCACTCTGGGCAGTTGGGGGATGTAGCACAGCCAGCCACTGGGCATTTTTTTGTTTTGTTGCACAACATGCGACATGCTGGCGTAAAATTGCCGCAACTTTTTCATTTTTGCAATTCATGCAAAATGATCCACATGACTTTTGTTGAGCAAGACTTTCTCTACATTTCTATTTGTTTTTTTTTTGTCAATTTAAACAAAAACTGGTGCCCTACACCCTAGCAAAGTGAATATATCGATCTCAATCACGAATTGATCAAAACTGCCAAGCCTGTCTGAAAACAATTGCATGGGTATCGTTCTGCATACTTTCCTTGGTTAGCGTCACGAGCAATGGTTCCTCTTTAATTTTTGCTTAAGATCGGTTGTGTGTCGCAATTGTCACGGCAGCGGTATTTTCACCCGAGCCATGTTTACCTGCGGCTGGCGTATTTTACTCTCTTTCCGTGAAAAAATTGGACCCTCTGCTCTATTGTACGCGGAGACTGGTAGTATGTCATCATTCTGACCAATTTACAAAGTTAAATTTTGTTTCTTGCTTTAACAAATTGTCCATAATCATCACTTGTGTTCATGCAAATGTCGCCCATCTTCCTAGCCAGACTTCACAACACGAGGTAGCCAGTACTCCCGAACGAAGCAGTGGTAGAAAAACGACGCATTTGATTGGACGGCGAACATCATGTGTCCGATTCCGGCCCCCTGACTGACTGAGAATATTCCGGAGAGTCGTTTTCGGTAGTTTCCGACGAATATAACATCGTATCTGTTTTAAATAGAAGCAGTTTTGGAGGGGTTTCCCCTAAAATACTTTTGTTTTAGTCAATAGGAGAGCTTGTTCTTAAAATAAACAAAGTTCTCAGCTTTTTGACGATGTGAGGAACATGGCGGGTGGACGAAAAAAAGATCGTAACCGCGAAGATGAAATCACCGTAACTTTTGCGCAGTTTTTCAAAGTTATATCATTCACATTGTCACAAACAACGGCCCGATCATTGATTTAAATTATCGTTGAAGGAAAATACTCATTTTAAACACAAAATCAAATAGCCATCGGCAAGAACTCACGTTTCGCTGCAAGAAAATGTGCCTGCCTGCAAATAAATAAACAAAACCGGGAATTTGAGAGGGCCTTTGATCATCCACTTCAAAAGTGTCGAGGTCACTCGCCACTGGTGGCAATGAGTAATGTCGCGCTGTACGATTACGCTCGACACCGGCGTGCTAGGAGTTAACAGTGGTTGGCCTGTTTATGAATTGGCCCAACTTGTAGTAAACGATCACAAGTGAGACTCAGATACACTAGATAGACTGTACCCAGAGAGATGGAGGACTGGGGGATGCCCCAGTAAACCAGTACAGGAAAAAAAGTTTGCCATAACAGATACCGAAAATAGGAATATTCCAACAAAATGGCAATATGAACATACAAGATGATCAGAAATAAAGAAAAAAAAGAAGGCCTCCAGTGTGCTGGCATGGGAACACATTACTCCAGTGTGCTAGCATGGTGCTAGTAAGGAAATACCCTTACCCCCCCCCCCCCTCCCACTAAATTACATGCTGCACTGCCTCTTAGCAGCCTGCATGCATGAGTGGCTCTATGCATGCAGGAATGAACTTTGCAACATATCCATCCAAACTCCCCTTCAGAGTACACAGATGTACTTAATGGACGAGGGTATCAGTGTATCTTCACTCTTTCAGAATATCTATGACATTTTTTTTTCAATCATGATCATAATTACTATTCTAGAACTTCAAAGTGTTCAATATGACATCATAGAATTTTTTTACCAATCTCTCTCTCTGTCTCTCTATGTCTCTCTCTGTCTGTCTGTCTGTCTGTCTGTCTGTCTGTCTGTCTCTGTCTGTCTCTCTCTCTCTCTCTCTCTCTCTCTCTCTCTCTCTCTCTCTCTCAAACCAAATTCGTCTGGGGTTTTTCTCAGACACTATTATTCTGAAAACCACCAAATTTGCCATTGTGACCCACCTGCTCAACTGATTGATTGTAATTGGCCAATTGACGTGGCAAACAAGATTCAAAAATACAAAACAAAACAAAAAAAAAAACAAAAAAAAAAACCAACCAAAAAATAAAACAAAACAAAAAAAGCAAAAACAAAAAAATATAAAAACAAACAAACAAAATGAAACAAAACAAAAAAAAAGAAAAAAAAAAAAAACAAACAAAAAAAAAAAAAAAAACCCCCAAAAAACCAAACCAAAACAAAACAAAACAAAAAAAAACACTGGACGCTGGTACAAATAATAATTAAGATAGCGGCCTACCGAAAATGAGAGAATGCTCAAATAATGGTTGGTACGTAGTAAAGAAATTAAAAGGAACTCCAGTTGGTGCGTAGAGCAAATAAAAATGCCCAGTACGCTAGTACGGAGAGCCCCTTACTCCCACCCCACCCCTATTCAAGTACCCGGGAAAGAACTGGGGCAATGTCATAATTTGACCATTATTTTGCTCACCTCATCTAGGCCACTTGTTTCCAAATGACCTCTCACTTTTACCTACATGGGTATTTCGTGATTTGGAATGGTTTAAATGTGATTCCTGTGTCTAACCAATGAGGCTAAAAGAATATAGGCTCCTTGGTCTAACCAAGGAGGACAGAGACTCCAGAGGAGGGAAGTCTCAGGGTTTCAAACAACTTTGTTCGAAATGAAAAGTGTCGTAATCCAAATAATTGGTGTTTTTGCTGTGATCTAACTTGATGGGTCGAGTTAATTACTGAGATCTTTATCAGCGGGCGATTCTACCCGCCTTAGCCCAACTGTTACAGTTTGTTCTGCCTCGCTCATCTTGCATGGTACATGGATTTGATCAGTGAATGGCAACATGTCGGCTGTGGTGACTCTAGCCGTGGCGACGCTGCTACGTGTGTTCTGATTGACAAAAAGTAAAGGCACCTGGCTGTCTAAAACAACAATGCAGCCAGCCCTATCCATGATTCATAAATGACGAGTAGGCCTACCTGAGAGTGTTTCCTCAACCAGCTTATTGTTTGATCTGAAGATCCAGTGAACATCGGAACTGAGAGCAGTGGAGAAAATAAGAAAAGTGGTAGGCAGGCATTCTATAGTTAAGCCATACTGTTGACTAGTCCCAAGAAACCTCTCCACGGTCTGTTGGCTTGTGGTTTGCTAGCAGAGCGTGGGGAGGCCCCTTGGGGCTAGCAGTTGACATAAGTAAGCATATGAGATGAAATGACTGACAGATAAAACCAATCCACATAAAAATATAACAGTGGTACAGACAAGGATCACAAAAACTATTGTTATAACAGGGTTTATCCTATTAATATAAAAGTAATGAATTTGATAGATCTAGGCCTACCTAGTCCAAGGCTATATATAATTGATTACCTATTCTCGTTATGTTCCTATTCAGACTCAGGAATCCTTGATTTGACCATAATGTTTTGAACAAAATACAAATTACTGTCGATAGGGTGGGCAAGAACACTGTTATTATCACTTGCTAATCTATCTTAATGTGTGATGAGTTGACGGTCTCTGAACTGTGATTGTGAAATTTGGTGCCAAGATGTCGAGCTCCATTCCCTCCGTCTCTGTCAGTGTAACGAGGCTAAACGCATATTTGGGGTCTTTATGCTAAGCAAAAAGCAGACTTTTCAAAGAACGGACACATTTTAATAATTGTAGAGATCCTAGCTTTTTAGATTTTTCAAAAACTGATTTCATGCTTTTAATACTTATACCAAAAAAATATGCTTGCCCCACTGACCCGCTCGAACTTTATCAATATCACTGAGGAGTTTTCAGTTGCTAAAACGAGAATAGGTACATTGTTTTTACAAGATCGTTGGTAGGGTTGAAGTGACATGGCTTGCACAGACTACCTATGTCCGTTCGTCCAAAAAAGATAATTTTGTTCCAGCTTTACCATGGAAATACACTTTAGAATCAGAAGTTTCTGATTTAAAAGAATTTTCTTATCTATGGTCAGTGACGTATTGTCCTCCATTTTACAAACCACACGGCTCAGCTTTTCGACAACTAGTACATCGTGTATACATCAAAAGATGTATGGTATAGGCCTTGCTACCAATGTTTAACAAATGTTGAATCAGTATACATGGTCACCCATCTTTGTTACCACCTGGGAAAAATCATAGCTCGGACGTATAGGCTGCGTCCTAGGCCTACATGTATGAGACATATTTCCTTTGATCCTGGAGTTTAGGATCCACTTAACCCTTTTTGAGGCTGCATTTTGACGAGAGTTTGAGGTGGGGGGGGGGGGGCAAGACTGGAGAGGAGACATAGGCTCCGTATAGACCTAGGCCTACAATCTAGGATCGTACAGCGGGACCTTTGTTTCATTTTCATATAGATTTCCAGTTTCTACTTTACTAAAAAAAGCATGGTCATGCATGGCTGTCCCAGGATAGCTGTACAGACCTTACCTCCCAACGGTTCCTCTATAACTAGCTTTGAGACCTCCAAAAGAATCCATGAGTGCATCTAATGAAAACACTTTCTTTTATATGGCCGAGGGTATTGATGGTAACCCAGGCATTGAATACAGGTCATAATTTGGCGAGGTTTTTCTCTCTTTTTTTTTCTTCATGTTTTCAAAAACAGTGTTCGATAAATGTGGTTAAGGTTAGACTGAGAGTCCAACTTTGGGCATCTCGCAAAGAAAAATTTGCGGTAAATGAATTTGATATGAAGAAACTGTAAAGTTATGCTTACTGCATGTATGCATGCGCTCCTCATACGTTACATGTTATTTTAAAGTTTCTGGGACTCTGAGTAAGGTTCCCAGGAACTCAAGTTTTAATTCCTGGGACTTAAGTTATATTCCTGGGAATTTATAATTATATTCCTGGGGCCTTGCCACTATGTTCCTGGGAACTTGCCACTATTGTATTTGTGTCTTTTTGCCCAGAACCACTTCCTAGTAGTCAATATCCTATTCCGCAGTTCGAACTCTTTACTCTCCATAAGCTAACCTGTCCCTGTCTAACCTGTATACATATGGAATTACTATTGTCTATATTGCACACGTTCCTCTGTAAAATTTTGACATAGGCTGTATCAGCCCAAATAAATTAAAGGGTCTTCAGCGGGTAACTACTCAACATGTTTCGGAGCCTTTTACCCGTACATGTCTCTCTGAGTAGCGGCTCCTTGTCTAAGCTAAATATTCAGCAAAGACAACCCACATAATAAAGAATAAATAAGAACGTGGCAAATGATGAATTAGCTAAATACGTGAAGTTTTGCTTATAAATGCAGAGCTTCGTTATGAAAGAAGAACCCCTGTCAAACAAACCATAATTACTAAATTTGTATAGTACAGGTTCAGATAAGAACAATTTAACTTACCCCTGAACCAATATGTACCCTTTCTGGCTGGACAGTTTATCCTAGTTAAACCACCCGCCAGTGTATAACTGAAGTGGAAACAAGCTGGGGCCTTATATTCAGTCCCAGTGATAGTAAAATAAACAGTTGCAACTAGACCACCTGTACAAACCAAGGGAAATCCCAACAAGGACTGTAACAATGGACATCCTGCACCAGAAATGTAAAACAAACTCTGTGATGACACCTACCCCCCAAACAATTAAGCTCTATTTAACTGCCAACTCTGAGTCAATGTGTCAACTTAATGTGTCAGGTTTGTGACATTTAAGAAAATACTATCAATTTTGAGTAAATGTGCATTTAGGCATGTCAGAAAAGAATGAAAGTCATTAGCATTTATGTCAAAAAACATGTTATCAAAACAATTTTTCTTAACAGGATTTTGAGTACAATTAGGCAAGCTTGTAACTGTTGTCAGTAGCTGCTTGCTACCTATAGCCCCTGGGGGTTTGACCTAACAGAAAACAAGCTAGCCTAAAATGTCTGAAAGGTGAACATTAAAACAGAATGATGCCAGAAGATAAAGTTAAGTAGCAAAACCGACAAGTCTAAAAACTGTAAATTATGGTAGCCAAACTTTCTAATAATCTTTGGATATTAACTGCTAAATTATAGGGCAAGTCAGAAAAGAATGAAAGTCATTATTTGTACTTAAGTCAAGAGAATGCAACGAAAATGTTATATTTTTTAAACAGATATCAAGCACAATTAGGCGAGCTTGTAACTGTCGTCAGTAGCTGCTTGCTACCTATAGCCCCTGGGGGTTTGACCTAACAGAAAACAAGCTAGCCTAAAATGTCTGAAAGGTGAACATTAAAACAGAATGATGCCAAAAGATAAAATTAAGTAGCAAAACCGACAAGTCTAAAAACTGTAAATTATGGTAGCCAAACTTTCTAATAATCTTAGGATATTAACAGCTAAATTATAGGGCAAGTCAGAAAAGAATGAAAGTCATTATTTGTACTTAAGTCAAGAGAATGCAACGAAAATGTAATATTTCTTAAACAGATATCAAGCGCAATTAGGCGAGCTTGTAACTGTCGTCAGTAGCTGCTTGCTACCTATAGCCCCTGGGGGTTTGACCTAACAGAAAACAAGCTAGCCTAAAATGTCTGAAAGGTGAACATTAAAACAGAATGATGCCAAAAGATAAAATTAAGTAGCAAAACCGGCAAGTCTAAAATCTCTAAAATTATTGAAGCCAAACTTTCTAACCATCTCGGGGTATTTACAGCAAAATTTGTAGAAATATTTGATCAAAAGTACATCTTTGAATCCTCTTGACTCAAGTTGATTGTAAATAAATTTGGTTCTAGATGCAAAGTCCTGAAATTTAGAACAAATACGACCAAATCTCAAAATCTGTGACAAAAACGTATTATATCCAATAGTTTCCGAAATATTACTGTCCGGGAAAGGATAATTAACCACTTCAAAGTTAAACTCATCTATTTTGTGATAGACTTTAATACAAAACCTGTCATTAGTGACCTGAATATCCAAGTCCAAAAACACATCTCTGAAACCATCTGAATTGTTACCCTCCAAAGGGATATCTTTTGGGTAAATTTCTTTAGCAATTTCACTGAAATTTTGTACATTTACGCAAGCAATGTCATCAATATATCTTGCGTTGTTTGATAATTTTGTAGCCATTTGAAAGTCCTTTTTCATCAATTTATTCATATACTTAAATTCAAGCCAGGTTAAATATAAATCTGCCAGTACAGGGGAGCAGTTGCTACCCATTGGAATGCCTTTTATTTGTTGAAAAACCAATGGTCCGCATTGAACAAAAGTATTATCCAAGAGAAATTTTATAGCATCTATCAAAGTTTCAACAGTGTAAGATTTAACGTTACTTTTTGAATATTTATTGTGTGACCAATATGCTTTCTTTGTATATGAATTAATATTTATGTATGGTTTACCATTATGTTTAAACATTTTGCTAATTAATTCTGAAAGTGAACTTTTGACTTCATCTATGGGTAGATTTGTGTACAGTGTAGAAAAATCAAAACATTTGATATTTGTTGCCTTTACATCTTTGATTTTAGATACAAACTGGGAAGAATTGTTAATACTCCAAAAACAATTTATTTCACAGTTTCTGGAAATTGCATTACAGTATTTACAAAAATGATTCCTAATTGCAGTCAAACACAGTGTTACTTCTTTTGATAATTGCTTTGTAGTACATTTTGAAGCACCAGCTATGAATCTAGATTTAAAAGGGTTTTTATGTTATTTGGGTATCCAGAACAAAAGTGGAATAGAGGAGTCCTCTTCAGAAATTTTGATATTAAAATTCCTTTTCATCTCATCTTTATGTGTATCTATCAAATTATCAATGGATTGTTTGTGTAATTTATAAACGTCATTTCCTCTTATGTCTGAAATATTGTTTATACCAAGTTCCTTTTTCAAAACATCCAGATAATATTTTTTGCAGATGATCCCAAAATTGTTACCTGCCTTATCTATGTTAGTGACTACAAATCTATCTTGTAGTTCTTTGACTGCTTTAGAAACTTTAGGCTGTTTTAGATTAACCGTATTGAAATTCTTAATGTGGGATTTGTAACGATAAATTCTATTTCTAAAGACTCTTTTCAAGTTTGATAACCATCCTTCAAATTTCTGAAATTCCATTTTTTCTTTCTTTGCCCATTTCATACAGTAGGAATCGAGTGCATCACATGTATCCTGAAAAATACTGTCAATATTCAACTTGGGACATATCCGAAATTTTGTACCTTTTTTCATTATTTCTTTTAAATCTGAATTTTGTATTATATCCAAGTTACCTGTAAATACATGTTTGTGGTGTGCATCAACAAAATTAGAATATTTACTATTAGACATACAGTGTTCTTGGGAGCTTACCACTATGTTTCTGGGACTTTGCTACATTCCAAGTACCCCTTATGTTCCCAGGAACTCGCTTATATTTCCAGGAAATTGCCTAAATTTCCAGGATATTGCCTAAAATCCCAGGAAATTGCCTAAATTCCTGAGAATTTAATAATATTTACAATGCCATAACTCAATTATGAGTGTAGTAATATTGATAAAATTATGCCAATTTACAACTTTATTACAAAAAACAACCTGCACACACTGACCAAATTTGGTGCTTCTACCATGAGTATAACTAGAGATATAATGATGGGGCAAAATTGTACCAATGGAATGGACAATTTATTTTGGAATGACTTATATATATATATATATATATATATATATATATATATATATATATATATATATATATGCGTGTGTGTGAGTATATGCATGCGTTTGCCTGTCTGTATGTATGCACAAGTATATATATGTATGCACTATTTCAATTAATTATGTTGTTTACCTTTTGTACACCTACACAAAAGGACAGCACATCGCAGTCTGACCAAAATATCATGCAAGCCTAATAGAACAGATTTCCTGAATTAACAAATGATCACAAACTAGACCTTTCTGATAACATGATTGATGTCATGTGCCTGGAAAGGAAAATTATATCTTCTCACACAAGCCACCATCAACCATTATGAGACAGTGTATACAGGCGGTTCTACAGGTTTAACTACAGTCATATAATAAATCTGTTTCACGTCGGTTAACACTTTGAGCAAAACGTAGAATTATTGTGCCATAAACATTTTACCTTCGCGAATCATAGGGATTTGTTTATGAAACGCACTTCAATTTTTACGAAAACTAACGACCTGATTTCAGGATTTATAACTCGGCTGCAAATACTCTGTTACAAAGTTCTACAGAATTCAGGCTTACTTTTTGGGCTGTTTTTCGTACTCGAGAGAGCATGTATGTATGTATGTATGTATGTATGTATGTATGTATGTATGTATTCATAATACATATGTCATACATGATTTGTTTATAATTCTCTACATCATTCATACAATAGCATAATACCCCTTTTTCCAACACCTAATTAACGACGACTCAACATTAATGTCACATTTGTCAGTGCTCTCAAATAATGAATATCCTTATGAATAAAGGAGAATCATTCATATATTGATAACTAGGTCCCGGTATGTATTTGGGTATCACATTCTTTTAAGCTGCATTCACTTAAACGGATTACATTGGAATCGAATTCATCCGCTTAAAATTTAGAAACAAATTCCGAATGAGGCTTATAGGCAAAATTTTAATGTCGGTATTAATGGCAGCAAAAATTATCATACCCAAGGTTTGCGTTTTTGTATCTGAATGTATCTTCTATTCTAATACTGGGTATCACTGATCAAATAACATGGCCCTCTCATTAGATGCATTAAAATTAGGGCCATGGTGTTATGAACGAGAACACTTTTCACTATCTAGATCAAGTTGAATAATTATGATTCATCCTTTAGATGACACGCATTTGTGGAAATGTGTTCATGGAAGGCTATAAACTTTTGTCTATTGATCAATAGTCAAGATTCAAAAGAGCAAACAATACAATTTGTGACATAAACGAAGCTAAAGCTGAAATAATAAAATGCAGCTTTGATATTCGGATGATAAAAGTAGAGGAAAAGCAAACAAATGGTACCATGTATTTAGAACAGTTCAGCCATACAAAACCTTACAATGTGCAAGATGCCAATTATTTTGTAAATGAGAATTCAGTTTGGTTGAACCTAAATGCAAACGTATACGTTTGACAGATAAAACCTGCAACCAAAATGGTGCAACGTACAATATTTTATACTAGAAGGCAAAAGTTAACATAAATATGTCGTAGAACCTAAGTGTTTCTGACCCGTGAACATCGATAAATAATGCATTCCCTAATCTAAAAAAAGTTCAGTGCGGGATTTAAAGTGGGTTAGATTAAATTTTGATCTTGTATTGTTTGCATATTAGCCTGGAGCCGGAGAAATAATACAACATTAAAAAATCAGCAACAAGTTTGGTTATCACTCCATATATCATAGTTATTTTCCAGAAAACTGTCTTCATTTCAGCAACTTATATCAACCTAGTTCCTTACACATTTTTGCGTTGTTTGCACTATTTCAGCGATAATGTGGCTGCAGTTAACGAGAATCTTTATTTTTGTTCATTGAATTTGGTTAAATCCCCTTAAAACAGGGCTGCTATACTCAGGAACAGGTGTAATAAAGGAAATATATATCGTTTTCAGGGTATGGCAATTGAGCATGAATGTCAAAACCTCCGTGATATAAATCATTTTCCAGATTTGGCTGCAATATCAGTTTACATAATAGGCCCACTATATGTTAGAACAGAAAGTTACATAGCAATATTTCGGTTTATCGTTATTTAACAGAAAAAGGGCAGAAGACACATTTGCTAATAAAAAGCACATTTTTCGAAGGACAAATCCTAAAGGTTCTAGTCTAATTCATGTCAAAAGTCTCACTGCAGGTGGAACAGAAGGCCAAAGAATTACCTAACTTCCACAACACCTGTAAGAGGCCTTGGCCCAAAGTAGAAAGCAAGTCACCATAGCATCAAGAACCCCTACAACATATAAAAAGCCACAAGAACCACGGAGAGTAATTCCATCGATGGTGGCATTACAGGAAAAGAATAAACCTGATGCACTTAAACTAACAATTTGTGTTGTTGTTTCATGCACATAGTGCAGTTATTATGTCCAAAATGGTGGAAAGTCTTCAATAATTAGACAGATATAGTATTTACCTTCAAAACTGGATAGGCTTTCTGGTACGCATTTGAATCTGATCACAATCTACAAATCTTTGAATAATAGAATCCACCGATAGGCAATAAGAACATAGTTCAGACTCTGTTAACCCCATTTTTGAGCCTGGAGTTATGTAAAACAAAGCGATGGAGTAAAGAAAATTAAAATGCTTGTAACATTGTTTCTATAGTGCAGGAATAAGGAAGCTTATAAAATGTTTACCCAATCAGGAACAGAAATTTCAAATGTTTCAGACCACCTAATTTGACCAGCTGCTACATCTTTAACTTGAGAATCAACGAGGTACCAATATATTTGTTTGCAAGAGAGATGTGATAGACCGTGAGTCATACCATTGATATGGACTGGAAACTCCTCAGGTATATCGATAGTGTCAGTACGAATTTGTTGTTTCGAGTAGCTTGGTATTGCAGATCGTAAAGAGTAATATTCTAAAAAGTGTGTGTTGATACCATATTTGTTTCTCAAGTCTTCAATTCACAAGAAAGTGCCATCATTGTCGACAATGCCCTTTATAAATTTGGATTCTTTCCCAAACCAGTGTTTAAAGAAACACAGGTTTTCCCTTAATTGTAATGAAATTATTATGCCATAACATTTCATATATAATGTCCGTTCCAGAGTTGGAAATATACATCAGCTGAATTTCCTTCCATGTATTGATTCGATAAAATAAAGGAAGATGAGACAGATTGAACGTCAACAAACATCTGCTGAAAAATACATCTTGTACTTTCATATGCAAAATATATTGCTGAAAAGTGAATATCCATTTTCCATCGCTATTATTAAATAAACGTTTAATCCAATTAAAATTCAGTGCATTAATCTGGGATTTGAAATGTAACAGTTTCATACCACCATTAGGTATGCTCTTATACATTACTACAGCTTTTACTTTTGATGTACTATTGCTCCACATAAAGTTTCCAATACACGTTTGTACTTCCTTAATTAAAGTTTCATCAGTGTGGATGAGCAAGCACAGAAAGTAGCCTTGAGATTGCCAGTGACTTAAATACTATATTTCTTCCAATTAGCGATAAAATTCTGGCTCTCCAAACCTTCATGTTTCTTTAAATGCAGTAAGTTTGGGATTGAAATTGAGATTAATCATGTGCTTTTCATCCTCATAAAAGGTTATACCTAATACAGTGAAGTGTTTTTTGCACCAGAGAGCGTAGGCGCCAAATATCAACTAGGTCAAGCTCATCCAGTAATAATTAATTAATGCTCTGGGTATATTTGGGAGGGGGGTTAAGACTGCCACCTCGTTTATCAAGTTCAGGAATCAGAACAGTGTTAAAGTCACCGCCCACTAAAATATGTTCGCAAGTGTATTCAACTAATTTCTCAAAGAAATGATTTAAAAATTCACACTGTTCCCGATGAATACTTTATGTGGGGGCATATACATTTGCATGAATAAAATAAACATCATGGATCAAAATGTCAAAAATAACAAATACGCCCTTCTGATCAGTTATTACATCGATAATACTATGATCAATTTTCTTTGGTATGGGGATCGCTACACCTCTACTATTTTCCTTTCAAAAATACCTCTGGAAACCTTACTTGAAATTTGATTGCTATGCTTACAATTTTTGGCTATTGTGATGCAGTTCGACCAATGCTCTTGCAATTTTTGACTGTTGTTTCACGTTTTGAGACCTGATGCTGCTTGTTTCTGACTGATGTTTAACATTTGAATCAGTGTACTTGCGAATTCTGACACTGTATTGAATTTTGGCTACTATATTTGCACATTCAAAATATTTCCTGTGGAAATACTCGTAGTTTATCTCCTTAAAACAACATCATGCCTTTAGCTACATGTCGAAAACACATCAATTTGTATAATCATGTTGTTTGGATTCTTGTTGATGGTCATTGTAGGCCTAGGGGGCTTTTTTAATGGATTGATGTCGGTGTTAGTGTCACTTTGTGCACTTGTATGGATGATGATCATTGTGGAGACGGTGGTTGCAACTGGTAATTCTTAAATGCTGAATTTTATTGATATTGGCAACAAATTTTAAACCTGTGTTTGCAAAATCTCTGCTGTGCTGCAGATTTTGGTCCCTTCTCCGAAATTGTACTGTCCTATATGCACATGAATCATGCGCCTGTTCAAGCCAATTTACTGAAATATGCCCATAGTTTGAAACAAAAACTTACATTCTGGTCATGTTAAAATTAGACATGGCTATTTTTGCCCTATGGACCTTTGGATGTATGTTTTGGACTCTTTTGGGCACAGTTGAACTATAAATGCTTCTGCTAAACATACCAAGGAACATTGCGTTTGCTCAGAACTGACTTGGATTTGTTTTATTAGGCCTACGGTTTGGATATTGACTATGACACCGTCTTATCTGGAGACAATGCGAATATTTTGGATAAGCAAAGGGCAATTCTGGCATGGGATGTCATGGAAGCTGGCAGAATTTTCATTGACAATTCTATTAATGTTCCTTCATTATTGCCTTTTGCCAGAGCCTTGGTAGCACAATTTGGGATACTCTAGGAAAGCAACGGGAAATCCTGATGCGGTAATGCTATGGGATTTGAGGATCTTCCAACAACAGTCCCAACATCCCTCCCTTAACATAATTGTCGGTGCTTACCGTCCTCTTATATATGTATATATATATATATATATATATATATATATATATATATATATATATATATATATATATATATATATATATATATATGTATATGTATATATATATATATTCACACAATGATTGCATACCACTATTTAGATGGATGTATAACTGCATCTATTGTGGTCATTTTTACCAGGGCTTTTTTCTTTTGACTAACATGTGGTTCGACAGCAAGGTTTGATGATCACCTTTACCATACTCTAGTGAGAATTACTTCACTGATCATACTCCCTCAAATTCCTCTTGAAGTTTTAAACATATATTTTTACAACATAACAAAATTACTGTCAATGCAGATCATTGGAAATCATTTCATGAAATTACTTGTCTTTCTTTTTCTTCATCGCAGAACAATTTGATGAGAATATACACAGTGCATGCTATAAAAGCTGATGTTCAATATTCCGAAATTCCATGTTATACTTGCTTACGAATGCGAGGAAATGATATTGTTTGACAGCATGCTACAAGAACAACATTTGAAAAAGGTTCATGACATTAATGACTATAATCTTTCATCTGAGTAAAGTTTCCACACACATATTCATAACATATGCTGTAGATCCTTGAGAGATGGGTTTCATGAAGACATTTTGTCAGTCGTTTTCATCTGTGAAAGCTTTAAAATCTTTGTATAGGAGGTTATCATTGGTGACTATAGAATAGCTTAGAACATTGGTCTAATGCGCGACGTCCTCACTGTAAGTGCACATCTGATTAGATAGAAAACATTCCAACAAGTTTTTCTGATATTTTATGATCAATACCGTGCATTTTTACCTTAATGTCGGAAACAAAGCACCTTGAAAAAGTTTAAAAGTTTTAGCGTTTTGTGTTTGTACAAGGTATCATTTCCAGAAAAAAGAAGACCTTGTCTTCACCGTTGACTTGTGTAGAAATTCTAGTGTGGAGCATTGGAAAAATTCATAACACAGAGGGAATTGCAATCGGAGATACAATATTTAAAATCAGTCAATATTTAGAATAGAGGGTATCTGCTTTACAGTAGTATCCACAGCCAAAAAACTTAAAGAGGTTATTTGTATTTTTGACGTTTTTGAACAGCCTTAGGTCATAAAGTTAATCATGATTAAACAGAAATATTCCCACTGAAAGTAGCAAAGGACAAAGTTTAAAAAGTTTGATTTATTTTGATATCAAAAACCATTTGGATATTACGATTCCAAGTCAAACCTGTTTATTATCATCATCATCATCATCATCATCATCATCATCATCATCATTATTATTATTATTATTATGAGCGAGAATTAGATGTTTGATGTAAAGAATAAGGTTTTTGATGTTAATTTTTTATGCCAGGAGGAACTCTTTTGTCATCAAAATCTGATATTTTTGATATCACACATTATTTTTGTACAAAAAAGTGTGTGTGTGTGTGTGTGTGTGTGTGTGTGTGTGTGTGTGTGTGTTCTAACTTGAATGATTGTTAATGTTGAGAAATTGTTTTTTGATATCAAATGTTCAGGTTCAGAGAGATTGCCATAGCGTTGGACCCAAAACAATAAGATTTTCAGGTATTACCTAATTTACAGGTAAACATTTGAATAGCACTCTCCAAGTTTTGGTTGCTAGTACTTTTTATACAAAACTGATTTTGTTATTAATAATTGGTTTTCTTTCTATGTCGCCCAAAATTGTTTGATATGAAATTGTGTGTGTGCTTATTTTAATCTCAATGAATGGATGGATGACTAATTTACATTAAGAAATGAATTTTAGATATCAATAATTCAGGTTGAGACGACTTACCTTGGCGTTAGAACCAGACAAAAATCCGATTTGCGGCATATAGTCCAATTTATGGACTGGCACTCTCCCAGTAGTTACAGCTTTCAAGACACTGAACGGCTTAAACTTTGAACATGTGAATGTAACATGGTGATTTAAAAACATATACGACAGCATTTATTAGTATAGATGATGTTCATATATTTAAAAAAGTTGTGTTTTTTATCACAAAAATTAATAGTGTGACTTAAATTTGCCAGTCTTTGGGAATTCAGTTGTACAAAAGTGTATATAACTGCTGCAATTATTTTGAATGGCCTGTATGGATCATTGCGGTATTTTGAAAGCGATTGTAGTTTTGTATTACAGAACGTTCATTCATCAACTGTAGGCTGACAGTTGAAGAAAATGAATCTTTGTTTATTTACTAGCAATTTACAGTGCATACGTGCATGGAAAATATCTGTGTTTGGTCGGATTTGTTTTTTTTTTATACTAAAGGAATTTTCCCAAATTATGTTAAAGTAACTGGAAGTTAAGCATAATGTTGTTGGTACGCTTACGAACTGGAACAGGGCAGGCTGTACATGTGCGAAACATGCTTTAAATTACTGTATCTTAGTTGACCCTCATTCAGCAATGCATATAATATGTAATGCAATATACAGATGTGTATTATTTTCAAGAAATGGTCAGGATTTCATTGAAAATTAGAACTTAATTTTGCACCAATCCTAGAAAATTTACAACTGAAGTTGAAATGACTCCCTTACTTTTCAAACTCTCCAAGTTGACGTTAGTCTGTGAACTGTACAATTATAATGTTTTGTTTTTCATACACTTAAAAACGTATTTACATTTCTTTGCTTATATAGTACAAAAAGAAATTTGCGTATTTGAAACTACTGGTCCTGGTGGTGAGGTTTCATGGACAATTTCCATGTTAATCACTCAGGTGGGTAGCAGCCAGTACTAATGCCCCCATGCTTTGGCCATGGGCTTATTCTTTGATTTGTGTGTGTGTGTGTGTGTGTTTTGTTTTTTGTTTTCACAAATTCCCCATAAGATGTCAAACGAGAACAAATCTGTGTTCATGAGCTTTGCGACCAGTGTCCAATTTGTGGGCCGTCGAAATATGCATGCACTTCAGTCATTATATCTTGTTTTGGTGTGCAATGAATCCTACTCTCCGGGCACTTTTTTGGTCGGCTGGCAAGTGTTTAATTTTGATAGAACTTTATCATTTTCCCTTTATAAATCAGATAAATAAAAACCCATGGTTATGAATTGTTACAGAAAAACAAACAAGGAAACCAACTAAACAAAGCGAAAAAAGGTAATGAGCTACCAAGATTTTGTTGGTTTAAACATATTTTATATAAAAAAAGGAAACAGTCGATCAACAGGCAAAATGCCTATATTAAAACTTTTTGCACATAAAATTACAATACACATATACAATATTGGAGTGCCATATTGCTCACGATATAATCAAGGTTGGTCAACCACTAATGCAATTATTCATGAATGATTATCTGCGCTTATATATATATATATATATATATATATATATATATATATATATATATATATATATATATATATATATATATACACACGAGACGTATCACGTTATCGAACAGTAAACCACAAAGGTTATATCAAGGGTGTCCGGAAATTGGTACATGGTAACGACTTATGAAGTGGACAAAAACTCCACTGGGTATTTGTAAGACCTCGTAATCAATCACGTTCAGAGGTGGCTTGCTAGATATACCGGCGTTATTGTTATGTGCACTGGTCTGGTTCATTTGTGCAAATGGAGCCTGGAGATGTATGTCTTTAAACTGGAGCAATGGGACGAACAAGAACCATTGGCCTACTGCGGAGTAGGTCAGTGGTACATATCAATGAAAAACAATTCAAAATTTAGGACACAAACACAGGAAGACAGACAAACGGCAGACGACTAAGGAGTTGCTCAATGTGCTGACATGTCAGGTTTCAAGTGGATAAGTGAAATCTACGTCAACTTAAGATATATAAAGACGGTGCATGTCACATCGATTGGCAGAATCCTTACGTTTTTAAGTTATGGATATCGTCAATTCAACCTGCAAAACAATAAAGTGTTGCACTCAAACGTGATTCAAGTACAGAACGCAGAGGTCGTACAAAATAGGACTTCATTAACATAGTTGATCCGGGCTACGTGCTGTTTTAGGCCACACATATTCTACTTCCTACTGTCCCGATAAATGACGCCCGTAACAAACAAAAATAAATGAAAACACGAAAAACAAAATTTAAACAACTTAATTTTTTGAAAGTAGTATTGGCGTCTACTTGTACACTGTATTTATAGTATAAGAGTTGTTGAGGCCGAAATTTTAATCACAGAGTACCTAATGATTATTGATACGCGACGTCGGCGAGGAAGCAACCTTAAGTATGTAAATGCAGAAACTATTGTACACTTCTGTGTGTGTGTGTGTGTGTGTGTGTGTGTTCAAACCGGACTGACAAGCTGCACGTCACCAATACACACAATATATACAAACAGCTTGATAGACATGAGTAAATGCAAGTTACGGAAGTGAATAAAGCATAACTGGTTAACATAATGCACATAAATCTTTTTGGCTTTTGGAATATTAGATTCTAGGTTGGACTTGGTAATGTTGTTGATTATTTTGACCCACTTTTTTAATTCAGACAACTCTCCTTCAACACTAGCCAGGGTTTGGTACATTTTCTCTTTCTTCCTGAAGCTATGAAAAAAGTGTGTGTGTCAACACACGCATTTCTTTCTTTCTTTTTCTTTCTTTTTCTTTCCTTCTTTCTTTCTTTCTTTCTTTCTTTCTTTCTTTCTTTCTTTCTTTCTTTCTTTCTTTCTTTCTTTCTTTCTTCTTTCTTTCTTTCTTTCTTTGTTTCTTTCTTTCTTCTAAACACACAATTTGTCCGACACTTTTCTCTCACACTATTATATGTAGAAACTCCAAACTTGGCATGATTGTACCTCCATACAAGAAATTGACCGTTCATGCAGATGAATGAAGATGTTTAAAATTGTGCAAATTAGGGGCATTTGAAATTAAAAGTCTTGTATATCTTCAAAAGCATAATAGATAGAGCTGTCATTCCAACTTCTACCAGGGGGTATTGATCATTGTGCAGCTAATGAATTTAAAACAAAAGTTGTAGCAATTTCAATTATGCTAATTAGCAGCATTTGAAACTTTAAATCTTGAATATCTTCAAAACTATTACAGATAGAGATGTAACATTCGAAATTTTAAGACCTAAATATCTTCAAACCTATTATAGATGGAGATATCATTTGAACTTCTAGGGTGTTATTGACCATTGTACTTGTAATGAATCTAAAACAAAAGTTGTAGCAATTTAACTTATGCTAATTAGCAGTATTCAAAATTTTCAAACTTGAATATCTTCAACACTATAATAGATAGAGATGTCATTTCAACTTCTACTAGGGGGCTGTTGACTATTGCGCACCTGATGAATTAAAAGCAAAAATTGTAGCAATTTAAATCAGGCTAAGTAGCACCATTAGACATTTTACATCTTAAATAACTTCAAAGTTATAATAGATAAAGATGTCATTCTAACTTCTGCTCCTATGTTATGGACTAGTTGTACATTGCCATATCAATATGCTTTGAAGACACACACACTGATTTGCTTTGCAGGAAATCATCTTTCTTGTTATTATTTACTATCACATTTTTTTTGCACTTATATATGAATAAGTACACTGTTTATATCATAGGAAAAAAATCACAAATGTCAATGTCATATGACTGTATGAGTCACAGAGAAGAACATAATATCACAAATGTCCGTCGCTGCAAAAATGGATAGCCCATGTTGCAAAGCACAGTAAATCCGATTATTCAAATAGAAGCATGTTAGACCGTACACAAATGGGCTATGCACACATCGCATTTGGTCCAAGAAAAGTTACCATGTAGTTCCCCAATTTTAATTATACAAATTTCTCTTACAAGAGACGCTATTCCTTTTCTTACAGAATCTGGTGTACATTTTACACTCTGTCGCAACTTACAAAAATCATAAAAGTGAAAATTAGATTTGTAAAATCCATATTTTTACAAGATGAAATTAAGGGAGTAACAAACTGATGATCGGCTTCCACCTTCGTAAAGAGGCAAGTAATAGGTCTTAAACAATCTGTATTTAGTGGTAGAGTGCACATGTTTGAATTGTGACATTATCATATTATCTTCAGCATTAACTTTTCTTATATGATCACACACGTTCAGTTGATCAGCATTCACACCAATGTTTGTACCTAAGTGTTTGCGGAACAAAACAGATTTTAACAATTCACCTCCAGAGTAAATTGATGGTTCGTCCACGTAACCACTCTGCATGAAACTGATGAGCATAGATTTACTAGGATTGAACAAATACATTACACTCATTAGAAAATAATGAACATTCATTTAACAACTTATATGCTGGAAAACAGATTGCACGATTTTCCACGTGAAAATTGTGATACCCCAAAGCATGAGCAAATCACTCTGTTTGTGACCAGCAGTGGTTTCTAACCCGGGATTTTAAAGCAAACCCTGGGTTGATGAATAGCGTTTGGTGTCGACCTTGGTGTTTCTGTATAATCAGAGAAGATGAATTAACACCATGGGTAGCTGATAACTACTTTGTGAGTATGTAAAGAGAGAAAGCAAACTTTTGGGACATGCTAGTGTTTGGTAAGCCCCCTAGAAGTAATTCGTGTGCGTTACCACTGCCCACATAAAATTAAAGTAGCATAAAGGAAACATCACAGTTGATGCAGTTCTTGGTCGTGGTTTAAAGGCGGCTGTTTTCAGCATGATGTTATGTTGCTTACGAAACAAACACGTCGGGAAACAATGTTGCTTACCAGACAAACACGTCGGGAAACCCGGTCTCAAGTGTGTCTTAATGACAATTTATATAAGTTACTGATATAGACAATCAGTTTTCTTTCAAATTTTTGTATGTTTCTGAAAAGGCGACAGATTCATGCAGGTTAATAATGATAAAAGATGACAAAAACAAACTAAAATGTACATGATGAGAGGGTTTCTGTTCTTTTTAACCTTGTGAATTTATATTAAAAGCTCTAAAGATGACCTCACTGCTCAAGTGAAGTATGCGATATACAAAGCAGTCCAATTGTGAAGTTCGCCCAAAAAATCAAAGTGTTGGAATATAATTTACAGCAAAATTGACACTGCAAAGGTCTTCAAAATTTGCTATAAAACCCAGGGACAGAGCCAGAGCCAGGCTCACCTCACTGGGGCAGAACCAGGCTCACCTCACTGCAGGGACACAACCAGACTCACCTCACAACTAGACCAACAATATTACAGGCACTAACAAACGACAACCATTAACTTATCCGATTCTGTCAGGTAGTGGTCCGGTAAAACATGAATTCATGGGACATTGTTGTTGAAATGAATGAGGAGCGGTATCCACTACTGTAGTATGTGCCATTAAATGACCATTAATAAGTACTTAAAATTTTCAGTAAAATTCCTGTGAAATTCCCATTAATTATGCCTTGAATAAGCCCTTAAATTTATGAACTAATGGCTGTTAACCGTGTATCCTTTAATGGATGTTAATTTCAGCATTCAGCTCATTAAATTCCTTTTAATATTATTTGATGGCCATTAAACTTTTGGAAAAATAATAGGCCTTAAATTTTGTGAACTGATTTTTTAATGGTTAAGTAATACCACTGAAAATGCAATTAAACTGATGCATGTTAAAATTTTTAAGGGGTCTGTTATTTTAATATGTATTAAAGGATACACGGTTAAGGGCCTGTTAAAAATTAATGACCATTAAATTCATAACTCAATAAAATTTTGCCATTTTAAAGGGCATTTAAATGCTTTGAAACAAATGCAAATTAAAGCCCTTTAAACAAATGTAATGGTACTTATTAAAGGCAAGAGAAATATAAGGGTGGAAAATAATGCCTCTTTCAAAGGCATTAAAATACCTTAAAGAGATATTAAACTGATTTTAATGGGCCTTAAAGTATTCTGAAACAGGCTAGACACAAATGAAACCACACTGCAAGCTGCTGAATAATTCTGATTTACAGAGATATATCGATTAGAGCCTAAAAATTAGTAAAACAAAAATAATATTAATGCATATCCAAATGATTAGAACAACAGTGGTCCTATGATATGAAGTCTTTTTGATTCCACACTTGATCATGATACATCAAACTATATTTAATTCAACAAATGCAATTCGGTCTAATTTTACCTGGGTAAATAAAAATTTAATATAACACATTGGTATGGTATGTAACAGTGAAGCAACACTTGTTCATATCCTGGTCATGCTGATATTATTAGTAAGTACAATAGCACCTGCTGTATGTAACCGCCCCTTCGGCCAGCTAAAAGTGGTCACATACAACAGGTAGTCTTTCACCGCAGGTAAATTTACAAAGAATATAGACTTCTGTGTCACACAAAATGTGGTCGCAAGTGCCAGGTGGTCTCTCACAGCAGGTACTAATGTATATATCTTGAAATGGTGCATTGCAGTCTTTCAATACAAGGGACTATTAAATTTGTTCTTGAATTGAAAGAGGTCCAATTAAATATGAAGTTTTATTGAACAAGGAAGAGTAACAAGACCGTGGAGATGAGCCCAATTCAAAATTATTTCTCATCTTTCTTTCGAACTTCAGAATTAGTCCTCCCATCTAATATTTATGTCATAATTGGCATTAAATGTTTTATTAAATTTTGCTCAGTATATTATGACATCGTGGTTAAATCACTTTGGTACTTGTTGCTCCTACCCATCAATTCAAGGCATTAGAGGCAAATGTGACCACTTGTGAAATTTATATGAAGTTCCACTTTTATATTTAAGGCAGGAAGAATGTTCACTGGTATCGCAGATGTGTCATGTCTCTTCCTTGTACATACAATGTACATGTGCATTTCAGAAAGTGGATTTTTTTCTTCAGTTTCACCATGCAAGTCATTCACTGCAATATGAAAACAGTTTAAGGCTGATCTCAGGCCTGTAGGTCAAGCACTTAAACACATAATGTATCATGTTTGTTAAATATACATAGGCTCCATTTGTCTCAATATATGTATCACATATAAAAAAGTAAAAAAAAAAAAATTCAAAAAACCTAAATGTTGCGATTTATGTCCACATAACTTCCAGTACATGTACATTATTATCAGGTATGATAAAACCTAAGAGTCAACCACAGTGGTCATCTAGCTGTCAACATTACGTATGTGCACGGATGAAAGCTGACGATTTAAACAAAACTGGAAAGCAAATTTCAAAATTTACATCAACATTTTTACACATATTTTCATGTTTAATGGCATTTCCAGATAAAAAAGTAAAATGACCAAAAATGTTCTGAAAACTGAATTCAGTTTTAAATCTGCAATACGAAAACTGAAAAGTTTCACCCATGCACATGAATTATGTCTCTCCTGAATTTTCTGCAGTATCTGATGCATAATTATAGCACCACAATTTTTTGCCCCGTGGACAATGATTTCCTGGCAAAAACTGTGGTGTACCTCTTACTAACTGCTCAAATTTCAATAAACATCGTGTCTGCACCGTTGGCAGCTTTGGAAAGCCCAGCTCTCTAATTTTTTTCACTATTATGTTTTCTGTTACTATAGTGAATAGTGTCAACAAAAAGTCACATTAAGTTGGGGCTTTTTTCAACAGTTTGAAAATTATACCCTCAGATTTCTGGTTTTGAAGTTTGCATTGAGTTGTCCAGTATTGATAGAGCAACTGTGACAAGGTCTGACAGAAGAGGTGACAAACATCAAGCAAGGAATAATACATTGTCAACAACATGAAACATAGTCATAGTCATAGATGGCAAGCCATCTTCAGTCCTTAGTCATGTTGCATTGTTGGAGGGCAAACGCATTATTGAACCATGATGTCTTTTCATTCCGCTCTTCTACATGTTTTGGGTGTTGTTGCCTTTGGCTTGTTTATGTGCTGTTGTTGTTGCAATTCAAATATAACGTGGGTCTTCTTCACAAGTCAAGATGTGCCGTCAATTTGATCAAAATTACTGAATTATTGAATACATTTTCCGTTACCGTAACCATGACTTAGGGCTTGGTTCTTCTGCGTCACAAAGATCACAGACTTTGTCTGCAATGTTTTCTGTTTGTTCCACACAAAAAGTTAAGGACTTCAAATCAGGAAAAAAACTCCTATGCTTATATTTTTTTCGACGAAAATCTTGTTCAGGTCGCACTCTGGCTCTGCAAAATGTCTACCAGTTCCAACTGTTGTTCGAGTCTTAGACCACAGCCCACTTGTACCGTGGGCAAAACCACGAATCCTACCGGCATCGGTATGGTTAGGTCATCATACATTTCCTAAAACACTTGCTGTCTGTTTCCACGTGTGACTCTATTCATGAAGATATACAGCCTTTTTCATTTTTTACTGAAACAAACAGAAGAACATGTGTCGTCTGCCACTTTCAGACTGCCATTGCCGCCACTTTGATAGTCTCGCTACGGTGAGTCTAATCACCGAAAGACACCAGATGACACCGAAGGACACCGAAAGACACCGCACGACACCGAAAGACGGCTAATTTTGTGTTTTAATTGTAACCTGGGGACCAACTCGGAGAATTTTTGTCACTAGCAGATTCAAGATTATCTTTCCTCTTCATCTGTAGGCCAACAATTTGGTCCGACCAATCTGATTTACCGATCAGACTGCGCCAGAAGCTACGTTGGCACTAACGGTTCGGACTCGTGGCATTCTAAAGTGGCCTCCGCGAGAGGGGGGGGGGGGGGGGCGAGGGTGGAGTGAATGAGTAGATTTTTTCATGACACATGATTCATAGCTGTGAACTCTCCCCTTTTCACCGGGAGTCACCCGTTTTGGAGACTTAAAAAGGTTATTAAAATAACGTGGATTTTGAGGCAAAATTGAGTTTCTTTGATTTCATGCACTTTGTACAAGAGCCTCCAGGTCACCCATCTTTGGGGGTTGAGAGGTTAACACCTATCGGATATGATTATTTGACCAATAAATCCACACAATTTGGTTTCTGCTGTACATATATGGCCAGGGAGACCCTAATAAAGACAAACACTTGCTGCTCTCATGAGGGCCGCCCTTTTCTAACGTTGGTTTCTTCTATTAGACAGACGGCTAATGTAAATTTGTTTGAACAATGATGAGCATAAATAAAATCTAAAAATCTCAAGCATTACCCTCGTAAATATAATCTGGTCGCATATAATTGAAAAATCAAGCGGTAGTTTGTTCGCGTGAACAAATATAACTGTTTGGAATATCACATGCTTCCTCACTATCATTAATCAGGAGATTCTTAACGAATCTATTCAATCCCTGGTTGCAATGGGTATAAAATTGTTCTTTTATCTGAGTTGCATTCATATTTATTGTGTACGGTATGTCAAACCATGTCCACAGCCAGTAATGCAACTGTAATATTACTTTAAAATGTTGCCAGGATCCGGATCAGTCCAATTTTGTGGTGCATGCGATGGTTCTAGGAGTAAAGACATCGGGTTAGAAATAGCTATGTGAAACTGTGAACATTTCATTCAGCTGAAAAAGAGATTCTTGGCTTAAAAATGCTAAATACAATGCTTTAACACAAACAGAAACGCGCACAGGCCTACACTCGTATTTTTACTGTTCATAAGTGAACAGAACCAAGGCATCGCAACGCTCATGCATGTGTTGCGCGCTGCGGCACCATGGTTCAATTTGCCATTATGTGTCTGTGTGATAAGCCTTTTTCCAAATATTTCGGAAAACTGAACGCAATAGTACACGAAAAAATTTAGGCGCTATTCTACACTTCCTGTTGCCATATAATACAAGCAAACAAACAAACTTATCGGTGGAATTGTTTATTTTCTTATCTTTTTTCTTCTTTACAACACAGGCATAAATTCCGAGGGAGAAAGCCTGTGAATCGTTTATTTGACGTCGGACGGAGATGACATGCAGGCTGCATGCCTTCGAACTTGTTATAGTTTGGAGGCACAACTCAATTATATTAACACTCTGCTCTCCCCGGGAGAGAAAAAATCCTGTCTATCTTGACTGCACTTCAGTCCTCGGTCTTGCAATATATTTTGGTATTAATTGCGGTTTGGGTACACGACTTCGTACCGCTGTACGGCTGTACGTATTTTTATTTGGTCAAGCTTCTATTTCTGTAATTGTATCATTATGCGATAGCTACTATGGCGTACTTACATTAAAATGTGGGACTTTCAGGTCCTGGAATGGTACTAAACTTCATTTATATAAAGTTAAGCTCAGATAGGCTGCATGAGTGCACAAGAAATTTTTTTTTCACTAAAAGGTTATTGAATCACCCAAGCCAAAAATGCACGTGGTTGATAAATTTACATAAAATATTTGTGTGCTGATGATCGACAGTAAGAAAACTGAGAGAAAAAAAAAAACAAACAAACAAAACAAAATTAATACAAAATATAGGAATGCGTAAAAGAACCCTCTAAATCAATCATCTGGCCAATTAGTCGATCACCTGTGGTAAATGACACAGAAGTATAACATACCAAGTTCCAAGTTCCGTATTTATCCAACAATGTCTGAAAAAGTTCCCCCTTTGGGCGGAAAATGTAAATTATATTGCACATCACCCTATGTCACTTTCAAGGCTCAACTAAACCTGAGAATAATAAATTAAGTTAGTAAGTAAAGATTTTCATGACCAAAGTAAAGGGACAGAGGACAATTCTGACCTATCGTATCACTTCCTGAACGAAAAATAAACATTGTAAGAAACATTTATCCATATCTATTTCCTCAATGATGGGATGAAAAAACACAATACATGAGAGGAAAATGGAATTAATAAAAATAAAGTTTATAAAAAATATATAAAAGAGTAAACAAACAATCTAAATCAATCCATTGGTCAATCAATCAATCGACTGTGGTAAATGACACAGAAATTGAACATGTCAAATTCCAAGTTCCGTATTTAACCAGCAATGCCTGAAAAAGTGCCCCCTTTGGGCGGAAAATGTAAATTAGAATACACATCACGGTATCAAAGCAATACAAAATAACTACGATACCAATGTAGTTGATTCTAAAGTGAAAATGAATTAGATATGGAAAGCGTTTCTTTCAATTCTATACATTGTTACTAGGAAATGGATGCATGCCGTGCTCAACAGACCGTCTGCACAATATTTAGCTACCTCTCGGAACAAGTCCACTTCACATGTCAATAATATATGCAGATTTCGTCTCTTCAATCGGAGAATTAAAGATGGTGACAACATTGTACACGACTCCTGAGAAAAGGATTCAACATAAGCGGTAGATAGGTAGAGGTCAACATGGTCAATGTATAAACATTAAACTCTCATTCACACGTCGAGGACTGTCGCGTATCAATTAAAGAAACGGTTTGTTCAATCTGTTGTGTTGTGTTGTGTTGATGTACGTTGACATGCCGAGAACACAGATGAAGGGCCTCATAGGCATAGCAACAAAACGAATGCAGTAAACAACATTAGGCCTATCATATGTACACATGATATGGTACCGTGCAGCAGAATATATAGAATCATGTATGTGAGATCTCATGCTATAACCTTTAGCATCGTTCTACCCCCACGGAGGTACGACGACGGCCTTTGGCTTTAGTATGCCATACGAGTCAGAACCGTAACTAAGTTATAATTTATATAAATGGTGTACGTAGTTTCTGGCGCATCTGATAGGTAAATCACATTGATCGGAATTACAACTTATTGGCCAAAAAGAAAAAAGGAAAGAAATATTGAATCTGCTAGTGACAAAATCGATCCGAGTTGGACCACTAAATCTCCCCCAGGTTACAATTAAAACACAAAATTAGGCGTCTTTCGGTGTCCGTCGGTGTCTTTCGGTGTCCTAAGGTGTCCTTCGGTGTCCTAAGGTGTCCTTCGGTGATTAGACCCACCCGTCTCGCTACCATGTGATTTCAATTCAGGCAGTTGCAGATGTTCGTGTCTCTTAAACGTTACAACGCGAGATATAAACAACCAGACAAACATGGACCAGGGTCCAGGAAGATGGACAAATATTCATTTGGCTAAACAAAACAATACCCTTGTTTCCCCCAATCCGACCGAACCTGTGACAAAACTGCTGACCCACCAAATCTGCTTGCAAAAAACAAAACAAAAAACCCCAGCTGGCCCATCACATCAGTTAACCCTCTGACCCATTATATAACTTGGCACTTCTAGGACTTCAAATGCTACATTTTGTCTTGGAAACAACTGTAATGAGAGAGAAAATACCTTGCAACCTCAAACAACACAAAGGAAATTTCAATGCGAGAAACAGCCAGTGATTTTATTATCAAAATTCAACACAGAAAAGATCGCGATGGGCGATAATTGGTGTATTTACCTACCGATGTTTCAAAAGCTTCACTACAGCTCCAAATTTTTGTTTTGCTTATACAGTACTCCATTTTGTAAGTTCATTGAACATATTTTCACTAAATCGAATGTGTAATCAAGAATAAAGCTCCAACAGTGACAGTGTGTATTTATCTTGTCACATTCAGCCCTGCCTCAGAGCTTGACCACATGTTGCAGTAATTCCTCAAAATGACACTAGATGGCACACTAATCAGTAAGTCTTGACAAGGACCACATGCATGCGTTCATGCTAAATTTATATGTTAAATAAATTCATTAATTAATAAAGCACAATAACAAAGAAAATAAAATACTTTTTTGAGGGATTTGGTACCTTAATTGGGCAGAAGGGTATGAAGAAAGTTGAATGACATATTTTAATGAAAGACAGGTGCAAGATTATGTTTGATAATTGTGTCAATAAAACAGGCCTATCATTATAAAAAAAAACATCACAAAATCCAACTCTTCACAAGATAAATTGATCCCAAAATCAAACATTTTTTTAAATATGAAAACTGTTAAATTTGTATGGAATTTAACCAAAAGATCTTTTGTGGGTCTAATCTCATGCAACATGTCAATTGTCAGACTGTTTTTGTGAATTTCTTTCACATGTTACTCCGAAAAATGCAGTGTAAAATCAGCAAATAAATAATACTGAAAAAGAATAAATATATTAAAAGCAAAGGCAATAGACAGTATATCATTCTTAGTATTCATAAATGCCATTTGAAAAAAATAAAATGTTTATAGTATATTATGGTGTTTATTTGGTAGATAGACTAATCCTGCAGTCTGGACTTTGACAAAAGGTTTGATTTTTGCTACATGATTTAAAAGTCCAGCACAATCTCTAGTTACCAGATTAAAGTCCAGACTTGTCTTGCATAATCCAGCCTATAGCCAAGTAGGACATGTAGGATATAGGCAGGACTAATATGAATCCCTTAGAATCTTGGTTTGTCCAGACAGTAGTGGGCTGGATTTCCCAAACTAGGATATGTCCGGACTCCATAAGGAGAGAAACAACAGGACATCACCAGAAGTCTAGGTATATCCCAAATGAGGGAAAAATTCACAGGGGCTTACAGCCACAGCAAGGCAGGTACCCATGTGTCAGGTATTCTCTTTGTTATTCCTGGAAAACCCATTCTTGCATGCAGTTGCTGACAAAGTACTGTATGACCATAAAGTTTTGCAACGGGTAAATATTCCCAAATTTTCCCTGACAAGATCCACTTCGTGAATATTAAACTTTGGGAAAAATTTAACAGATCGGTTTTCAAATGTCAGCGCAAAATCGGGAAAATAAAGCATGGGAAATTCTCTGTTGGAGTTAAATCAGGAAATTTTACCCTCCAGAAAAGAAATGATTATAGAGTACTCCCTGCATGGTTGGTAAGAGACTGGTTAAAGGCCACAATTAATACACTATAGTCAACTTTATGTGTGTTTTGATTTTTGAAAGTGCAGCTGCTCAGCATTTCATTCTCTTATAATCTCATTTGAAAAAGGTTATTATGAAATGAATTGAGAAATACAGTTTTCTAGTCATTGTATTGTGACCTTTAATTGTGTTAGTAAAAGCATTATTAAACCACAAGTCAGTGAAAACACTCTACAGTTAAGTTTCTTGGTTAATGCAACATGCAGGACATCGAGTATTTGGGGGAGGGGCAGACACCCCCCCCCCCCCCCCCAAAAAAAATGTGTTTGTTGTTTCACTGCTGGCCTGGGGAAACCCTATTGGACACCTCAGGGACCTGCAAAAATGAAAACATCCGAGTATTTGGGGGAGGGGCAGACCCCCCCCCCCCCGCCCAAAAAAAGAGTTTGGTGTTTCACTGCTGGCCCAGGGAAACCCTATTGGACACCTCAGGGACCCGCAAAAATGAAGTTAAAAGGGTCCCTGGGACCCTCTGAAAATATCCTAGTGAAAACACTGCATATTGATGAGTGTAAAAGTATATTTAAGGGTCATTACCTCATCAATTGCACAGTTCATATCCATGTGCATTTGTAAAATTAACAGCCATTAGACATAAATTTATATTTTTTATTCTCAAATTTGTAGACATTAATTGTCACATAACCTGCTGCCATCAGATATATGCATAAGGGGTATTTAATGGCCATAAAATATATATTTAAGGGCCTTTAATAAATTATAAGTCAGTGCGCGTGAAATTTAAGATTCTAAAATCGTTCTCAAAGTTGAGTAATGGCTGTTAAAGTTGTGGTCACTTTCAGTTTTTTGGGGGGTTAGTTTTAATGGTCATCAATTGAAAATTAAGTGCTATCAATTACCCCTTAGATATATCTTGTTACAAATTTTAAGGGGTTATAATAGCACTTAATTTTACTCAACTTGGAGATGACTTCTTTTTAACATATTCTGACATTTAAAAAGAAATTTAATGGCTATCAATTGCATAATTTAATGGCTTTTTTATTATTATGTTTTCAGCCATTAATTTTTTTCTGACAAATTTTAAGGGGTAATTTGAGAGGTCTTTTCATTTTCCAGGGATTTAAAGGGGTGTTTCATGGTTTTTTAATGAAGAGTGTGTGCAGTAGTGATCAATGAAACTACAAAACACAGTATAAACAGAAAAAAACGTTTCTTTTAATTCCAATACTCCATAAAATTTACACTGTACATCATATATATATATATATATATATATATGTAATTATACCATGAAACTTTGTCATTTGTATGACTTGCATGAAAGATATGAGAAATGATATGATGTAATGATGATACATGAGGCTGTAACAGTCCATTCTGCTCATGTAATACTACTACTCTGTTGCCGTAATATGCCGCAATAGTACACTTGTGCAAATGGAAATTCGTACATGCCAATGACACTTCGTTACAAACAGAGAGATGTATTTACCACGCTTTCAGTATTTGTACCCCTCTTGACATTGTCACCATGGAACACACACACATCATTCAAATGGTTGAAATCTTAAATGAAAAAGAAACAAAACGGTAACACCCCTGCCAGATCTTGGCGTGCATAGGTTATATATATATATATATATATATATATATATATATATATATATATATATATATATATATATATATATATATATATATATATGTAAACAAAAAATTTAGTTTGGCAGAAACTGTAGCCTCCAATGTTCCATAAGCGGAAGTTAGATGTAGCTATGAAATACTATAAGGCTAAATACCATGGCACATTGGTTCATAGTACTTTCAGCCTTAAACCAACGAACGATATGCTTTTATGAAGAACGCTCGATACACTGATGGAAACCACGCACAATCACATTTTACGTTTTAAAATTTACGGTACCGTACTTGTTTTATGGCTAGGGCACAGTGACCACTGAGACACCATATTAAAGCATGAATTTCGGTTTTTTGAGACAATGGATCATGATAATTAAGTCCAATTGAACGAGTCAATCTCTAACAGCGGACAACTTTCAAAACAATTTCCGCCATTTGCGAAAAAAACAATTGGACCAGAAATGACGATTTAAGTAAAGTAACCTTTAAACTTGGCTATTGTTGCCATTTCCCAGTAATTTTGACATCAAATAAAATACTGAATTACCTTAATATAAATTGTAAAATTTAAGTCAATGACACTATGTAGAAAAATACGCAGCAATGCATAATAGTGGCTTTTTTCACATGGAGGCGCATCGGGCTTCAAAGTTCAGAAAGTAAAAAACTTTTTTCTTGGAATCACACACGATTAAAAATTATATGTTTGCATGTAAATCAGACGATACTGGTACAACGTCTGTACCGCAGCAAGAGTTTCACCACTTATCAAGTAGACATTTAAGACACACTTCCATGCCCTCTCCATAACGCCACAAACCGTATTTTTGGTATGCCACAAACCGTATAATTAGTGTGCATGTAGTGCGGAGTACCGAGCATCTTTAACAGGTATATGAACCTATGTACAATATAGTAAAGACACTAGTAATATAAATAAGTATTAAATATTCCTGGACACTTTAACACAAATATGGTTGAATTATCATTAATATTTAACATTTTCTGCCTTAGAACTGGAAACAAGAAGTTGAAACCCTAATGAACAATGGTATCTGGATCAATTGACACGAAATTCTGCACTTACTTTGAATAAGTTAACATTTTTTTTTCCAAACCACAACTTTGATTGGCACATTACGTCAAACAATAGACATTTGGTAGGTAGGTTAAGATTTTATTCTGAATGGGTCCCGGACATGTACTGTTTTCGTGCAGCAAGTCATGTCACAATAAGAAAAAATCCGATTATCCTTATAAGTTTTTGTAAGATAGCTAAGAAAATCATTCTGCATTTTCTCAGAAGAATTAATTCATTGCAATAGGACAGAACAATAGATATATATGCTCATGTTTCTAATTTTTCTTATTTCAAGAAAACGAATTCTGTCTTACTCCCGAGATTTTCCTCATCCTTTTTCACGAATTTAAACTTTTTCGCGAACAAGATTGAGGAAATCATGGAAGTGTGAGTGGTGATTTTTCCCGTCAAAACAAGATAGTTGAGAAATCGTGGGAATACATAACCTTTTTGTCATCACTTTTTTTTTTTTTGAAAATGTACAATCATTTTCTTAGTAATCTTTGTTTTTTATTTGCAAGATTTCGATTTTTTACCTCGATGTCTTGTAAATCCAAACATACGATTTGACTTCAATGTGACGTTCGTTTTGCTTTCGTAACGATTTGTCAATACAATCTTGACTTGCCCATTGATACATCTCACCGTGCATTTCATTACTGCATCAGAACGCCCTGGTAATTACCGTGGTCGTATATATGAATACTCAAACGGCAACGTTACCCCCTGACTCGTCTTATTCCCATTAATCACACTACAATTTTCAACTTTATCTTCATGATAGACTTTATAAACTGTCTTAAAACTACTTTTCGTCCTTCAGCAATTCACGTTACTAACATCCGCATATTTACTATGACATGGCACGTAAAGGTAAAATGAGAAGCTTCAGGTGCCTGTCCACCAGATGTCACTTTAGCCAAGGGCAACAGTTGTGCGCTTTCATCGTTTTTTTGTTACATCGGCAAATACAATTGATCGCTTTAAAAGAGTAAAAATGTCAAATTCGCATAACGGGCTAATGAGTATAGCCGATAAGCGTCAGTACTCGTACCAAAACTACAAAATATGTTATGGTAGTTTGACACTTTTAACATACGGTTAATACACAACCATGTTGCACGTAAGAATGTGTACGCGGTTTTAATCCACGCATATTTCATTACCTGCTGTGATATTTCCAATCGACTGACACACCCAAACGTGAAAAACTAGAGAACCTCACTCAAGCATTTTCACTGACAAGTTGGCCAAAGGATCATACGCAAGCCAATACAGGTGGTTTTTTTTATCATACGTGAATGCACTTTGATGGATTTACTACCATGACAATGGATCTGTCAAAACTAGTTTGTTTTGAAGGGGGTGGGGGTGGGCGGAGGTTGAAGACAGTTTACATGAACAACCGGCTAAATTTCATATGGTTCTCCTTACTGAAAATCAACCAATGAGCCACTTCGTGCAAAACTGCTTTCCTCAAAAAGCAGACAAAGCTCTGTGTTAACTGTAAGAGGAATGCAGAAAAAACTTAGACCGAGATTGGTCTCTTTTCAAGGACACAGCACTTTCCAAAAACGTTTCTATTATTGCAGTGGTCGAAGTCGAACCTAAATTTGACTTGGAGGCCTATGTGCAAAATCACCACATATAAAATGTCTTTAATTCAATGTCGATGAAGTTTCATGCCTTGATGCCCAATTTGTAACGTATCTTGCACATAAAAAGTCTTTATTGTATGTGGTTAGAAAGCTTACTGGATTTGACAAGGTTGAGCTGGTATTCAGTTTGGTCTTTTCACTCTCATTAAAAACGGTTGTCCACTTCTTTTTTTATGAAACTATTATGTATTTTGCTAATATTTTGAACATTTAGGCATTTTCTCCACATTTTGCAGTGCAGTAAATGTTTCAAATGTAGTGGGACTGGTGTTGATTTTATAATTGTCCTATGAGTATAGTTTGTTATTATGAAAATCATGTCAGGTTGGCTCAAAGTGTTCAATGTGCAGCTGATACATGGTTATTTTCAATAAATGGGTAAATTTATACATATTTGACCTTTTTTCTCTCTCTTTGTATAAATAATTAGCATCTAAATCAGATGACTGAGAAGTTGATCTATGTGTGATTGTCAATGAAAAAAACTGTTATATGGAAGACTGCTGCACTGAGTTACCTTTAGGGATTTCAAGATGATAACTCTCTCTCTCTCTTTCTCTCTCTCTCTCTCTCTCTTTTATTAAACCTAAATCTGTCTCTGATAAATGTGATAGACTTTTACAATCATTAGGATTGTTATAAATTTTGACCTTTTGAACTGTATACAGCCATGAATGAGATGTAAACTGTGCTCAGCTGATGGCTTACAATGGCATACTACATTTTTTAAATTCTAAATCATTATCTTAATGAATGACTTATTAGATGACCTGAGTGATACTATGCTTTCTTGAACATTTTTTACCGTTCAATTTTTTTTGTTCTCCATGTACATTGAGTGTTTACAAAACAAAATAACACGTAATTACAGACATCATGTTAGCTTAACAAAAAATGAGAGATATTGGACCCCATTGCTGAATAAACAGGTTTTGCTTTGATTGATTGTACCGCAATTGCCTTTCAACTTTAACTTTATGAGTCAAATAAGGTACAAAAATGTTAAATAGTATATTGATTTTCTTGGATGCTCATAGATGAATGTAATATTTACCTTGTAAAATACAATTATTCAAACATACATGCTCTTTGATTTATGTAAACCAAAATGAAATCAGAAGGAGATAGTACATTCAATAGTTTCTCCAGTGTAAATATTATTCCACCAGTCTTGGAAACTGGTCCAAAATATTTGAATCTGATCACAATCTACAAATCTATGAATAATAGAATCTGCCGATGGGCAATAAGAACATAGTTCAGACTCTGTTAACCCCATTTTTCAGCCTGGAATTATGTACAACAAAGCGATGGAGTAAAGAAAATTAAAATGCTTGTAACATTATTTCTATAGTGCAGGAAAAAGGAAGCTTATAAAATGTTCACCCGATTAGGAACGGAAATTTCGAATGTTTCAGACCACCTAATTTGACCAGCTGCTACATCTTTAACTTGAGAATCAACGGGGTACCAATATATTTGTTTGCAAGAGAGATGTGATAGACAGTGAGTCACACCATTGATATATACTACTGGAATCTCCACAGGAATTTCGATAGTGTCAGTACGAATTTGTTGCTTCCAGTGTCCTGGTTTTGCAGATCGTAAAGAGTAATATTCTAAAAAGTGTGTGTTGATACCATATTTGTTTCTCAAGTCTTCAATGGACAAGAAAGTGGCATCATTGTCGACAATGTCCCTTATAAATTTGGATTTTTTCCCCTCCCATACCAGTGTTTGAAAAAACACAGGTTTTCTTTTAATTGTAATGGAATTATTATGCCGTAACATTTCATATATAATGTCCGTTCCAGAGTTGGAAATATACATCAGCTGAATTTCCTTCCATGTTTTATTCGATAAAATAAAGGAAGATGAGACAGATTGAACGTCAACAAGCATCTGCTGAAAAATACATCTTGTACTTTCATATGCAAAATATATTGCTGAAAAGTGAATATTCATTTTCCATCACTATTATTAAATAAACGTTTAATCCAATTAAAATTCAATGCATTAATCTGGGATTTGAAATGTAACAGTTTCATACCACCATTAGGTATGCTCTTATACATTACTACAGCTTTTACTTTTGGTGTACTATTGCTCCACATAAAGTTTCCAATACACGTTTGTACTTGCTTATTTAAAGGTTCATCAGTGTGGATGAGCAAGCACAAAAAGTAGCCTTGAGATTGCCAGTGACTTAAATACTATATTTCTTCCTATTAGCGATAAAATTCTGGCTCTCCAAACCTTCATGCTTCTTTAAATGCAGTAAGTTTGGGATTGAAATTGAGATTAATCATGTGCTTTTCGTCCTCACGAAAGGTTATACCTAATACAGTGAAGTGTTTTTTGCACCAGTGAGCGTAGGCGCCAAATATCAACTAGGTCAAGCTCATCCAGTAATAATTAAATAATGTTCTGGGTATATTTGGGAGGGGGCTCAAGACTGCCACCTCGTTTATCAAGTTCAGGAATCAGAACAGTGTTAAAGTCACCGCCCACTAAAATATTTTCGCAAGTGTATTCAACTAATTTCTCAAAGAAATGAACTAAGAATTCACACTGTTCCCGATGAATACTTTATGTGGGGGCATATACATTTGCATGAATAAAATAAACATCATGGATCAAAATGTCAAAAATAACAAATACGCCCTTCTGATCAGTTATTACATCGATAATACTATGATCAATTTTCTTTGGTATGGGGATCGCTACACCTCTACTATTTTCCTTTCAAAAATACCTCTGGAAACCTGACTTGAAATTTGATTGCTGTGCTTACAATTTTTGGCTATTGTAATGCAGTTCGACTAGTGCTCTTGCAATTTTTGACTGTTGTTTCACGTTTTGAGACCTGATGCTGCTTGTTTCTGACTGATGTTTAACATTTGAATCAGTGTACTTGCAAATTCTGACACTGTTTTGAATTTTGGCTACTATATTTGCAAATTCAAAACATCTCTTGTGGAAATACTCTTAGTTTATCTCGTTAAAACAACATCATGCCTTTAGCTACATGTCGAAAACACATCCATTTGTATAACCATGTTGTTTGGATTCTTGTTGATGGTCATTGTAGGCCTAGGGGGCTTTTTTAATGGATTGATGTTGGTGTTAGTGTCACTTTGTGCACTTGTATGGATGATGATCATTGTAGAGACGGTGGTTGCAACTAGTACTTCTTAAATGCTGAATTTTATTGATATTGCCAACAAACTTTAAACCTGTGTTTGCAAAATCTCTGCTGTGCTGCAGATTTTGCTCCCTTCTCCGAAATTGCACGGTCCTATATGCACATGAATCATGTGCTTGTTTAAGCCAATTTACTGAAATGTGCCCATAGTTTGAAAAAGAAATTTGCATTCTGGTCATGTTAAAATTAGACGTGGCTATTTTTGCCCTATGGACCTTTGGATGTATGTTTTGGACTCTTTTGGGCACAGTCGAACTATAAATGCTTCAGCTAAACATACCAAGGAACATTGCGTTTGCTCAGAACTGACTTGGATTTGTTTTATCAGGACTACGGTTTGGATATGGACTATGACACTGTCTTATCTGGAGAGAGTGCGAATATTTTGGATAAGCAAGAGGCAATTCTGGCATGGATTGTCAAGGAAGTAGGCAGAATTTTCATTGACAATTCTATTAATGTTCCTTCATTATTGCCTTTTGCCAGAGCCTTGGTAGCACAATTTGGGATACTCTAGGAAAGCAACGGGAAATCCTGATGCGGTAATGCTATGGGATTTGAAGATCTTCCCACACCAGTCCCAACATCCCTCCCTTAACATAACTGTCGGTGCTTACGGTCCTCTTATATTATATATATATATATATATATATATATATATATATATATGTATATATATATGTATATATGTATATATATATATGTATATATATATATATATATATATATATATATATATATATATATATATATATATATATATATATGTACATATATATATGTATATATATATATATATATATATATATATATATATATATATATATATATATATATATATTCACACAATGCTCGCATACCACTATTTAGATGGATGTATAACTGAATCTATTGGAGTCATTTTACCAGGGCTTTTTTCTTTTGAATAACATGTGGTTCGACAGCAAGGTTTGATGATCACCTTTACCATACTCTGGTGAGAATTACTTCACTGATCATACTCCCTCAATTTCCTCTTGAAGTTATAAACATATTTTTACAACATAACAAAATTAGCATCAATGCAGATCATTGGAAATCATTTCATGAAATTACTTGTCTATCTTTTTCTTCATCGCAGAACAATTTGATGAGAATATACACAGTGCATGCTATAAAAGCTGATGTTCAATATTCCGAAATTCCATGTTATACTTGCTTACGAATGCAAGGAAATGATATTGTTTGACAGCTAGCTACAAGAACAACATTTGAAAAAGGTTCATGACATCAATGACTATAATCTTTCATCTGAGTAAAGTTTCCACACACATATTTATAACATATGCTGGAGATCCTAGAGAGATGGGTTTCATCAAGACATTTTGTCAATCGTTTTCATCTGTGAAAGCTTTAAAATCTTTGTATAGGAGGTTATCATTGGTGACAATAGAATAGCTTAGAATATTGGTCTAATGCGCGACGTCCTCACTGTAAGTGCACATCTGATTAGATACAAAACATTCCAACAAGTTTTTCTGATATTTTATGATCAATACCGTGCATTTTTACCTTGATGTCGGAAACAAAGCACCTTGAAAAAGTTTAAAAGTTTTAGCGTTTGGTGTTTGTACAAGGTGTTATTTCCAGAAAAAAGAAGACCTTGTCTTCACCGTTGACTTGTGTAGAAATTCTAGTGTGGAGCATTGGAAAAATTCATAACACAGAGGGAATTGCAATCGGAGAAACAATATTTAAAATCAGTCAATATTTAGAATAGAGGGTATCTGCTTTACAGTAGTATCCACAGCCACAAAACTTAAAGAGGTTATTTGTATTTTTGACGTTTTTGAACACCCTTAGGTCATAAAATTAATCATGATTAAACAGAAATATTCCCACTGAAAGTAGCAAAGGACGACGTTTAAAAAGCTTGATTTATTTTGATATCAAAAACCATTTGGATATTAAGATTCCAAGTCAACCTGTTTATTATCATCATCATTATCATCATCATCAGCAGCAGCAACATTATCATCATCATCATCATCATCATTATTATTATTATTATTATCATTATTATTATAATGAGCAAGAATTAGATGTTTGATGTAAAGAATAAGGTTTTTGATGCTAATTTTTTTTATGCCAGGAGGAACTCATTTTGTCATCAAAATCTGATATTTTTTATATCAAACAACACTATTTTTGTACAAAAAAGTGTGTGTGTGTGTGTGTGTGTGTGTGTGTGTGTGTGTGTGTGTGTGTGTGTGTGTTCTAACTTGAATGATTGTTAATGTTGAGAAATGGTTTTATGATATCAAATGTTCAGGTTCAGAGAGATTGTGATAGCGTTGGACCCAAAACAATAAGATTTTCAGGTATTACCTAATTTACAGGTAAACATTTGAATAGCACTCTCCAAGTTTTGGTTGCTAGTACTTTTTATACAAAACTGATTTTGTTATTAATAATTGGTTTTCTTTCTATGTCGCCCAAAATTGTTTGATATCAAATTGTGTGTGTGCTTATTTTAATCTCAATGAATGGATGGATGACAAATTTACATCAAGAAATGAATTTTTGATATCAATAATTCAGGTTGAGACGACTTACCTTGGCGTTAGAACCAGACAAAAATCCGATTTGCGGCATATAGTCCAATTTACGCGTAATCATTGGAATGGCACTCTCACAGTAGTTACAGCTTTCAAGACACTGAACGGCTTAAACTTTGAACATGTGAATGTAACATGGTGATTTAAAAACATATACGACAGCACTTGTTAGTGTAGATGATGTTCATATATTTAAAAAGTTGTGTTTTTTAATCACAAAAATTAATAATGTGACTTAAATTTGCCAATCTTTGGGAATTCAGTTGTACAAAAGTGTACATAACTGCTGCAATTATTTTGAATGGCCATTGCGGTATTTTGAAAGCGATTGTAGTTTTGTATTACAGAACGTTCATTCATCAGCTGAAAGCTGACAGTTAAAGAAAATGAATCTTTGTTTATTTACTAGCAATTTACAGTGCATACGTGCATGGAAAATATCTGTGTTTGGTCGGATTAGTTTTTTTATACTAGAGGAATTTTTCCAAATTATGTTAAAGTAACTGGAAGTTAAGCATAGTGTTGTTGGTACGCTTACGAACTGGAACAGGGCAGGCTGTACATGTGCGAAACAAGCTTTAAATTACTGTATCTTAGTTGACCCTAATTCAGCAATGCATATAATATTATGTAATGCAATATATAGATGTGAATTATTTTAAAGAAATGGTCAGGATTTCATTGAAAATTAGAACTTAATTTTGCACCAATCCTAGAAAATTTACAACTGAAGTTGAAATGACTCCCTTACTTTTCAAACTCTCCAAGTTGACGTTAGTCTGTGAACTGTACAATTATAATGTTTTGTTTTTCATACACTTAAAAACGTATTTATAATTATTTCTTTGCTTATATAGTACAAAAAGACATTTCGTATTTGAAACTACTGGTCCTGGTGGTGAGGTTTCATGGACAATTTCCATGTTAATCACTCAGATGGGTAGCAGCCAGTACTAATGTCCCCATGCTTTGGCCATGGGCTTATTCTTTGATTTTGTGTGTGTGTGTGTGTGTGTGTGTGTGTGTGTGTGTGTGTGTGTGTGTTTTGTTTTTTGTTTTCACAAATTCCCCATAAGATGTCAAACGAGAACAAATCTGTGGTCGTGAGCTTTGTGACCAGTGTCCAGTTTGTGGGCCGTCGAAATATGCATGCACTTCAGTCATTGTATCTTGTTTTGGTGTGCAATGAATCCTACTCTCCGGGCACTTTTTTGGTCGGCTGGCAAGTGTTTAATTTTGATAGAACTTTATCATTTTCCCTTTATAAATCAGATAAATAAAAACCCATGGTTATGAATTGTCACAGAAAAACAAACAAGGAAACCAACTAAACAAAGCAAAAAAATGTAATGAGCTACCAAGATTTTGTTGGTTTAAACATATTTTATATAAAAACAGGAAACAGTCGATCAACAGGCATAATGCCTATATTAAAACCTTTTGCACATAAAATTACAACACACATATACAATATTGGAGTGCCATATTGTTCACGATATAATCAAGGTTGGTCAACCACTAACGCAATTATTCATGAATGATTATCTGCGCTTATATATATATATATACGAGACGTATCACCTTATCGAACAGTAAACCACAAAGGTTATATCAAGGGTGTCTGGAAATTGTTACATAGTAACGACTTATGAAGTGGACAAAAACTCCACTGGGTATTTGTAAGACCTCGTAATCAATCACGTTCAGAGGTGCCTTGCTAGATATTACCGGCTTTATTGTTATGTGCACTGGTCTGGTTCATTTGTGCAAATGGACCCTGGAGATGTATATCTTTAAACTGGAGCACTGGGACGAGCAAGAACCATTGGCCTACTGCGGAGTAGGTCAGTGGTACATATCAGTGAAAAACAATCCAAAATTTAGGACACAAACACAGGAAGACAGACAAACGGCAGATGACCAAGGAGTTGCTCAATGTGCTGACATGTCAGTTTTCAAGTCGATAAGTGAAATTTACGTCAACTTAAGATATATAAAAACAGTGCATGTCACATCGATTGGCAGATTCCTTACGTTTTTAAGTTATGGATATCGTCAATTCAACCCGCAAAACAATAAAGTGTTGCACTCAAACGTAATTCAAGTACAGAACGCACAGGTCGTAAAAAATAGGACTTCATTAACATAGTTGATCCGGGCTACGTGCTGTTTTAGGCCACACATATTCTACTTCCTACTGTCCCGAACAATGACGCCCGTAACAAACAAAAATAAATTAAAACACGAAAAACAAAATTTAAACAACTTAATTTTTTGAAAGTAGTATCGGCGTCTACTTGTACACTGTAGTTATAGTATAAGAGTTGTTGAGGCCGAAATTTTAATCACAGAGTGCTTAATGATTATTGATACGTGACGTCGGCGAGGAAGCAACCTTAAGTATGTACATGCAGAAACTATTGTACACTTCTGTGTGTGTGTGTGTGTGTGTGTGTGTGTGTGTGTGTGTGTGTGTGTTCAAACGGGACTGACAAGCTGCACGTCACGAATACACACAATATATACAAACAGCTTGATAGACATGAGTAAATGCAAGTTACGGAAGTGAATAAAGCATAACTGGTTAACATAATGCACATAAATCTTTTTGGCTTTTGGAATATTAGATTCTAGGTTGGACTTGGTAATGTTGTTGATTATTTTGACTAACTTTTTTTAATTCAGACAACTCTCCTTCAACACTAGCCAGGGTTTGGTACATTTCCTCTTTCTTCCTTACGCTATTATTAAAGTGTGTGTGTCAACACACGCATTTCTTTCTTTCTTTTTCTTTCTTTCTTTCTTTCTTTCTTTCTTTCTTTCTTTCTTTCTTTCTTTCTTTCTTTCTTTCTTTCTTCTAAACACATAATTTGTCCGACACTTTTCTCTCACACTATTATATCTAGAAACTCCAAACTTCGCATGATTGTACCTCCATACAAGAAATTGACTGTTCATGCAGAGGAATGAAGATGTTTAAAATTGTGCAAATTAGGGGCATTTGAAATTAAAAGTCTTGTATATCTTCAAAAGCATAATAGATAAAGCTGTCCTTCCAACTTCTACCAGGGGGGTTATTGATTATTGTGCAGCTAATGAATTTAAAACAAAAGTTGTAGCAATTTCAATTATGCGAATTAGCAGCATTTGAAACTTTAAATCTTGAATATCTTCAAAACTATTACAGATAGAGATGTAACATTCGAAATTTTAAAACTTAAATATCTTCAAACCTATTATAGACGAAGATATCATTTGAACTTCTAGGGTGTTATTGACCATTGTACTTGTAATGAATCTAAAACAAAAGTTGTAGCAATTTAACTTATGCTTATTAGCAGTATTCAAAATTTTCAATCTTGAATATCTTCAACACTATAATAGATAGAGATGTCATTTCAACTTCTACTAGGGGGCTGTTGACTATTGCGCACCTGATGAATTAAAAGCAAAAATTGTAGCAATTTAAATCAGGCTAAGTAGCACCATTAGACATTTTACATTTTAAATAACTTCAAAGTTATAATAGATAAAGCTGTCATTCTAACTTCTGCTCCTATGTTATGGACTAGTTGTACATTGCCATATCAATATGCTTTGAAGACACACACACTGATTTGCTTTGCAGGAAATCATCTTTCTAGTTATTATTTACTATCACATCTTTTTCGCACTTATATATGAATAAGTACACTGTTTATATCATAGGAAAAAAATCACAAATGTCAATGTCATATGACTGTATGAGTCACAGAGAAGAACATAATATCACAAATGTCCGTCGCTGCAAAAATGGATAGCCCATGTTGCAAAGCACAGTAAATCCGATTATTCAAATATAAGCATGTTAGACCGTACACAAATGGGCTATGCACACATCGCATTTGGTCCAAGAAAAGTTACCATGTAGTTCCCCAATTTTAATTATACAAATTTCTCTTACAAGAGACGCTATTCCATTTCTTACAGAATCTGGTGTACATTTTACACTCTGTAGCAACTTACAAAAATAATAAAAGTGAAAATTAGATTTGTAAAATCCATATTTTGACAAGATGAAATTAAGGGAGTTACAAACTGATGATCGGCTTCCACCTTCGTAAAGAGGCAAGTAATAGGTCTTAAACAATCTGTATTTAGTGGTAGAGTGCCCATGTTTGAATTGTGACATTATTATATTATCTTCAGCATTAACTTTTTTCATATGATCACACACGTTCAGTTGATCAGCATTCACAGCAATGTTTGTACCTAAGTGTTTGCGGAACAAAGCAGATTTTAACAATTCACCTCCAGAGTAAATTGATGGTTCGTCCACGTAACAACCCTCCATGAAACTGATGAGCACAGATTTACTAGGATTGAACAAATAGATTACACTCATTAGAAAATAATGAACATTCATTTAACAACTTATATGCTGCAAAACAGATTGCACGATTTTCCACGTGAAAATTGTGATACCCCAAAGCATGAGCAAATCACTCTGTTTGTGACCAGCAGTGGTTTCTAACCCGGGATTTTAAAGCATACCCTGGGTTGATGATTAGCGTTTGGTGTCGACCTTGGTGTTTCTGTATAATCAGAGAAGACGAATTTACACCATGGGTAGCTGATAACTACTTTGTGAGTATGTAAAGAGAGAAAGCAAACTTTTGGGACATGCTAGTGTTTGGTAAACCCCCTAGAAGTAATTCGTGTGCGTTACCACTGCCCACATAAAATTAAAGTAGCATAAAGGAAACATCACAGTTGATGCAGTTCTTGGTCGTGGTTTAAAGGCGGCTGTTTTCAGCATGATGTTATGTTGCTTACGAAACAAACACGTCGGGAAACAATGTTGCTTACGAGACAAACACGTCGGGAAACTCAGTCTCAAGTGTGTCTTAATGACAATTTATATAAGTTACTGATATAGACAATCAGTTTTCTTTCAAATTTTTGTATGTTTCTGAAAAGGAGACAGATTCATGCAGGTTAATAATGATTAAAGATGACAAAAACAAACTAAAATGTACATGATGAGAGGGTTTCTGTTCTTATTAACCTTTGTGAATTTATATTAAAAACTCTAAAGATGACCTCACTGCTCAAGTGAAGTATGCAATATACAAAGCAGTCCAATTGTGAAGTTCGCCCAAAAAATCAAAGTGTTGGAATATAATTAACAGCAAAATTGACACTGCAAAGGTCGTCAAAATTTGCTATAAAACTCAGGGAGAGAGCCAGAGCCAGGCTCACCTCACTGGGACAGAACCAGGCTCACCTCACAGGGACACAACCATACTCACCTAACAAGTGGACCAACAATATTAGAGGCACTAACAAACGACAATCATTAACTTATCCGATTCTGTCAGGTAGTGGTCCGGTAAAACATGAATTCATGGGACATTGTTGTTGAAATGAATAAGAGGCGGTATCAATGAACCTACAAAACACAGTATAAACAGAAAAAAACGTTTCTTTTAATTCCAATACTCCGTAAAATTTACACTGTACATCATATATATATATATATATATATATATATATATATATATATATATATATAATTATACCATGAAACTTTGTCATTTGTATGACTTGCATGAAAGATATGAGAAATGATATGATGTAATGATGATACATGAGGCTGTAACAGTCCATTCTGCTCATGTAATACCACTACTCTGTAGCCGTAATATGCCGCAATAGTACACTTGTGCAAATGGAAATTCGCATATGCCAATGGCACGTCGTTACAAACAGACAGATGCATTTACCACGCTTTCAGTATTGTACACCTCTTGATATTGTCACCCTGGAACACACACACATCATTCAAATGGTTGAAATCTTAAATGAAAAAGAAACAAAACGGTAACACCCCTGCCAGATCTTGGCATGCATAGATTATATATATATATATATATATATATATATATATATATATATATATATATATATATATATATATATATATATATATATATATATATATATATATTTATATGTAAACAAAAAATTTTGTTTAGCAGAAACTGCAGCCTCCAATGTTCCATAAGCCGAAGTTAGATGTAGCTACGAAATACTATAAGGCTAAATACCATGGCACATTGGTTCATAGTACTTTCAGCCTTAAAGCAACGAACGATATGCTTTTATGAAGAACGCTCGATACACTGATGGAAGCCACGCACAATCACATTTTACGTTTTAAAATTTACGGTACCGTACTTGTTTTATGGCTATGGCACAATGACCACTGAGACACTATATAAAAGCATGAATTTCGGTTTTTTGAGACAATGGATCATGATAATTAAGTCCACTTGAACGAGTCAATCTCTAACAGCGGACAACTTTCAAAACAATTTCCGCCATTTGCGAAAAAAACACTTGGACCAGAAGTGACGATTTAAGTAAAGTAACCTTTAAACTTGGCTATTGTTGCCATTTCCCAGTATTTTTTACATCAAATAAAATACTGAATTACCTGAATACAAATTGTAAAATTTAATTAAAAAAAAAGTATAGACCCATATCTTTTACATGGATTGCGAAGCAGGCCAAGCCTATATTAATCACTCTCCATGGCACAGATCGTGGCGTATACTTCCTACCTACATGTTTGGTGGAGGAAACCGAAGGACTCGGAGAAAACCACCGTGCACAGTCAGAGTGGTAGGAACTCTTTCCACATGCTTCCCCGGCCGTGAATCGAACCCGGGCCTCAGAGGTGGAAGGCGAGCGTGTTTCAGCTCGGCCAACCGTGCACCCCTAAAATTTAATTCAATGACACTATGTAGAAAAATACGCAGCAATGCATAATAGTGGCTTTTTTTCACATGGAGGCGCATCGGGCTTCAAAGTTCAGAAAGTAAGAAACATTTTTCTTGGAATCACACAAGATTAAAAATTAAATGTTTGCATATAAATCAGACGATACCGGTACAACGTCTGTACCGCAGCAAGAGTTTCACCACTTATCAAGTAGACATTTAAGACACACTTCCATGCCCTCCATTATGCCACAAACCGTATTTTTGGTATGCCACAAACCGTATAATTAGTGTGCATGTAGTGCGGAGTACCGAGCATCTTTAACATGTATATGAACCTATGTACAATATAGTAAAGACACTAGTAATATAAATAAGTATTAAATATTTCTGGACACTTTAAAACAAATATGGTTGAATTATCATTAATATTTAACATTTTCTGCCTTAGAACTGGAAACAAGAAGTTGAAAGCCCTATGAACAATGGTATCTGGATCAATTGACACGAAATTCTGCACTTACTTTGAATAAGTTAACATTTTTTTTTTCCAAACCACAACTTTGATTGGCACATTACGTCAAACAATAGACATTTGGTAGGTAGGTTAAGATTTTATTCTGAATGGGTCCCGGACATGTACTGTTTACGTGCAGCAAGTCATGTCACAATAAAAAAAAAATCCGATTATCCTTATAAGTTTTTGTAAGATAGCTAAGAAAATCATTCTGCATTTTCTCAGAAGAATTAATTCATTGTAATAGGACAGAACAATAGATATATATGCTCATGTTTCTAATTTTTCTTATTTCAAGAAAACGAATTCTGTCTTACTCCTGAGATTTTCCTCATCCTTTTTCACGAGTTTAAACTTTTTCGCGAACAAGATTGAGGAAATCATGGAAGTGTGAGTGGTGATTTTTTCCCCTCAAAACAAGATAGTTGAGAAATCGTGGGAATACATAACCTTTTTGTCATCACTTTTTTTTTTTTTTGGAAAACGTACAATAATTTTCTTAGTAATCTTTATTTTTTATTTGCAAGATTTCGATTTTTTACCTCGATATCTTGTAAATCCAAACATACGATTTGACTTCAATGTGACGTTCGTTTTGCTTTCGTAACGATTTGTCAATACAATCTTGACTTGCCCATTGATACATCTCACCGTGCATTTCATTACTGCATCAGAACGCCCTGGTAATTACCGTGGTCGTATATATGAATACTCAAACGGCAACGTTACCCCCTGACTCGTCTTATTCCCATTAATCACACCATAATTTTCAACTTTATCTTCATGATAGACATTATAAACTGTCTTAAAACTACTTTTCGTCCTTCAGCAATTCACGTTACTAACATCCGCATATTTACTATGACATGGCACGTAAAGGTAAAATGAGAAGCTTCAGGTGCCTGTCCACCAGATGTCACTTTACCCAAGGGCAACAGTTGTGCGCTTTCATCGTTTATATGTTACATCGGCAAATACAATTGATCGCTTTAAAACAGTAGAAATGTCAAACTTCGGACAACGGGCTAATGAGTATAGCCGATAAGCGTCAGTACTCGTACCAAAACTACAAAATATACTATGGTAGTTTGACACTTTTAGCATGAGGTTAATACACAACCATGTTGCACGTAAGAATGTGTACGCGGTTTTAATCCACGCATATTTCATTACCTGCTGTGATATTTCCAATCGACTGACACACCCAAACGTGAAAAACTAGAGAACCTCACTGAAGCATTTTCACTGACAAGTTGGCCAAAGCAAGCCAGTACAGGTGTTTTTTTTTTATCATACGTGAATGCACTTTGATGGATTTACTACCATGACAATGGATCTGTCAAAACTAGCTTGTTTTGAAGGGGGTGGGGGTGGGCGGAGTTTGAAGACAGTTTACATGAACCACCGGCTAAATTTTATATGGTTTTCCTTACTTAAAATCAACCAATGAGCCACTTCGTGCAAAACTGCTTTCCTCAAAAAGCAGACAAAGCTCTGTGTTAACTGTAAGAGGAATGCAGAAAAAACTTAGACCGAGATTGGTCTCTTTTCAAGGACACAGCACTTTCCAAAAACGTTTCTATTATTGCAGTGGTCGAAGTCGAACCTAAATTTGACTTGGAGGCCTATATGCAAAATCACCACATATAAAATGTCTTTAAATTAATGTCGATGAAGTTTCATGCCTTGATGCCCAATTTGTAACGTATCTTGCACATAAAAAGTCTTTATTGTATGTGGTTAGAAAGCTTACTGGATTTGACAAGGTTGCGTTGGTATTCAGTTTGGTCTTTTCGCTCTCATTAAAAACGGTTGTCCACTTCTTTTTTTATGAAACTATTATGTATTTTGCTAATATTTTGAACATTCATTCATTTTCTCCACATTTTGCAGTGCAGTAAGTGTTTAAAATGTAGTGGGACTGATGTTGATTTTATAATTGTCCTATGAGTATAGTTTGTTATAATGAAAATCATGTCAGGTTGGCTCAAAGTGTTCGATGTGCAGCTGATACATGGTTACTTTCAATAAATGGGTAAATTTATACATATTTGACCTTTTTTCTCTCTCTTTTTGTATAAATAATAAGCATCTAAATCAGATGACTGAGAAGTTGATCTATGTGTGATTGTCAATGAAAAAAACTGTCAAATGGAAGACTGCTGCACTGAGTTACCTTTAGGGATATCAAGATGATAACTCTCTCTCTTTCTCTCTCTCTCTCTCCCTCTCTCTCTCTCTCTCTCTCTCTCTTTTTTTTTTATTAAACCTAAATCTGTCTCTGATAAATGTGATAGACTTTTACAATCATTAGGATTGTTATAAATTTTGACCTTTTGAACTGTATACAGCCATGAAGTAGATGTAAACTGTGCTTAGCTGACTTGCAGATGGCTTGCAATGGCATACTACCTTTTTTTAATTCTAAATCATTTTCTTCATGAATGACTTATTAGATGACCTGTGGGATACAATGCTTTCTTCAACATTTTTTACCGTTCAATTTTTTTTGTTCTGCATGTACATTGAGTGTTTACAAAACAAAATAACACGTAATTACAGACATCATGTTAGCTTAACAAAAATGAGAGATATTGGACCCCATTGCTGAATAAACAGGTTTTGCTTTGATTGATTGCACCGCAATTGCCTTTCAACTTAAACTTTATGAGTCAAATAAGGTACAAAAATGTTAAATAGTATATTGATTTTCTTGGATGCTCATAGATGAATGTAATATTTACCTTGTAAAATACAATTATTCAAACATACATACTCTTTGATTTATGTAAACCAAAATGAAATCAGAAGGAGATAGTACATTCAATAGTTTCTCCAGTGTAAATATTATTCCACCAGTCTTGGAAACTGATCCAAAATATTTGAATCTGATCACAATCTACAAATCTATGAATAAATGAATCTGCCGATGGGCAATAAGAACATAGTTCAGACTCTGTTAACCCCATTTTTCAGCCTGGAATTATGTAAAACAAAGCGATGGAGTAAAGAAAATTAAAATGCTTGTAACATTATTTCTATAGTGCAGGAAAAAGAAAGCTTATAAAATGTTCACCAAATTAGGAACGGAAATTTCGAATGTTTCAGACCACTTAATTTGACCAGCTGCTACATCTTTAACTTGAGAATCAACGGGGTACCAATATATTTGTTTGCAAGAGAGATGTCATAGACAGTGAGTCACACCATTGATATATACTACTGGAATCTCCACAGGAATTTCGATAGTGTCAGTACGAATTTGTTGTTTCCAGTGTCCTGTTATTGCAGATCGTAAAGAGTAATATTCTAAAAAGTGTGTGTTGATACCATATTTGTTTCGCAAGTCTTCAATGCACAAGAAAGTGGCATCATTGTCGACAATGTCCCTTATAAATTTGGATTCTTTCCCTCCCATACCAGTGTTTAAAAAAAAACAGGTTTTCTTTTAATTGTAATGGAATTATTATGCCGTAACATTTCATATATAATGTCCGTTCCAGAGTTGGGAATATACATAAGCTGAATTTCCTTCCATGTTTGATTCGATAAAATAAAGGAAGATGAGACAGATTGAACGTCAACAAACATCTGCTGAAAAATACATCTTGTACTTTCATATGCAAAATATATTGCTGAAAAGTGAATATCCATTTTCCATCGCTATTATTAAATAAACGTTTAATCCAATTAAAATTCAATGCATTAATCTGGGATTTGAAATGTAACAGTTTCATACCACCATTAGGTATGCTCTTATACATTACTACAGCTTTTACTTTTGATGTACTATTGCTCCACATAAAGTTTCCAATACACGTTTGTACTTCTTTAATTAAAGTTTCATCAGTGTGGATGAGCGAGCACAAAAAATAACCTTGAGATTGCCAGTGACTTAAATACTATATTTCTTCCAATTTGCGATAAATTTCTGGCTCTCCAAACCTTCACGTTTCTTTAAATGCAGGAGGTTGGGGTCGAAATTGAGATTAATCATGTGCTTTTCGTCCTCACGAAAGGTTATACCTAATACAGTGAAGTGGTTTTTGCACCAGTGAGCGTAGGCGCCAAATATCAACTAGGTCAAGCTCATCCAGTAATAATTAAATAATGCTCTGGGTATATTTGGGAGGGGGGTCAAGACTGCCACCACGTTTATCTAGTTCAGGAATCAGAACAGTGTTAAAGTCACCGCCCACTAAAATATTTTCGCAAGTGTATTCAACTAATTTCTCGAAGAAATGAACTAAGAATTCACACTGTTCCCGATAAAACTTTATGTGAGGCATATACATTTGCATGAATAAAATGAACATCATGGATCAATATGTCAAGAATAACAAATATGCCCTTCTGATCAGTTATTACATCGTTAATACTATGATCAACTTTCTTTGGTATAGGGATCGCTACACCTCTACTATTTTCCTTTCAAAATTACTTCTGGAAACCTAAGATGAAATTTGATTGCTTTGCTTACAATTTTTGGCACATTTCAAAACGTTTCTTATGGAAATGCTCTTAGTTTATGTGCTTAAAACAACTTCATGCCTTTAGCTACATGTCGAAAACACATCAATCTGTATAATCATGTTGTTTGGATTCTTGTTGATGGTCATTGTAGGCCTAGGGGGCTTTTTTAATGGATTGATGTTGGTGTTAGTGTCACTTTGTGCACTTGTATGGATGATGATCATTGTGGAGACGGTGGTTGCAACTGGTACTTTTTAAATGCTGAATTTTATTGATATTGGCAACAGATTTTAAACCTGTGTTTGCAAAATCTCTGCTGTGCTGCAGATTTTGGTCCCTTCTCCTGAATTGCACGGTCCTATATGCACATGAATCATGCGCCTGTTCAAGCCAATTTACTGAAATATGCCCATAGTTTGAAACAAAAAAAATTTGCATTCTTGTCATGTTAAAATTAGACATGGCTATTTTTACCCTATGGACCTTTGGATGTATATTTTGGACTCTTTTGGGCACAGTCGAACTATAAATGCTTCAGCTAAACATACCAAGGAACATTGCGTTTGCTCAGAACTGACTTGGATTTGTTTTATTAGGACTACGGTTTTGATATGGACTATGACACTCTCTAATATGGAGACAATTCGAATATTTTGGATAAGCAAGAGGCAATTCTGGCATGGGATGTCATGGAAGCAGGCAGAATTTTCATTGACAATTCTATTAATGTTCCTTCATTATTGCCTTTGCCAGAGCCTTGGTAGCACAATTTGGGATACTCTAGGAAAGCAACGGGAAATCCTGATGCGGTAATGCTATGGGATTTGAGGATCTTCCAACAACAGTCCCAACATCCCTCCCTTAACATAATTGTCGGTGCTTACCGTCGTCTTATATTATATATATATATATATATATATATATATTCACACAATGCTTGCATATCACTATTTAGATGGATGTATAACTGCATCTATTGTGGTCATTTTTACCAAGGCTTTTTTCTTTTGACTAACTTGTGGTTCGACAGCAAGGTTTGATGATCACCTTTACCATACTCTAGTGAGAATTACTTCACTGATCATAGTCCCTCAAATTCTTCTTCAAGTTTTAAACATATATTTTTACAACATAACAAAATTACTGTCAATGCAGATCATTGGAAATCATTTCATGAAATTACTTGTCTATCTTTTTCTTCATCGCAGAACAATTTAATGAGAATATACACAGAGTGCATGCTATAAAAGCTGATGTTCAATATTCCGAAATTCCATGTTATACTTGCTTACGAATACGAGGAAATGATATTGTTTGACAGCTAGCTACAAGAACAACATTTGAAAAAGGTTCATGACATTAATGGCTATATCCTTTCATCTGAGTAAAGTTTCAACACACACATTCATAACATGTGCTGGAGATCCTACAGAGATGGGTTTCATCAAGACACCTTGTCAATCGTTTTCATCTGAGAAAGCTTTAAAATCTTTGTATAGGAGGTTATCATTGGCGACAATGGAAAAGCTTAGAATATTGGTCTAGTGCGCGACGTCCTCACTGTAAGTGCACATCTGATTAGATAGAAAACATTCCAACAAGTTTTTCTGATATTTTATGATCAATCCGTGCAATTTTACCTTGATGTCGGAAACAAAGCACCTTGAAAAAGTTTAAAAGTTTTAGCGTTTGGTGTTTGTACAAGGTATCATTTCCAGAAAAAAAGAAGACTTTGTCATCACCGTTGACTTGTGTAGAAATTCTAGTGTGGAGCATTGGAAAAATTCATAACACAGAGGGAATTGCAATCGGAGATACAGTATTTAAAATCAGTCAATATTTAGAATACAGGGTATCTGCTTTAAGGTAGTATCCACAGCCAAAAAAACTTAAAGAGGTTATTTGTATTTTTGACGTTTTTGAACACCCTGAGGTCATAAAGTTAATCATGATTAAACAGAAATATTCCCACTGAAAGCAGCAAAGGACGAAGTTAAAAAAGCTTGATTTATTTTGATATCAAAAACCATTTGGATATTAAGATTCCAAGTCAACCTGTTTATTATTATCATCATTATCATCAGCAGCAGCAGCAAACAGCAGCAGCAACATTATTATCATCATCATCATCATCATCATCATTATTATTATTATTATTATTATTATTATTATTATTATTATTATTATTATTATTACTATTATTATTATTATGAGCAAGGATTAGATGTTTGATGTAAAGAATAAGGTTTTTGATGCTAATTTTTTTATGCCAGAAGGAACTCATTTTGTCATCAAAATCTGATATTTTTGATATCACACAACATTATTTTTGCACAAAAAAGTGTGTGTGTATGTGTTCTAACTTGAATGATTGTTAATGTTGAGAAATGGTTTTTTTTGATATCAAATGTTCAGGTTCAGAGAGATTGCCATAGCGTTGGACCCAAAACAATAAGATTTTCAGGTATTACCTAATTTACAGGTAAACATTTGAATAGCACTCTCCAAGTTTTGGTTGCTAGAACTTTTTTTACAAAACTGATTTTGTTATTAATAATTAGTTTTCTTTCTATGTCGCCCAAAATTGTTTGATATCAAATTGTGTGTGTGCCTATTTTAATCTCAATGAATGGATAGATGACTGCTTTACATTAAGAAATGAATTTTAGATATCAATAATTCAGGTTGAGACGACTTATCTTGGCGTTAGAACCAGACAAAAATCCGATTTGCGGCATATAGTCCAATTTCGCGTAATCATTGGAATAGCACTCTCCCAGTAGTTACAGCTTTTAAGACACTGAACGGCTTAAACTTTGAACATTTGAATATAACATCTTGATTTAAAAACATATACGACAGCATTTGTTAGTTTAGATGATGGTTATATATTTAAAAAGTTGTGTTTTTTATCACAAAAATTAATAGTGTGACTTAAATTTGCCAATCTTTGGGAATTCAGTTGTACAAAAGTGTACATAACTGCTGCAATTATTTTTAATGGCCTGTATAGATCGTTGTGGTATTTTGAAAGCGATTGTAGTTTTGTATTACAGAACGTTCATTCATCAGCTGAAAGCTGACAGTTAAAGAAAATGAATCTGTGTATATTTACTAACAATTTACAGTGCATACGTGCATTGAAAATATCTGTGTTTGGTCGGATTAGTTTTTTTATACTATAGGAATTTTCCAAATTATGTTTGGGTAGCTGGAAGTTAAGCATAATGTTGTTGGTACGCTTACGAACTGAAACAGGACAGGCTGTACATGTGCGAAACATGCTTTAAATTTCTGTATCTTAGTTGACCCTAATTCAGCAATGCATATAATATGTAATGCAATATACAGATGTGAATTATTTTCAAGAAATGGTCAGGATTTCATTAAAAATTAGAACTTAATTTTGCACCAATCCTAGAAAATTTACAACTGAAGTTGAAATGACTCCCTTACTTTTCAAACTGTCCAAGTTGACGTTAGTCTGTGAACTGTACAATTATAATGTTTTGTTTTTCATACACTTAAAAACGTATTTATATTTCTTTGCTTATATAGTACAAAAAGACATTTCGTATTTGAAACTACTGGTCCTGGTGGTGAGGTTTCATGGACAATTTCCATGTTAATCACTCAGGTGGGTAACAGCCAGTACTAATGCCCCCATGCTTTGACCATGGGCTTATTCTTTGATTTTGTGTGTGTGTGTGTGTGTGTGTGTGTGTGTGTGTGTGTGTGTGTGTGTTTTGTTTTCACAAATTCCCCATAAGATGTCAAACGAGAACAAATCTGTGGTCGTGAGCTTTGCGGCCACTGTCCAGTTTATGGGCCGTCGAAACATACATGCACTTCAGTCATTATTTCTTGGTTTGGTGTGCAATGAATCCTACTCTCCGGGTACTTTTTTGGTCGGCTGGCAAGTGTTTAATTTTGATAGAACTCTATCACTTTCCTTTTATAATTCAGATAAATAAAAACCCTTGGTTATGAATTGTCACAGAAAAACAAACAAGGAAACCAACTAAACAAAGCGAAAAAAGGTAATGAGCTACCAAGATTTCGTTGGTTTAAACATATTTTATATAAAAAAAGGAAACAGTCGACCAACAGGCACAATGCCTATATTAAAACCTTTTGCACATAAAATTACAACACACATATACAATATTGGACTGCCATATTGTTCACGATATAATCAGTGTTGGTCAACCACTAATGCAATTATTCATGAATGATTATCTGCGCTTATATATATATACATATATATATATATATATATATATATATATATATACATACATATATATATATATACATATATATATATATATATATATATATATATATATATATATATATATATATATATATATATATATATATATATATATATATATATATATATATATCCGAGACGTATCACCTTATCGAACAGTAAACCACAAAGGTTATATCAAGGGTGTCCGGAAATTGTTACATAGTAACGACTTATGAAGTGGACAAAAACTCCAATGGGTTTTTGTATGACCTGGTAATCAATCACGGTCAGAGGTAGCTTGCTGGATATTAGCGGCGTTATTGTTATGTGCACTGGTCTGGTTCGTTTGTGCAAATGGACCCTGGAGATGTATGTCTTAAATCTGGAGCACTGGGACGAACAAGGACCCTTAGCCTACTGCGGAGTAGGTCAGTGGTACATATCAGTGAAAAACAATCCAAAATTTAGGACACAAACACAGGAAGACAGACAAACGGCAGACGACCAAGGAGTTGCTCAATGTGCTGACATGTCAGTTTTCAAGTGGATAAGTGAAATCTACGTCAACTTAAGATATATAAAAACGGTGCATGTCACATCGATTGGCAGAATCTTTACGTACATCCATGTTTGTGCTCGATATTTCGTTTTTAAGTTATGGATATCGTCAATTCAACCTGCAAAACAATAAAGTGTTGCACTCAAACGTGATTCAAGTACAGAACGCAAGTGTCGTAAAAAATAATACTTCATTAACATAATTGATCCGGGGCTACGTGCTGTTTTAGGCCACACATATTCTACTTCCTACTGTCCCGATAAATGACGTTCGTAACAAACAAAACTAAATTAAAACACGAAACAAAATTTAAACAACTTAATTTTTTGAAAGTCGCATCGGCGTCTGCTTGTGCACTGTTTTTATAGTATAAGAGTTGTTGAGGGCGAAATTTTAATCACAGAGTACCTAATAATTATTGATACGTGACGTGGGCGAGGAAGCAACCTTGAGTATGTAAATGCAGAAACTATTGTACACTTGTGTGTGTGTGTGTGTGTGTGTGTGTGTGTGTGTCTGTCTGTGTGGGTGTGGGTGTGTGTTCAGACCGGACTGACAAGCAGCACGTCACGAATACACACAATATATACAAACAGCTTGATAGACATGAGTAAATGCAAGTTACGGAAGTGAATAAAGCATAACTAGTAAACATAATGCACATAAATCTTTTTGGCTTTTGGAATATTAGATTCTAAGTTGGACTTGGTAATGTTGTTGATTATTTTGACCCACTTTTTTAATTCAGACAACTCTCCTTCAACATTAGGCAGGGTTTGGTACATTTTCTCTTTCTTCCCGACGCTATTAATAGTATTATTAAAGTGTGTGTGTCAACACACGCATTTCTTTCTTTCTTTCTTTCTTTCTTTCTTTCTTTCTTTCTTTCTTTCTTTTTCTTTGTTTTTTTCTGTCTTTCTTTCTTTTTCTTTGTTTTTTTTTCTTTCTTTCTTTCTTTCTTCCTTTCTTTCTTTCTCTTTCTTTGTTTTTCTTTCTTTCTTTCTTTCTTTCTTTCTTTCTTTCTTTCTTTCTTTCTCGCTTTCTTCTAAACACATAATTTGTCCGACACTTTTCTCTCACACTATTATATGTAGAAACTCCAAACTTCGCATGATTGTACCTCCATACAAGAAATTGACCGTTTATGCAGAGGAATGAAGATGTTTAAAATTGTGCAAATTAGGGGCATTTGAAATTACAAGTCTTGAATATCTTCAAAAGCATAATACATAGAGCTGTCATTCCAACTTCTACCAGGGGGTTATTGATCATTGTGCAGCTAATGAATTTAAAACAAAAGGTGTAGCAATTTCAATTATGCGAATTAGCAGCATTTGAAACTTTAAATCTTGAATATCTTCAAAACTATTACAGATAGAGATGTAGCATTTGACATTTGAAAACTTAAATATCTTCAAACCTATTATAGATGGAGAAATCATTTGAACTTCTAGGGAGTTATTGACCATTGTACCTGTAATGAATCTAAAACAAAAGTTGTAGCAATTTAACTTATGCTAATTAGCAGTATTCAAAATTTTCAAACTTGAATATCCTTAACACTATAATAGATAGTGATGTCATTTCAACTTCTACTAGGGGGTTGTTGACTATTGCGCACCTAATGAATTAAAAACAAAAATTGTAGCAATTTAAATCATGCTAAGTAGCACTATTAGAAATTTTAGATCTTAAATAACTTCAAAGCTATAATGGGTAGAGATGTCATTCTAACTTCTGCTCCTGTGTTATGGACTAGTTGTACATTGCCATATCAATATGCTTTGAAGACACATACACTGATTTGTTTTGCAGGAAATCATCTTTCTAGTTATTATTTACTATCACATCTTTTTCGCACTTTTATATGTATAAGTACACTGTTTACATCATAGGAAAAAAAATCACAAATGTCAATGCCATATGACTGTATGAGTCATAGAAAAGAACATAATGTCACAAATGTCCTTCGCTGCAAAAATGGATAGCCCATGTTGCAAAGCATAGTAATTCCGATTATTCAAATATAAGCATGTTAGACCGTATACAAGTGGGATATGCGCACATCGCATTTGGTCCAAGAAAAGTTATCATGTAGTTCCCCATTTTTAATTAGACATAATTCTCTTAGAAGAGACGCTATTCCATTTCTTACAGAATCTGGTGTACATTTTACACTCTGTGGCAACTTACAAAAATCATAAAAGTGAAAATTAGATTTGTAAAATCCATATTTTGACAAGATAAAATTAAGGGAGTTACAAACTGATGAGCGGCTTCCACCTTCGGCTAGCCTGGCTAAGAAATTTTTGGCAGAGTTGTCAGGGTGATAAATTTTATAGAAAAAATAAGAGAACGTTTATGGAGTTGGCATTCAATATCTAGATCCATACATATCAAGTGCAACAAAGCAGCATGACTATTACACGGCAAGTTCCAAAAATGTATCTCACTGCTTTGCGCCATGCGGTAATAAATGTGACAACTTCACTTCCAGAAAAAAACTCATAGCTGGCATTCGTAAAGAGGCACGTAATAGGTCTTAAACAATCTGTATTTAGTGGTAGAGTACACATGTTTGAATTGTGACATTATTATACTATCTTCAGCTAAAATATTCTTATATGATCACACACGTTCAGTTGATAAGCATTCAAACCAATGTTTGTACCTAAGTGTTTGTGGAACATAGCAGATTTTAACAATTCACCTCCAGAGTAAATTGATGGTTCGTCCACGTAACCACTCTGCATGAAACTCATGAGCACAGATTTACTATGATTGAACAAATACATTACACTCATTATAAAATAATGAACATAGATTTAACGACTTAGATACTGCAAAACAGATTGCACGATTTTCCACGTGAAAATTATGATCCCCCAAATCATGAGCCAGTCACTCTGTTTGTGACCAGCAGTGGTTTCTAACCCGGGATTTTAAAGCAAACCCTGGGTTGATGATTAGCGTTTGGTGTCGACCTTGGTGTTTCTGTATAATCAGAGAAGATGAATTAACACCATGGGTAGCTGATAATTACTTTGTGAGTATATAAAGAGAGAAAGCAAACTTTTTAGACATGCTAGTGTTTGGTAAGCCCCCCTAGAAGTAATTCGTGTGCGTTACCACGTCCCACATAAAATTAAAGTAGCATAAAGGAAACATCACAGTTGATGCAGTTCTTGGTGGTGGTTTTAAACAGCAGGCTGTTTTCAGCACGATGTTAGGTTGCTTAAAAGACAAACACGTCGGGAAACAGAGTCTCAAGTGTGTCTTAATGACAATTTATATAAGTTACTGATATAGACAATCAGTTTTCTTTCAAATTTCTGTATGTTTCTAAGAAGGGAATAGGGTCATGCAGGTTTATAATGATTAAAGATGACAAAAACAAACGAAAATGTACATGATGAGTGGGTTTCTGTTTTCATTTACCTTTGTGAATTTATATTAATTAAAACGCTAAAGATGACCTCACTGCTCAAGTGAAGTATGCGCTATACAAAGCAGTCCAATTGATGAATTTAGACCCCCAAAATCAAAGTGTTGGAATATAATTTGCAGCAAAATTTACACTTCAAAGGTCTTCAAAATTTGCTATAGACCTCAGGGACAGAGCCAGGCTCACCTCACTGGGACAGAACCAGGCTCACCTCACAGGGACACAACCAGACTCACCTCACAACTATACTAACAATGTTAGAGGCACTAACAAAACGACAATCATTAACTTATCCGATTCTCTCGGGTAGTGGTCCGGTAAAACATGAATTCATGGGACATTGTTATTGAAGTGAATAAGAGGCGGTATCAATGAAACTACAAAACACAGTATAAACAGAAAAAAAAACGTTTCTTTTAATTCCAATACTCCGTAAAATTTACACTGTACATCATATATATATATATATATATATATACCATGAAACTTGTATGAAAGATATGCAAAATGATATGATGTAATGATGATACATATGGCTGTAACAGACCATCCTGTTCATGTAATACTACTACTCTGTTGCCGTAATACGCCGCAATAGTACACTTGTGCAAATGAAAATTCGTACATGCCAATGACACGTCGTTACATACAGACAGATGTATTTACCACGCTTTCAGTATTGTACCCCTCCCCTCATGACATTGTCACCATGGAACACACACACATCATTCAAATGGTTGAAATCTTAAATGAAAAAGAAACAAAACGTTAACACCCCTGCCAGATCTTGGCATGCATAGATTATATATATATATATATATATATATATATATATATATATATATATATATATATATATATATATATATATATATATATATATATATATATATATATATATATATAACAAAAAATATTAGTTTACCAGAAACTGTAGCCTCCAATGTTCCATAAGCAGAAGTTATATACAGGTACGAAGTACTATAAGGCTAAATATCATGGCACATTGGTTCATAGTACATTCAGCCTTAAACCAACGCACGATATGCTTTTATGAAGAACGCTCGATACACTGATGGAAACCACGCACAATCACATTTTACGTTTTAAAATTTACGGTACCGTACTTGTTTTATGGCTAGGGCACAGTGACCACTGAGACACCATATTAAAGCATGAGTGTCGGGGGTTTTTTTTGAGGCAATGGATCATGCCAATTAAGTCCACCTGAACGAGTCAATCTCTCACAGCGGACAACTTTCAAAACAATAATTTCCGCCATTTGCGAAAAAAAATAGTTGGACCAGAAGTGACGATTTAAGTAAGGAAACCCTTAAACTTGGCTATTGTTGCGATTTTCCAGTATTTTTGACATCATATAAAATACTGAATTATCAGAATATAAATTGTAAAATTTAATTCAATGACACTATGTAGAAAAATACGCAGCAATGCATAATAGTGGCTTTTTTCACATGGGGGCGCATCGGGCTTTACAGTTCAGAAAGTAAAAAACACTTTTGCTGCAGTCACACAAAATTAAAAAAATTAAATGTTTGCATGTAAATCAGACGATACTGCTACAACGTCTGTACCGCAGCAAGAGTTTCACCACTTATCAAGTAGACATTTAGGACACACTTCCGAGACCTCTCCCCATATCATGCCCTCTCCATTACGCCACAAACCGTATTTTTGGTATGCCACAAGCCGTATAATTAGTGTGCATGCAATGCAGAGTACCAAGCATCTTTAACATGTATATGAACCTATGTACAATATAGTAAAGACACTAGTAATATAAATAAGTATTAAATATTTCTGGACACTTTAAAACAAATATGGTTGAATTATCATTAATATTTAACATTTTCTGCCTTAGAACTGGAAACAAGAAGTTGAAAGCCCTATGAACAATGGTATCTGGATCAATTGACACGAAATTCTGCACTTACTTTGAATAAGTTAACTTTTTTTTTTCCAAACCACAACTTTGATTGGCACATTACGTCAAACAATAGACATTTGGTAGGTAGGTTAAGATTTTATTCTGAATGGGTCCCGAACAAGTACTATTCACGTGCAGGAAGTCACGTCACAATAAAAAAAATCCGATTATCCTTATAAGTTTTTGTAAGATAGCTAAGAAAATCATTCTGCATTTTCTCAGAAGAATTGATCGATTGTAATTCCACAGAACAATGGATATATGCTCATCTTTCTAATTTTTCTTATTTAAAGAGAACGAATTCTGTCTTACTCCCGAGATTTTCCTCATCCTTTTTCACGAAATTAAACTTTTTCGCGAACTAGATTAGGGAAGTCATGGAAGTGTGAGGTGTGATTTTTCCCCTCAAAACAAGATAGTTGAGAAATCGTGGGAATACATAACCTTTTTGTCATCCCTTTTTTTTTTTTGGAAAACGTACAATCATTTTCTTAGTAATCTTTGTTTTTTATTTGCAAGATTTCGATTTTTTACCTCGATGTCTTGTAAATCCAAATATACGATTTGACTTCAGTGTGACGTTCGTTTTGCTTTCGTAACGATTTGTCAATACAATCTTGACTTGCCCGTTAATACATCTCACCGTGCATTACTGCATCAGAACGCCATGGTAATTACCGTGGTCGTATATATGAATACTCAAACGGCAACGCTACCCCCTGACTCGTCTTATTCCCATGATTCACACTATAATTTTCAACTTTATCTTCATGGTAGACTTTATAAACTGTCTTAAAACTACTTTTCGCCCTTCAGCAATTCACGTTACTAACACCCGCATATTTACTATGACATGGCACGTAAAGGTAAATGAGAAGCTTCAGGTGCCTGTCCACCAGATGTCACTTTACTCAAGGGCAACAGTTGTGCACCTTCATCGTTCATACATTACATCGTCAAATACAATTGATCGCTTCAAAACTGTAGAAATGTCAAACTTCGGACAACGGGCTAATGAGTATAGCCGATAAGCGTCAGTACTCGTACCAAAACTACAAAATATACTATGGTAGTTTGACACTTTTAACACACGGTTAATACAAAACCATGTTGCACGTAAGAATGTGCACGCGGTTTTAATCCACGCATATTTCATTGCCTGCTGTGATATTTCCAATCGACTGACACACCGAACGTGAAAAACTAGAGAACCTCACTGAAGCATTTTCACTGTCAAATTGGCCAAAGGATCACAAGCAAGCCAGTACAGGTGTTTTTTTTTATCATACGTGAATGCACTTTGATGGATTTACTACCATGACAATGGATCTGTCAAAACTAATTTGTTTTGAAGGGGGTGGGGGTGGGCGGAGGTTGAAGACAGTTTACATGAACCACTGGCTAAATTTTATATGGTTCTCCTTACTTAAAATCAACCAATGAGCCACTTCGTGCAAAACTGCTTTCCTCAAAAAGCAGACAAAGATCTGTGTTAACTGTAAGAGGAATGCAGAAAAACCCAAGACCGAGATTGGTCTCTTTTCAAGGACACAGCACTTTCCAAAAACGTTTCTATTTTTGCAGTGGTCGAAGTTGAACCTAAATTTGACCTGGAGGCCTATATGCAAAATCACCACATATAAAGTGTCTTTAAATTAATGTCGATGAAGTTTCATGCCTTGATGCCCAATTTGTAACGTATCTTGCACATAAAAAGTCTATTTACATCTTTTCTGTTTAGGTATACTGTGTGTACCTGTTTGCTATACACAGATAGTTTACATTTTCATTACTTTATGCCACGTGCATAAGTGTTTGTTGTATAGAGTATTTAATCAAAGGGTTTGCGGTTGCTGTGCTGCGAGGCCTTGACTTATACTGGCTGTACATCTGTTGTTGATCAAAAGCAACAATATTTGACTGATGCACGCTACAGTCCCGGGAGAATACCAGATTCATCGTACAAAAATCCAATTATTTGACACCTAAATTTCTACATCAAAATATTGGTTTTCTTCTGGTTCATTTTTTCGTTTGGTCTACTTAGTCTATTACTTGGCATTCTGCGACTGTATATTACTAAGAACCCGATATCTTATCCACACATTTTTGCAACATATTCGTGAAATTACTTTTCAGATTATATACTTTATGCTTCTGCAATAGTCAACTTATTGACCAAACTTCATGATTCGGCAGATACATCTACACAACTGACACATAGGGAGTATTAGGGTTAAACGCTCTGCGTTATCTAAAATAAACTGACCATGGACTTGTGGACCGAAAGAGGTATTAATAAAAGTGACCGGGTCATCCCACATATAAAAGGAGTAAAAAGACCAAGATGTTTAAACCACTCAAATACAGCTACTAAATATAGCCGAAAAACTTTACATTGTGTACTTTGATATTTGACAACTTATTTAGACATCGACCTGCATGCAAACATACATACAAGTGTTCACACATGCCGATAATATCAACGGATGTGACTTTGGAAGTTTTAAATTTTCAACAACCAGAGCCAGTAGGGTCTTTTTTTTCAATTAAAATGTTTTACTCTGTACCAACCGAAACACCTTCTGGCAAATCAGTTGTGTGTTTAGCACCGCTGGTAATAAAGTATTTGATGTGAACATATCAAACATTTCGTGTTTTTTGTTTTTGTTTTGTTTGTTTTTGTTTTGTTTTTTGTGGGGGGGGGGGGGGGGGCAGACCAGAGTCGAGAACTCACATTTGTACAGACTGTGCTTTCTCGAAGTCATCCCTCGTACAGGAAATCTGTCCGGCCGGGGCATGCTGTGCACCCGTTTAAAGTGCAAATCTATGGGCTTTTCGCCCAAAATACGCCGAGGAACTTTGTTGATCTATACCATCCACATTGTCTGAAGCCAACAAAATTACAAATATAGGCAAGGCATGCCGCTACTTGAAGGCGAGGAGTTCTTTCATAAATTTGACAGTGGAATTGCTATAGTGATTCTGAGAAGTGTGACTATTGCTGTGACCAGCACTTAAAAGGTTATAAACAAAAGATAAAGGCATACAGCGGCGGAAATACTGTAACTTTGGTGGGCGGCTTACAATAGAAAGGGTTGTGCAAATTGTTAGCCAGGATAACTGTGAACACCGGTTGCACCACATTAGAGTGTTGCTATTAAAGCTGCCTTATTTTTGTTGTTTGATGATATGTTGTCAACAAGAAGTCCAGTCCTAATATTATGAACAAAATCTGCTGCCTTGAATGTTGTCATCACAGAAAACTCCACTACTGTTCACTTTCAACCACACTATTGCAGTCTATTTTTCAATCATGCGATTCCTCCATAGAATTATCGTTCAAAGTTTTGGCACTTGACAAACTTCTGACCCGTCATGCAATATAATACTTTTTTCAGAAATGGCGCTTCGCGCTTAATTCGAAGTATTTTCACAGTTTCTGAATGACGGGTGACGCTGAATTTCACACAAACATTGCCATTTTCTGGACAACTTCAAACAATTGTTGTTGTCATGTTTGTCAGTGTGGTATCTGCCAACTGGGATGGCCATTGACATCCTACCCCATGAGATTCAATCGGCGGTGCCTCAGACATTTTGCTTCATCTGTCTTCAACCTCTCTTATGAGAGATCGCCACCACTCGTATTCTGGCTTTGGGAAGTACGTGTGCGTCTGTGAATTTGATGCTTCGACTGGTTGTTGAAGATAACGACGTGGTCACTGAAACGACATATTATTTCCTTTTATAAATCAAATGTGGTAAAAATCGACACAAAAATTGGGAATCTACAATTAGTGTTTCTCTTTAAGCAACCTGGCCGTGGCTTTTGTTCAAGAGGCCAAGAAAATGATCAATGAGGTCCTTTCGTCAGAGTGAATGTACTTTTTTTCAAATAACGACGGCAGCCTAGCTGTCATGTTTTGGTATAGTTTATATGACGGCATACATTTTAAGCTGCCTGCATCTTGATATTAATCAGCAGAAGCTGTGCCATTAATGGTCATAATTCAAGAGAATAAATGCGAGTACTTTTTTACAAACTTAACAGATAATGGCGACTGAATAACGTGGTGTTCTTCAAAATATTTCCGTGAACGTGCCTCGCCACACACACAACTCTGTGCAACGTTGTCCGGGTCGGTCATAGCCCACAGAAATTCTATTTTGCATCATCCTGTGTAAGTGCAATTGGCACATTCCCATTGGAGAAAAAAATCACCCATGAAACAATCACAAGTTGGGCCTAATTTCGACCAAGTATAAATGTACTGTATTTTACACTATCTCCGTTTTGTGCATGAGCAGTTTTAGTTCCATATGAATCGGTGTTGTGAATAGTATGGTCATACGCCAGCACTACAAAAAGAGCAAAATGGACCGCATTTTTTTCAGTCAAATTTGTGCACAGTACGTCCACCTGATCTGAGCCACTGCCTGTGCCCTTCATTTTCTTTGAGCACCAGCAAACAGGCAAGAACTTGCAAAACATGTTGGGGGAGGCGGGGGGGGGGGGCAATGGGTGCAGGCTGGGTGGTGAATGAACGCTGTATTGTACACTACCCACCTCATCCCCATCCAATATATATATATATATATATATATATATATATATATATATATTACTTTGTTATTATATTGATGAATTAATGTCTAGACTTAAAAAATCAAGTTTTGGTTGCCACATTGGGCATATGTTCGTGGGCGCGCTGGCCTTTGCCGATGATTTGGCATTACTATCTCCTACTATAACAGGTCTCAAGAGATTAATAGACATTTGTTCAGAGTTTGGGAAAGAATTTAATGTGTTGTTTAATCCTTCGAAAAGTAAATGGCTGTCATTCCCAGACGATGATTCCTGTCACACAATAAAAATGGACGGAAGAGTAATAGAAAAAGTTGATACATTTATTCATTTAGGAAACTGTGTGGGAGCAGACTCGTTATCATGCAATGTACAACGATGTGTTAGTAAATTATATTCTGAAGTTAATATCATAATGGCTCAGTTTGGACATGCTTTCTCATCAATACGATACAAGTTACTTCAATCATATGCAACGTGTTTTTACGGTTCACAGCTATGGGACTACACAAGTCCAGAAATAGATAAATTGCTCATTGCTTGGCGTAAATCAGTACGCCACATATGGAAGTTGCCTTATAGAACTCATAATGTACTACTCTCTGAGATATGTCCGTTCGAGGTACAGTTACACACAGGGTTCTTCAAATTCATTCACAAACTAAATATGAGTGAGAATCCCTTGGTTGGATTTTGTCTCAAAATAATTCATAAGGGTTCACGATCGCCGGTGGGCAGATCGTTAAACTACTTATTACAGAGGTACAATATACGAAGGAATTATCTGTTGAATGGTGTCAATTTCTATAGCAATCTGTGTAACGCCAAAGGGAATGTGGGCCATGCTTCACCAGAACAGAGGGCACATGCCATGCTCATTCGCGAGCTGTGTGAAGTACGTGACGGAGAAATGGCCTGTAATTTAAACCAAACAGAGGTGCTTCAACTGATCGATTATTTATGTACAAATTAATATTAAGATCGGGATACGCATTGTCTTGATATTAATGTGAATTGTAATGTATGAACTGACTTTTCATTATCTACTTGTGATTTGATTATTTGATTTTTTTTCCTTGCTCAATTGTAACTCCATGTACTGCGAGTACGAAAAATAAAGTATATATATATTATCATTCACACTAACAATCATTCATCTGCTTTTTTCACCAACTCACCCTCCCGTCCCCTCAACAGCCCAGGAAAACGGTCATCACTCCCCCCCCCCCCCCCCTTCACTTATAAAAACCATGGAGGCAGAGTCCACCTCCATGTGGAAGCAATCACCGCTTTTGAACATCAGGAAGCAAACGTCTTTCAGTGTAAGCACACGTACAGTGTGGACAGGGTTGACGAGCATTTGCACGTCCCCCCCCCCCGGGGGGGGAGTACTCCCTAGATTTTCATGCAGGTAGGTGCCACCCAGGATTTGATATACAGACCCAACGAGAGCTACATGAATGAAGAAACGGGGTGTCTTTGGGAGAGAACATTGACAAGTATCAACGTCATGCAGTCTGACTGGGGAGGGGGGGGGGTGCCTCCCCTTCTACCACCATTTTGCCCCTCAGTTAACATACAATTTGGTGCATTTCAAAGTTGTAAGACTATAAAACACGGGTAAGAGAATGTTTTTGTGTAATAGGGGTCTTTCAGAAGGAATGGTCTTGTAAAACAAGGGTCTTTAGGAACGACTGTAGCTGAAAATAGGGGGTCTTTCGGGCGGCACCTACCCGTATAGCAATACATAAGGAGTACCTCTCCTCCCCCTCCCCCCCCCCCCCCCGTTCCAACAAAGTAATATTCTGATATTTATAGTGTGCATCTTCCTGTCATTCCAGGTCACTGGAAAAAAAAAGAATACTCGTATACATGAATGGCCTGCTAATGTGCCCAATTGTGACTTGGGGAGTTATGATGTTGACCCAATCATGCAGCATGGCAACAAATCTGGCCATCCTCATCCACACCCCCAACGGGCCCCATCAATCATGCTGGACGCCGTACGCCAGCGCCTGTCGTGTTATATTGTTCCAGCTGCTAAAAGTGACCCTACAAAAAAAACACAAACACCCGGCCTTGAGCTATAAATAAAGTTTGTGACCCAATGCAAAATATATCAACAAACGGCATATTTTTGACGTGACCTTACCTTGCACACCAAGCCCGAATCGTAGGAAAATCCAAACTCCATGGGCAACAGCCGCCAGCGAAAACAGCACCAGGCTGTAAGCCACACACAACAATAGAATCAGTAAGCCCTTCATGGTCTCAGTTTTTGTAAGCAGTATATCTTAGCCTGCATGCAGGGCCGATAAATACAAAGATGCAAAATATCTCTATATTTTACAAAGCACCGTGTGCGGACACGGTGCTCATTCACGTCTTCTTGTTTTGCCGATTTGAACCAAAATGCTATTTTGTTGTGGTCATAACCATCACGCATGCGAATAGCATGCGGTGCACATGTGATACGGTATTTATAGCCACTCATGCCCTCGTGGTCTCATTCTGTGTCTGGTCGTGATCAGTCGGCAGCGTTCGTGTGTTTCCGAAAATCAATAACGACACCCTGGATGCCTTCATTATCATATGAGCACTGCGTTTTGGGAGTGCAACCAATACACATGATCTGTTTCATAACCAATACACGATCAGTTGGACTGATAAATGGAAAGACTAGTACACATATCAATTAGTTGCCAAATGATATTTGTCAACAATTTTTCAGCCAAATAATCCAAATTCGACGCAATGAATAAAGACATATTAAAAATAGAGTGATGAAACTATTGAGGTACATTGCATCATCCTGGCGGTTTCGACCCGTCCTTTCAGCCCGATCAGTCAGTGAAGAGTCAAAAGAACGAAAAAAATAATTAAACCATTCCGGAGGTATTCAATGCAGACGGTAGTGGTGACGGTAAAAATGACTTCACTGAAATGCAGTGTTTATACAAACTGGAGGAAAAGAGATCTCCGCTGAGTGGTTGGCTAGTGATGATGATGATGATGATGATGATGATGATGATGATGATGATGATGATGATGATGATGATGATGATGATGATGGCAAATTCACCAACACATGATTTTGTTCATAAGGCCGTCTACCAGGATCTCGTCTTTGCTAATTTCGAACAACAACGATAAAAATGAGACCCCATTCCACGACATTTGTTAATCACTGGTTCCTTTTTTTTTAATTAAAGTAAATGCAAGTGGCTACATACACGGGCAAAGACTGATGTTTTACAAGGACATTGGCCAACTAATAGCCCATCAAAGACACACACACAGATAATATATATATATATATATATATATATATATATATATATATATATATATATATATATATATATATATATATATGTGTGTGTGTGTATATAATAGTTTATTTAACCTCCGCGAACGGAAGAGTAAAATAGAAATAAATTGTACATTGAAATGATATGACAATGACTCAGTGTATACACAAGAATAAGAGACAAACCAACATAAGTATAATAACCAAATCAAAACACTTCGAGACATAGTTGCATTCTGCTGCCCTCATGCAGGTGATGCGGACCGGGCCGGCCCCGCGTCGCCGCCCAATGGGTCACGCGCCGGCATCAAGCCAACCCATGACCCGCAGAGCAGCCAGGCCGGCTAGCCCGGCGACACTCCCCGTACATACCACCTAACTCACATGTAATAATTATAATATAATGCATGACGAGACCGCCAAGCAGAGCCCATCAAGCTGTAAAAGCCCTGGCCCGCAGTCCCGCCATACTCAAAGGGTTAAAACGCTCTCGTTAGCAACTGAGTAAGGAGATGCTCATGACTCCAAGGTTTAATAAAAACTCCTTGCATAATTATATATATATGCATATACAAAGAAACAAAAAGACAACTATCACGTAAGGGTCACGCTGTTTACGCCACATGTTGAAGGGTTCAGTTCACATAATCCATGAGATCCCGAGCATATGACCTTGACCAAAACATTCATATGTGTAGCGTAAAGTTGGCATGTGTTAATTTCCGTCAGTCTACCTGCGCAACAGCCTCTGTCCACGTGTGACATGAAAAGTGTTAAAACATGTGCACCTGAATAGTACAAATCATAGACATCTAAGGTGCAGATGCAAATGAGAAATTGTTGATGTGTTTCACACTTCTACGTGCACGTTGGGGATGGGGTGGGAAATCCCAAAAAGTATATGTTTTGCGTACCAAATAAAATACCTACATTTGCGGATGGCTTCTTTGTAAGTGGGTGTAATGATTTATACGGAACTGAATTTTGTCTCAGTGACTGAAAAAAATTGTTGTTGTTGTTGTAATATACTTTATTTCTTTAATGGGGATTAGACAAAAAGCCCAAGGCTAATGCAGGTCTTCTCGTGTACACACGTATATTATTACACAGTTTGCGACAATTCCGTTGCAAATAGGAAAGAAAAAAATAGAATTTAATATATGTATATATATATATATATGAACAAAAAAACTAAAAAGAATAGTAAATAAAAGATGCAAAACATACAGAAACATATGTATTTAAGTGTATGTATGCAAGAGAAATGACCTTGAAAAGCAGGTGCTAGTCGTCACCATTATTATCATCACTATTATCACTATCGTTGTCTTCATTGTCAGACTCTGACTGAAAAATTTGTGCTTAAGTGTTTATTCCCGCGATAAACTTCAACGGAACATATGCGCCTTTTTATGTATCAACAATTTTCTATATTTTCTAGATTGCACCCATTCGATTGCCAACTCGTAAAATGTATTGAGCCAATATCATGACAAGCAACAAATTCTCTTGCTTTTTATCTCAGTTTTAATTTGACCGTCCATTTTCAATTTTCTTGGGATTACATACTATACCACTTGTACCATAAGATATGTATATATGTATTATACACGTATGTTTTTAACCGTTTCTTCTCGCTTTATTTATAGCTGCATATGTTTATGAGCGGGACAATTGCTATTGTGCAGTATTACGTGCCCACAAGTTCAATCCTCATATTATGGTACACATTATAGGTACATCGAGGTGGGAAATGTGATTCATTTCGATAAGTTTCAAAGCTAATAGACAAATATCTAAACTCAATTTCCTTATTTCATCTACTAAATATGGGTCTGTATCAGTTCTGATATCATAATGGGTAAACGTATATGTTGTAAAATTATGATAATCGAGTTCAAAAATAGTTATGTTGTGTCATCGTGGTGGCAAAGTTTCATGTGAGCAATATCAAACGTACTTTATGCTCGTGTGTCCAGTATGAAGATGCAGGAGCAAGGTCCATGCTGAGTCACTAGATAGATGTTATTTACGTTCCAAACCAAAGCTTGGATGAAATCGCCAAAATGTTGTCGAAAAAATGTTTGCAAATTTAATGCTCAAGGAAAATAATGGCGACATTACGACCATTGTGATCATTAGAATCTTAAAAAACACAATCTTGTACGGCGTTGTCATTCCCACTGCTTGCAGCAATTGCAACTACTCTATGTTCCCGACAATTATAATACCGAACTATCAGGAGTGTTAATATACGAGAACCTCGCCACGCTAGAGACAGCAAGCTAAATTATCTTTACATTACTCTATGTACGGTTATATTTGTATATATTTTGTATTTACACGATGAGAAGAATGTGTATTAGCCTTTGGCTGCTTTTCTAATTCTCTTTAAAGAAATAAAGTATATCAATCAAATTATCTTGTCGGGAAAGAATAACAGAAAGTGAGAACAATATGCACCGGTTGATTCATGCCTTACTTATTGTGTCTTTTTTTTTAGCTCAAATAATGGACTTGTTGGCACCACCGATAAGCTGAACTTTCTTTTTCTCACTTCGCTTTGTTCTGAGGAATGAAATGTATTGTAAAGCCGCGATGTGTATTGTATTGTATTTACTAATAAATTACCATTCATGTGTAAAATGGTGTAGTTATAATTGACCCGCAGACAATGGGTTTGACCCACAAACCGGCTGTAGGAACTATTCCATTGTATATATATTTTTTGTGGGGAGTGTATAATTGCCCATAAACCACCCAAGACATGTATGTACGAAAACATCCCGTAATACACACACACACACTCTCTCTCTCTCTCTCTCTCTCTCTCTCTCTCACACACACACACACACACACACACACACACACACATATATATATATATGTATGTATATATATATATATATATATATATATATATATATATATATATATATATATATATATATACGTGATGTTTTCGTTGTTTGAAATCTCTGATAACCTTCAGCATGTCCGCTGTCAGTTATGTTTAAACTAACAGATGAAGTGAAAACAAAGACAGAAAAAAAAACTACGAGTCAGTCGTGATCGCTGGCACAGAGGAAAGCGTTTCACTCGTGGAACACATAATCGCTACATAGTTACACATTTCCGAACATATCCGGTAGAGAAAACATTAAAGCAATAAAACGTATTATAGTAATAATTTCATTAATCATAAATATGCCTTGTTTTGAATTCTATGGCACAAAACGAAAAAGTAAAATGGATTCTAAATCTAATTTTACAATAAACTTCAATACGTCTTGTTTCTTTTCACATAATAGGAGGTACTCATAAAAAACTGTGGTCATGTGCTGCTCCCTATCCAGCGACAAGGAAGTTGACAGGAGGGTGGGCACGTTCATGTATTTAGCAGTGGAAAATGTGTTTTTGTAATAAAAAAAAAAGGAATCTGAGGAAGCAGAAGCCCGAGAGTGGTCTTTTGTGTGGTTCAAAACACCAAAATTGCCTAAAATATTCATAACTTATTTTGTGTTTAGCATAAAAAAGTTTAATTTCTAGATCTTCCAGTAAGAAAATTGGTGCAAGCGCCTTCATCATGATGGAGGCATAGTTCTGTTGCCTTGTGACATAATTAGTAAAACAGTTACGCAGGGACTTACGATTTCCTCATATAATTTTAGTCTGGGACATTAAGAACGTAAGGGTTCATAAGCATCCAGCTAACAATCTTGCTAATTCATTTAAATAACGACCTCCCACATGACAGAAAAAATGAAGAACCTGAAAACGGAATTTTTTCCAATTCTGAAAAAAGCCAGTTACTTTTGACACGATGGAATTTTATTTGAAGACAAAACACGCCTGATAAAGTGTTGATTAGCTTCTTAGCAACAATGAAAGCTTGAACAGCTTCTGAGTCACAATGAAAGGCTGCAATAATATGTTCCAATATGCCTATTGGCCAGTGGAGCCCCTGTTATATTGTAGCACGTTGTATATATAGTGACCAAAAGAAAAACTAAACCAGAACTAGATATAAAGATTTGCTTCACAACAAATCTAACCGGGTGCTTACAAAATTTGAATGATTAGAAATGGGTATTCGCCTAATTTGCATGAATTAAAATGCTGCAATGTCGGTTTATTGGATACATTTCGATACGAACTAACAAACTGAAATTGGAGTGGAACCTGTAGTCTGATAGATTTGAATATATCCAAAGATTAGAATTTAATAGTTGCCCCTAAGTAGCACAAATTAAAACGATACTTTCGTTAACTGTTTATTGGATTCGTCACTGGCACAGTCAAGTCAATCGAAATTGGAATGGAACCTCTATCTGTAAAATAATTTGAAGATGTTCGAGATTTTAACATTTTTGAAGTGTTTGTAATTAGGGTACATCAAATTGTTACAACTTTATTTTACTGTTTTTTTTCTTCCTTTTTGATTCACCCTGAGGCAAACATATAACTTGAAATTGAAACATATTTTATTATCATGGGATGTGAGAACAGAGACTAGCCTGTAGATTCTTCTCTCCGAAAAACTTCAACGAAATACATTTAGGTATATATAGCGTATTAAACTGTACTATCAATTTCTGCGGAGGGTGCAAAAGCAGTGACTAAAGAGGTGAAGCTCCTCTACACGCGCAATAGCAGGGCAGATTCTACTATACAGCGTCTGGCTCGAAGGGTGACAATAGGCACGTATTAAATTGAGGGTACGGCATGTTCCATTGTGAATTTGAAGCAGGGTACATTTTTCGGTATCGGTGAAGCAAGTACTCTTTTACCTTGCGCAATATGTGACATATCCCCATTTACTTTTTTTTTCTCTCAGCTAAATCAGATCTGGAGAATACATGTAATCGCGGAACAGCGGCGATTCGTGCTCAAGTCTTTTCCTGAAAACATAACGCTTGAGTATGTTTTTGTTCACAGGGCACATGTGTGAGTCATGGAATTGCCACGGGTGTCAACACAATGAAAAACAACCTATTTTCTTACAACTGTTTTGTGATTATACCGTTCACACAAGCAAGAGTCAACAGGTATGTGTATCAGCCCTTTTAAGCAAATATTTTCGGCCATATGATCCCCACATGATCCCCACGGACAAACATTGTCATCTTGGAATTTTATAGGATTCCTATTATATAGAGTACGGAAAATGCTATATGAATTTAATAAGATTTGGAGCTCTGTCAAATGATTCTGAACTTCTCCTGATTTGTCTGATGGTGCATCATAAATATATTACGAATGCTGTGTTGATTTACACTCATGAGACAGGATTTACCCGCTTTGCGAATGAACATAATTTCGAATATCGATTCATGCCCTAAGTGTTCCATTCCTTGGACACAATTTCATGTATATATATATATATACATATATACATACAAATATACTACCTTTCAAAGCAAATGTTTAAAATCACTCTACCCTAATTACATACAGCTTTATGGTAAATATAAAAAAAAAGCAAAAAGACGCAAAAATTACAATGTACTACTGGTTTTTAAACCACGTTTTCCTGTATAATGCAATCAAGTTCAATTAATAACCGTTGTAACGTGCCTGAGGTTATTATAGTGTCAGAGTACTCCGTATAAAACAAAGTAAAGTAAAAAAAGAGGAGTAATCTTATCATAAGAACACGCTCAAATTCCATACTCAGGGAAATGCATGTCCTGGTTTCCTCACGCTGCAGTTGAGCTTTCTACATGTCCCAGTATATAGCATTCACTGACAAAATTTTGGATTGATTATATTGTGACGAGATTTTATTTGCGGTATGTCTCTCTTTTTTTTTCTTGTTGCTTTTATAGTCCACAAGTACAATATAAACACAAATGATCCACACTTTTACGACTGATCTTATGTTTAGTTTAGAACCCCACACAGTGATTACATGGCCTATTATAACATTCATAGTTCAATTGTTAACATGCAATATCTTTATCCCTTCCCACCCATCCCCACCCATCCCCACTCATTCCCATCCCAGCGCACCAAAACTGGATATATACCAGTCATTTGGACAGAACTGTTGCAAAAGAACAAGTAGGTTTACATTACACACATTTCGTAAAAAATTATATATATATATATATATATATATATATATATATATATATATATATATATATATGTATATATATATATATATATATATATATATATATATATATATATATATATATGTATAATTACCTGTACACATCCATTTTCTGCATAACCATACTTTTACAGTGCAAGTCTGTATAATACAGAGTAAATCGAAATAATTATTCACAGCAAATATCAAGCTTTCTTTCAAACGACCACAGACGTCGAATATTTTTTCTAAAACAATGTAAAACACATTCTGACAGTTAATTATTTAATTATTAAATGTTTTTTCTTTTTGCGCTTATAGTCTTCAATAGATCACCGTTAAATGCTAACCGAACATGATTGATAATCCAATGTAAAGCGGGATTGGCAACGAGAAAAAGACTTCAACACATGGTACCAAGGCGTCTCCTTATACTAACTGTAAACAGGCACAAACATTTTTTCCTTCGGGAAACTCTTGCAATATAATTATTTGGCCTAATGAGACAATGATTCGACGTTAGGTAGCCACTGTTTTGTTTAAATATAGGGGTGCGTGTGAAAGGTAAGTAAGTGTGAAATATAGCACATAATCCTGTTGCGAGCAACTAGGGCGCGGTGGTTTTCCAGCAGGTTCTGGGGAATGTTTCACTTTAAATGTTCTTTCGAAGGAAACTATCCTGTTCTATTTAGGCTATGGAATTTATATGAAATTGTGACATTATTGAAAGATTTATATGAGAGTCTCACGAGATTTTTCTTTGTGCAATTCCAGTGAATGTTACCTGCTTTGCAGTTTGTGCATGATCACGGAAGCAAGGAGCAATCGTATTTATAAAACTGTACGCGTGCTAGAATAACAATTTAAAGGATTTTCAACCAGGGGAAAGAAAGAGTATTACAATACAAATCTCATAGTACTAACTGCTACAAGGAGTTTCATGTGAATATAAGGAACTCAAATACGACGATACGTATAATTTTATGGTAAAATAGAAAAGACATGCACAGCAATCAATCTGTAATTAAACTCGAGAGCAATATTTTTATTTATCATTTTTAATCAAGGTTGGGAACGAAAACAGGAAGACAGACATATCACTGATGGGAACATGATTACATGTACTTTGGTCAACCAAAGGTAATTGAAGTGTAGATCTGCAAGATAACTAGTCACATGCTAATATCGACCATATTTTCTGTCAAAGCCCTAATATAAAGCGAACTTGGATGTGTTCGATGTGCATGTTATCTACGAATATATACCAAATTTAAAAAACCCTTATCAAAAGATCAAAAGTATGACTATAATCAGTTTGCCATTAGAACCCATAAATTTAAGCAAACGGCAGCTCATATATGATATATATATATATATATATATATATATATATATATATATATATATATATATATATATATATATATATATATATATACAAAGGAATAGGTCCTACAACCGGTTTGTGGGTCATGCCCATTGTCTGCGGTATCATTGTACTCCTCAAACCGGACTATGGGCAGTATATACCAAGCATAGATTACCATAGTTTCTGGGCAATTATAGCTCCCCATAATATCTAGGCAGATTTGCTAATTTGTACATTTCTGAAACTCCCTAGGTAGCATATTGAATTTATGGCAAACATGGTTTATGGGCATTTTTAAACTGCCCATGAACAGAACAACTGCCCACCATACGGTCTGAGGATTACAATTCTGCCCATAAACCACCCGAGACCTACCTACCTACCTACCTACCTACCTACCTACCTATCTATCTATCTATCTATCTATCTATCTATCTATCTATCTATCTATCTATCTATCTATCTATCTATCTATCTATCTATCTATCTATCTATCTATCTATCTATACACACATACACATATGTATACTGTATTTATTCTGATCATGATGATGACAGTTACGTCTTACGTTTATACACTATGAGCAATAAAAGCAGATTCTATTTCATCAAGTTGGAAAATGTTCGCGAAACTTAGCCTGATAATAGATTAGGGCCTGCAACAAATTTTGTAAGTGTTCAGGACTCTGGTTTATCCCATAGATCCTACCATTTTCGCGGTAATATGACAATACAGCTGTTCTTTTCTTCCTCCCTCTCTCTCTCTCTCTCTCTCTCTCTTTCTTTCTCTCTCTGTCTCTCTCTCTTTCTCTCTGTCCCTCTCCTCGGGGATAGGGTTGAGGTACGGCCTTACCCCACTGACCAACGTCCTGGCTGCACCATACACCACTGATACACAAAACATGTTTTAATATATGACACACTAATGCAAAACAAAAGACAGTAATCTATGTAGCACGAAGATTTAAATGATGCTAGTTCTGGATTCTCTGTTTATACACGTATTCTTGCATGCGTATATATAAGCAAAGCATACATGTCTGCACAAATGTAACACCAGCTTTTGGTTTGACGAAAAGTCATTTTTGAAGACAGAAAATTATGAGACATCATGCGTAGTTAAATGCACCAAGTCATTAATCTATCTGGAACTGTGTTGGGCGACTGCTAAAATAAATATACTTTCAACACGTAAATTTTGTGGACAACCCGGCTAGCCAAATGGACACCCAATTATTAACTGAATATCTGTTAAAATCACCATTGAAACTTCTACTTGTCTCAACCTTAGTGGTGGTGTGGTACCATGTCGTATTATAAAATTGTTTTCAGTGCGTTCAGGTCCTTTGGATATTTATACTGTATTGCCTATTGTAGTTTGTCAACTACAAAGTGATCTAGGATAAACGGATATTCTATATCAATAAATATTTATAAATGGGCTGATGCAATCTTCATATGTTGTGGTTTGTCTTGAGTCAGGACAAATGATCACATATCTTTAGAAGCGCGAAACATTGGACTGCGGTTAGACTTTACACTTGAGGACAAGCATCTGTATTACTACAAATCCAAAATAAACAATTGCAAATCTATTAATCATCCTTTTTCTTTGCAAGGGAGTAACATTCTAACAGAATTTCTGTCTGTCACGCGTGATTGATGAACAGTGCACGAACATGTGCACACATCCGTTTGACAAGAATGACAATTGACCATCCTCTGCCGCCCATGTTTGACACGAGTGCCTGGTATTTGGTCATTCCCTGCAATTTTCGTTTGACAAGAATGCTTTATCTCATATGTCTATAAGGGGTCGCGCAACACTCCATAGGTCATGAACTTCCCGCGACAGTGGGCTGTCTGGTTTTTCCATGGCCGCATCCCGCGTATAATTATACGCACCTTTATACAATAATGTGGACTTTGGAAAGAGGGCAGAAATGGTACGTTGGTCAACAAGTGCTCCAGACAGAGCAAACTAAGACACATAAGTGATATTTGTAAATATCGAATAAACCCAAACACAGCCCAACTGGAGATGACCTCAATAACTCACCCTGGATGACTTTACATATCTTTGTATCCCAATGCTTTTGAATATTTTTTCCAGTCATATATCTAATGTGAAGATACTAAAGTTTTGTGGAAATGTCGGAATTTAGGTGCTGCTTGCTAACAATTGTAATTCAATGATATCATTTCTAAATGTATAGTGCCCATGCTGAATTTCACCGGTAGCCCAACTGGCTACCACCAGAATATCTCGCATCCCGAATGTTAGCCCTTGTAAGCAGTGCGCCATGCATGGTTTACTGACGTCACCTATAGCATTCAATTAGTAAACGTGAATTCTGCGTTATGCATCGGTAAAAGACTCGTTTATTACCGTTATATGGGCTCAGGAGAAACGAGAAGTACAAACAATAGCAAGAAAACCAAAAACAGGGGGTTATTCATTTCCGCTGTTCGCAGACACAATACAAGTCTGACCCATACCATAATGTGAATATGCTAAAGTTTTTTTTTTTTTTTTTTTTTTTTTTTTTTTAAAGTACCAAAATATATTGCAGAGACGGAAAAAGTCAATGTGCGAGGATGATAATGTGTATTTGTGATTGCGCAGTCAGCCCAGTGTTCTCACTGCAATACTTAGGCTGGCTGTCACCTCATAAACGTGGAGATTTTCATTTAGCAACTCTAACATACAAAAATCTCCATGGCTTGTCTCCCGAGTATTTGGCAGACACATTCATTTCACTTGTGACACTCTTATGTTTCAACATAAGATCCCCTTACAATATGAATCTTTATGTACCAAAGTGTAACGGAACTGAATTCAGGGAGTCTATCTCAAATATTATTAAAAGATCAATTTGATATTAGCTGTCATTCACATGGAGCATAGTACTCGCACTCTCACTTACTTACATCAATGAAACATTTTGGCTAGAATCCAAAACGTGATGATTGGTAAGTGTGTACTCGTACCTGTGAGCAGAGAGGGTCGCGATAAGCCCACATGAGCGTGGCCACCTTGCGGGCGTTCTGCGCACCACCACGCTTACTCATTGACGCAACTGAAACCTGTATTTTTTTTAACGAATTTTCTGACAGAAATGTAAAATACTTCACTGATCACATCACAAAAAAATGTATTACAAGCCATACTACATGAGCTGATAAGTGGTGATATGGGAGGATCCTGTGAGTGCGGGCATCTCTTTGAAAAGTAATAAACAGTTCCGTCCCGCTGCAATGCAAATAAAAAGTCTGTTCTCCTTATCAACACATAACATTAAGGCGTCTTCTCAGGTTGTGGAGAAGCCAATAAGTTGATATTAAAAAACGATAGCTGAAGCTGTAACATCATGTCAGAAGTTTTCTTTTTCTTTCTTTTTTGTCTTGTTTACATGTTTCAAGTAAGTAGTAGCTGCTCTATCTCCATCAAATTTGCTGTGCCGGGGTGTACACATTAAAAAGTGCATTAATTCCATATTTTGTTTATAAGTCACTAAGGCATTAAAGATCAGCAAAAAGATCCAGAAATCCAGGGAGTGAGGTTAGCAAGACTGTAGCTCTGCTGTTCTAAGAACCATATTTGCACCACTTTCTAGCGTACTCGTACCTTTTCAGCCTGATCAGTGGACATAGAGCTAGCTGGGCCTTTATTCTCGGGAAGAACACTCCCTCCCATTTTAACATAGATGTAAAATTTATTAGAATTACTGTGTGCCCGCACAAGTGTGTGTGAAACTAATGCCACACACACACACACACACACACACACACACACACACACACACACACACACACACACACACACACACACACGGGGCTTCATTTCTTTTTCCTACGAATTCAAATGTCACATCACTCCCGTTTCATCGATGGAAGAAATCCATTAGCCAAATTCTAAACTGTTCCTAGTGATCATATTGCACACTTATAACACAATAATCCAGAGATTTGGGGAAAAAATATATTCCGTTTTACTCCCCAAAAGGCTACGCGTAACAGATGGGCACGGTTCTTCACCACGTTACCACGAAGACACGTTTCGCAATCTGAAATACTTGGATGTGTGTTCTGGATGGTGGACCTGCGTGAGCTTAATATTCAAAATGGACAACTTGCGTACATCATAAAATGAAGAAAATGAGAGTTAGAAAAATGCCGATGTTGTAATATGTAAATAGCTTGTATATGCAGGACCTGTAGAATGAAAAGCTAATGGATGTCTAAATGTACTCACATGGAACATGAAGACAAAGAAGTTAATATTTCTAGTGAGACTAGAAATATAGACCACAACCCATACACAACCCGAAAATTTTCCCTGTTTTTTTGTGTGCTAATACAGACAAATTGGCATATTCCTTCAATGTGTTTATGACGGAAAACAGATGATCTAGGCAGGGTATATTTTTTCATCGTCTTGCTACAAACAAAAAAGATGATCACTTACATATAACCTGTTTAAAATGGCGTCAGCATTTAGTTCGATCCGCGTCGTACCCGAAGAAACACTGACACGTAACGAACTTTTGAAATACTACTTTAAGCATCGTTTTGTTGGTATGTAAGCTATATATAGTGTATGTGGTTGTTTTCAAAGTTGTGAAAATGTGGGTAAAAAAATCTATCATTTGCTCCGAATGATGTAACCATTTAAATGAGGAATTGTATGTGTAAATACGATCTTTCCATAATTGTACGAGATTACCCATGAGTTGTAACAAAAAGGGTGTACTGAATCGATGTATGGCATGCCATTTCGACATTTAATTGCATTTGATGATATCGCCAAATCATTCATAAATATCGCCAAATAGGATTAAATATTAAACTGCCATGCTTGCGTGCAGTGAAACGCACACAAATGCATGGGCCGCCTGAAGAATAAACTGCTGGGCGGAGAGTACCATCTCATAATAACAGAATGGTTTCTGTGATAAAATGGCAAGGATGGAATTTTCCACATATATTAAAAACACTCTAGGCACTTTGACTGACTGAAGTATACACTTAACCTACGAGCATTGATTGATTCTACAAGCTGAGTGTTGCCATGTATACTGGTACAAATTTCACTTTGTTCTTGGACATATCTGTCATGTTTGTTTCCTCATTAAGCATCAACAATTTGCTTGCACCTTGACGCTGATAAAGTCCATTCTGTTATCAGTTCATCAGTGAAGAGGTTCAGTTACAAACATGCATCACGTTGTACCTTTGAAATATGCCGACGATCATCCGCCTGGAATAAAAGAAGTCGAGATCTAATAATATATTGCATTTGTCGATGGCCATTGTAATGTCAACAGGGTGAATATTGTGTGTATTTTGACCCAACAGTCTTGTGACTTTAGCGCACATATTGCCAGTTCTGCCATCCATATTCATACAATGACCGTTTACGTCTCATTGATAATAAAGATCGGTTTTATAGTTGTTATCTTGCTACCTCAGAGAATAGTTTATTGTGGGCAAGGTCTGAGTGATTTACTTGAGTCGATTCAGTACGAGGCAGCTAAAATATGCACTGGCGCACTAAGGCACACATCCCATAACAAACTCTTAGACGAACTTGGTTGGCCTACACTAGCCAGTAGACGCAAATATTTCAAATTAATCCTTTTCTACAAAATGTATTTTAACTTGACTCCTTCCTACCTATCCAACCTTATACCTCGCACCCCCGCCATTGCTGGTCATACGCTCCGCCACAGGCCTATCAGCAACCTTCGCCTCATCAAATGCCGAACCCAACGGTTTGAAAATTCCTTTCTCCCTGATGCCACCAAACTATGGAATAATCTCCCTTCTGATATCCGTAACTCCCTTTCCCTTCAAATCTTTAAGTCGAAACTTAAAGCCACTCTGCTAGCGGCCGACATTGCTCCAGATTTCTACACCCATGGTCAGCGATTTGCTAGCATCTGTCATACCCAGTTACGATTAGGATTCTCTAGACTTAATTCCGATCTCCATAAAGTAGATATCATTCAACAGCCAACCTGTGCCTGCTCCCACCCAACAGAGGATTTCAAACACTTTTGTCTCTACTGCCCTAAATATGTCCAGGAAAGAAAGAAGCTCCTGCTTACCATCACTCCTTTGTTAGCCCCTGGTGTTAATCCAAACCTGATAATGCATGTTGCAAGTGACAGACTATGTAGTATGTTATTGTTCGGGAGTAAAGAACTTTCAGATGAATGCAATACAGTAATTTTCAGAGCAATGCAAAATTTTGTTGTTGAAACACGCCGATTTATATTGTAACTGGGTAGTATCTTATGCCATATATGTATTCCGAAACCAGCATATACCATTGCAGTGTATTTGTATGTTCAACGTATGTACCTTTAATACTACCATGTTCTCTATCGTGTCTCCACAGGTGGGTCGACAATGACAAAGCGGGAAGGAACACCCGAGCTACTGGGCGCACTGGCCGCTCCACAGTGGCAGTGTGAGTTTGCAGCCAGAGTGCTTCGGCCGCGCCCAGCAAGCTATAACCTCCCCTTCAGTCGCTCCCTGTGCTGAGGACGCATTAGCTTGCTACTAAGTATATTCGTGTATATATGCATGTTTTCTTAATTGGATTGGAATGTTAGATATTGTTTATGTTGTTAAGTTGTATTATAGCATGTCTACCTGAGTACATAGTCACATGTTTGTACATTGTATTGTCCTATGCGTCTTGTATATATCATTTTGTGCGTCTCCGTGTCTGGAGAACCCCTAGATTAGTTATATTTTATGTACTATTGGGTAATCCAGTGAAAATAAATACGTTTAAACTAAATAATACTTTCTTTGTCAGCCACGCTTATAAACAAAACGATGTCAACAAATTTTGATAAAAGAATGTTGCTCGACGTGAGCTTTTTATTTAAATATTCGAATTACCATCTGAACGCAGCATTCTATGTGCACAATAATTTCTTAGTACTGCTATGCGAAGTTGTGAATGTTGTAAAGTTTAATCGATGGAACATATAAACCAATTATTTTGACGGCTAACTGAGTGTAAAGTTTAACAATGTGTGATCAGTTTAAGTATGCATTAATTGTCACCGGAGAAATATTAAACTCTCGTGCTTACTGCAGTCCCAGTTAATTCCCGATAGATTCATTGATATCATATTTCATTCTCCGAAAGCAGTGTATTTCCTATAAATTGATTGAAACCGCATTTCATTTGCTAAACGGGATGTTCGTTTGGCACAAGACCAGATACAACCTTTAAGTTTAGGAATTTATAATTACTTGCAGCTTGTAAGAACAGACACGCATAACTTGTACATGTAGGGGTAAGGATTAGAAAGCATGTGATAGGGTGAACCCAACAGTTATGCTGGTGTAAGTCTGAAACAGCTTGCACAAAGACATGGGGATAGCGTAAGAGACAAAGTACATATAACCCAATTTTAAAGAAAACCGTCCTTTTATTTTCTAACATCTGGCTTTTAGGGGCAAAATAAGCCATTTTGATTAACATTCTTAAAGGTGGAACGAGTGGCTTGTTAGGGAATACGGGTCCAGATAGGTCCTTTTAGATTACTAACCGTGCATGTACAACGCATAACGCATGCAAGAAGCAAAATAACACTTTAAAGCTGCTGATTTTTTTTCTTTTTTGCCGGTGGCGGGGATCCTTTGGAGAAATACTGAGGAACGTTTCTTTTACTCTTAAATAAAACACGGACTATACTAGGTAATACACTATTGCACTAATGAAACTTTACATTTTGAACGGACAACTGCAAGCATTGCACGATAATGAAGTACATCTTATACAACTCAGCCAAACCGTACTTTATATATATATATATATATATATATATATATATATATATATATATATATATATATATATATATATATATATATATATATATATATATGGGGGTATATATACAGTGTGAATTACCAAATTAAACGTATTTCGGTATGGAAGTTTGAAGAGGTGGTTGCTTGTGTGTCAAGCACAATATACATGATAGGACCTACCTGTCGCAGAATTCCTTTTGTTTCAAGACTAACAAGCATGATTTTGCTGTTATTTTGCTTGCATTTTTTTTTCTTAAGCAACTATCTTTTTTCGGTTGCATTAGGGCTGCAATTCTGCATTAGCAGACGAGGCGTTCCTTACATTGTGCTTCTTGTTTGCCGTCGGGATCTTCAAGTCGGAGGACAATACGCATGGAAAAGTAAGACTTATTTACAGAAACTGAGATAAGAAAGATAAGAAATATGTTGCATTCTATGGTCATTTTGAAAAAAAAAATGTTTTAGATAACATATATTTTTGGAAAGAATAGTTTACTTCAACATTCAATTATATTCATTCATCCCATCACTATCAAACGTATAAACACATATTCGGTATTCTGGAGTATACACTGCCTTTATGTAATGTTCGATAAACGTTGCAACCTGTTCTTATCGCTCGTACCTTCGTGCTTTTTAAAGTTTGACACGGGTCTCATGTTGGCTTTGTAGATTTTTGTAAGTTAAAGTCAGGAAGACCAGTCCAAAGACATATGTTGTCACACATTACATTATGACGGACAATTGTTTTTCATATATGAAGTATTGACCCATTCTAAACTCTCTAAATTGGAGAGTAACCATATCATGTCGGACCAGCTGTACACGTCACGAAAAGATTATTCCTGCTGTATACAGGAGGATTTGTTGATGGAAAATAGGTCAAATGAGCACCGAATCCAACTTAAAACGAAGTAACATTTAAATATAGACCTACATTCCCTCTGTCGTGTTAGCAAGCAAAATGAAGGGGACCGATGTTGTGGAGCTGGGATGGAGAACAATTGCATTTACTAACAGGGCCTTAATTATTCGATTTGAACAATGACGTGCTCCATCTTTCTTGAGAGGTATTTAACGATAGACCACCTACTTCAGACCCCCACCCGCCACCCCGAAGTAAATTAAACATTTTACACCTGTTTATTCTCCACTCCTGGCTAATACGGCCCTGTCTCAGAATGTCATGGTTAAGCAGTGCGTCGCAATGGCCACTCTTTCCATCACACTAGTGAATTATCTTGCTATTTAGTCTGATCTTACTGTAGGAGAGTTCAAAACAAATCAACCTCCCCCAAAAATCACGTAAACTGATAAGCTATCGTGAAGAGAAGGTCACCTGGAGATACATATACAAGAAACATAAGCACCTTTTTAATGAGGGATTGTAATAAATGATGAAATGAAATGAGGGAAATTATGCCTCTGCGTTGATCAACGGATAGCTTGCCTTCTTCATATGCATATTTAAAGTTATCTGTTACACAATCATGAATGTCATTCCATTTTTTTACAAAATAAAACACAACAGTGTATCCATTAGAACCAGGGCTTTTACAAAATAATAAAAAAATTGTTAACTTTCCAAATGCGACACTTAACCCTTTGCCTCTAAACTCACTGGAATAATAATTGGATTACTCATTTGTATGAACACTCCAAACTTATTTCTGTGACATCACATTTAAAAGCGACAAAGTACTCCTTCCTAACTTCCTTCCTATTCTCTTACATTGACAAACTGTCGCCAAGTTAAATAGATCTGCGCAAACGGTCCCATCATTTTGCTTTATCGTATGCTTTTAGGTGTTGTATTACTACATCACTGGCCAGGTACGTCCAGACCATCGAGTCTTCTGTGAGTCAACTCGATTGTCTTACATTTAGATCTTCCCCTTTTGATCTGTCCCTGTTAATGATCAGATGCTTAATTTTGAAAACCTTGGCCCACAAGGCACCGTGCTGGTATGTATGACTGCGTGAAATATGTGCTCAGCAAAGATGACTATAATAAAATATATGGCGGTAGTCATCGCATGGCAACGCTATTGACGAAAGCTTTTCAGTTACTTTCTTTTCATCTTCGCGTCGGATACGCACATTCTCGCCTCTTGAATTTGAAACCGATCCGACTGCACTTGTCCGCACCCCTTCTACAACATACAAACAGCAGACTCTATCTAATTCATTGTTCAGTTTCGTCAGACCCTACCTGTGGGGTTGAAAAAGTATCGCAAAACTAGGGATTCGAACCCCTGCACATTTTTCACATGGTTTTTGCAGAAACTGTTCAAACCTGCGTGATCTTTAAGACGAAGAAAGCCCTACCCCTTGGGGTGTTGTCTCCAAAGCACTTCTGTGCATCCAGCTTATACTTCCTGACTTACATGTTTATATATTTTTGTTGGTCATATTATAAAGATTTAATATGCGTCATGAAAGAAAAACAATTTAAAACTTTTCGTACAAATTTAGAGACTTTTGCTGTTGATCTACTCCGAATATCTTCAGCGCCCCTTTTCCTTCCACGTTTTCGTGGTAACAGTTTGAAAATTTAAAGGACGAAACGTGATAGTACTGCACACGTTTTTAATTTCAGTTTTCCCAGGAAAGCAAGAGCTAAAAAAAAAAAAACAAACAAAAACAAAAACAAAAACACCCCCCCCCAAAAAAAACTGATTGCGTATTTTGTGTGTCTAAATACTCAATTTTTATATCCTACATGTTTGCATTGCATTCTGCAAAAAAGCCCCACATATATTTTTTCCAGAGTATGATTCTGATGAAATATTGTGTTGTTGACATTTGGTTGCACTGCTCTTTTATCATGTTTATTGCATTTTGTCTTTATAAGTTTGTGAAAAGACGTCGTCTCATAAAAATGAGTAACATGGCGCGCGCGTCAGATAAAATTTGAGACACAAATTACCAGTTTATGCTAGTTTGATGATATGAATGGACCCGGGAACGGTCATGTTTGTCGCGTTGCGTTAACTTTGCAGGCTCATGGAAGAAACAATTCAGCTGAATGATAGCTTACACTACAAGACTCAGATAACGTTTTTTAACGACACACCAATATTAATACATTGCAAACAAGTTTCAGAAAGTGTATTATCACAATATTGACAATATTTAGTAAGATGTACCATTAAGTTTGTCAGGTGCCACAACGTTTATTTGACACACCAATACTAATACATTGCAAACAAATTTCAAAAAGTGTACTATCACAATAGTGACAATATTTAGTCAGATGTACCATTAAGCGTGTCCGGTCCCACTACAAAAATAAGCTTCCGCTATCGCAGGAACCACCAGGTACAGAAATTAACTGAATGAGTAGCCACACGCTAAGAGTGATAATTTTAGCAAGAATGTGATAATATGGGTAAAATCATTAGTTACAAACATAACGGTCGCCTAGAGTGAATACAAGATAGTATAAATTTACATAATAGTTTTAACATACCCTGAAAAACCAAAAAAAAGAGAACGAGTGTACAACTTATCAATGACGCAAGGGCTGATATTGGAGCAAGTAGAATCTAACTCAATCATTGGATCTAGCTTGTATATGTACTGAGTGGGGTGCATTATTTCGACCATGGGTGAAATGAGCATGAGATAACGGGTATGGCAAGCCAACAGGGCCGTAACGCATAGGTCTTACGCGTAGCCGAGCCTCCACTACACGTAGTCGAGGCTCGGCAGCGCGTAGTCGAGTAAACCAATCAGATTGCGGTCTCTACTACGCGTAGTCGAGGCTCGGCAACGCGTAGTCGAGCCAACAAATAAGATTACAGTTTCCACTACGCGTAGTAGAGTCTCGGCAACGCGTAGTCGAGCCAACAAATAAGATCACAGTCTCCACTACGCGTAGTCGAGGCTCGGCAATGCGTAGTCGAGCTAACCAATAAGATTACAGTCTCCACTACGCGTTGCCGAGAAAATATTCTTCAAGAACGCGTCGCCGAGCCTCGGCGACGCGTAGTGGAGACACTATGCCTCCCATAGCGTGTAGCCAAACTATCCAATCACTGATGCTCCTGTAAAGTGTATTAGACCTGTTCGACTACTGTTAGGAAATAACTGGTGTTAATATCAATAATGATTGTAAGGACGTAAATGATTGGTTTGCTTTTCTTCAGCCAAAAGGTGCCATAAGTTGCTCCACTACGCGTAGCCGAAGCTCGACTACGCGTAGTAGAAAACATATTCTCGGCAACGTGTAGTGGAGACTGAAATCTGATTGGTTGACTCGAATACGCGTACTGGAGGCTCGGCAACGCGTAACACCAATGCGTTATGGCCAAGTTGGCTTGCCATAAACGTGGATACCAAAAACATAGTTAGAATCTGTTTTGGTAATTCATTTTCTGCGTATCTAAAATTAATTTTAATGCCTTTTAACTGTAACATACCTTCAACTTTACTCGATCAGTGAGCACTTTGTACCTGAAATGGCAAATTAGATGAATGACCGCTTTTGTGGTGGAAATATTCTGGTAGATGAATTGAATCAGGTGAGCAAAGAGTAATTAAAATGTGGCAGAAAAAGAGTTCGACATAAGTCACACAATATTTCATGGGCTATATTTTTTTGTTCTTTTTGGAAATTCCAACATCTTTAGAAATTTCTTTGCTACTTTTATTTACACGGGAGTTTCATTTGAATTTTCTTGAATTCCTAAGCCTGAAAAGTCAAATTCTTCGGTTTTTAAAATTGGAACGCGATTCATTTTCAAATCAAAAGAAAAATGGAATTTTCCTTGAGGAAAAGTGTATATCAACCTCTTGGTTTGATCGTTAGGGAAAGCCACTTTTCTATTCAACTATTTCATTCTGCTTTTGTAGGTGACCGATGTTCTTTAGTCTCATATTTGAGGTAGGGAACCACAATGAAACTTTTGATTGATCGATAGATTGATCGATTGGTTTCATTCAGGAGGTCATCATTAAATTTGCATAGAGTAATTAATAATTAAATACACATATATATTAAACATTAAAATGATTCAAGAAAAATGTAAAGTAATGAACATCTTTAATTTTAGCAAAATCACAGAAACACCTCATCAACCTTGTCACAATAATGCAACAAAACATTTGATGACCGCCTGGGATACAGACAAAATAAAGGCTAAAAGACGTATTCCAAATGTGGTCCCCGGTAACTCCAAGACTGGATGGCAAGGACGAGTGGAATTAAATTGAATAATAATGAGCATCACAGATATGTTTTATCAACAATTTTGCATATATATTCCCCATTATCTAGAAAGCATTACATTAGTGAGATGTTTCTTAACTGCAGTCTTAATACAAGAAATCGAGTCCCTGAATTTGATCTCTGCGAACAACTGATTTCAGAGGGTGATGGAAGTATACATGGAAGATATCAATTCAGGCCCTCTCACTTTCGGAACCAATAGGGAACCACACTTGAATGAGTAAAATGATGGTGAGTGTCACCTGTCCAGACCATCTTTTCTTTAATATAGTCCGGACAGATGTAAATCGTAATTTTGAACATGTGAGTCAGTTTAATTTGATCGACTCTTTTAGAAACATCCAGCCACCCCATCTGAAAAAAAAATGGTTGCGAACCGATATGTGTTCTTCTCTGCATGTTGTTAATAACACGAATAAGTCTTTTTTTTTTTTTTTTTTTTTTGGCATAGCTGGATTGTTGATTTGTTTCACAAAACAAGGAGCTGTGCCAAGCTGCACTAGTATGATCAAGGTGAGTTTGGACTAGTGCTGAGCACAAGAGGTTTCTGGTTCTTGCGATCAGACCTAGGCCTTGCCTATACAGAAATTTGAGGCTGCAGGTGATTTTATTGAAGACTAACTCTGTGCGGCGCTCTACAGAAACATTCTGATCCAGTATCATTCCCAGATGTTTGACCTTGGAGGAATATTTTGTTTCTTGATTATGTCACATAGTTCGGATAGACAGAATATTCTCAATTTTTGGCTTCACGGCAAATAGTATTATCACAAAACCACTGACTAATAGAGTGACATTCTCAGAATTTGTTCGATTTCATCAGTGTTCTTTCCAGAGACAAGCAGGGCTAAGTTGCCGCCGTAAATATGTGTGCAACGTACTGCAAGAGGCATCTCAATAACGTTACAAGTAGCTGTATTTGGGCTGGAAATAGCACCATTATAATGAACCATCTGGGAACAATCAGATCAGTAGAAATGAAACCAATCGAACGTCGCAGAGTTAGAATCCATAGATATAAGCTTGCGACACAATAAAGTGCGGTTTATTGAGTCGAAAGCCTTCTGAAGATCAAACAGGACCTTATCTGCAGCAAAATCGGTATCCCTGTCCATGTTCATTCTTACATGAACCGTTAGATGAACAAGACAGGATTCTGTTGCCAACTTGTGCTTAAAACCCAGACTAAAAGTCCTAAAAGATTGCCTATTCACAAATATGCCTTCAGCTCACAATAGGCTATTTTTCAAGAATTTTTGAAAAGATATACAAAACAGAAAACATGCCTATTATTACCAGGGTCACTGCAACAATGCCTTTATGCAGACGAATAATTGAAGCGGATTCAAGTTAAATCAAAGTACCCTGCCAGTTGTATAGTCAAGAAAAGACGAAGAATCTACCTTGAGTCCTTTGAAAATACCAATATATATATATCAATCAACATGATGACTACCAAAAAGACCCGAATGGCTAGGGAAGCGATCTACTAACACTGAGGCAATGTTAGTAAAGAAATCTACTCTGCTGGTCAATGTCGCCATTTTATGTGTTTGTTTTCACGCAAAACGTGGTGTGTCTTGTCTTAAATAAACGATTGGAAACTGGTTGAAGATGTCATTACCTCCATGTTATTTTACCAAAATACTGACAGAAGTGAGTACTTAAAACACTTTTGATATTAAACGTTTCCCACTTGAAGGATCCGGATGTGATCATTTCGTCTACTTAAATGTTTTCAATTGGATTTCTTGTTGACACAAATGTTGAATGAGAATTGTTAACGACACCTATCAAGACACCACACCAAAGGTCAAGAATTTTCAGCTTGGCGAGAGTCCAAATCTTGGTCTAATGGTAATCAGGGAAAGATTAAGGATAGATAATCAAGATCGTGCGTAGTCTAAAGTCCTACTTGCTATCGGGAAGTAACAAGAAATGAGACTGCAAAGTCCGCGGATACTTAGTGTGCTAATTTGCAAATTAAATGAAGAGAGTAATGGAGGTCACGGCCATCTGGTTTCAAAGTCATTTCGTCCACATTTCAACTGTCATTCTGGTCAAGCTGTCTCAACGCCGATTGATTCAGGTCGAGGTGACCAAGGTTAAGACCAGCAAAACCTCGACTTTAAGGTCAGCAGGACTAAAACGTATCTCCACTTTGAGTTATTTTGGTTCTAATTTAGTCACTGATACTGTAAATCAACAATAGAGAAATTATTTAACTTTTCCATATTTTTCATATTTTAAAAACATTTTGTTGCTTTCTGTTAAATATTTGTATTTCAAAATCGAGTATCCGGAATTAAAACAGTTTCAAACATAACAACAATACCATACTTGAATTCACATAATTGCAGTACCGCCGGTTGATTAAATTAAATTGAGGTCTTGAATTCTCCGAAGTGTTTATAAATGATGTTGAATTGGTTCAAGGGTGTTCACTGAGGATGTTTTACAATTCCCCCCCCCCCCCCCGAAAAATGTACTATCGCCATAAGTACACGCTCTGGCTTGTTGGAAAGGAGGAAAATTGGGCCAATATCTTTTGAGAAGAAGTTGAAAATACAAATTGCGGAGGATCAACCGCAGACGGCAGTAAAAAAAGTGATAACTCAGGCTCAGCTGATTGGTAAGTCAGCTGAGATAGAGACAATATCCCTACTGACAAGAAGACCTTAATTGATGAGACTTGTTGACGCATTGTAAAGTTAACTGCATTCATACGTAAAGATACCTACGACTCACATTTCCTGTTTTAACAATATAACATTTATAACTGCCAATATCTTGCGCGTGTTTTTTTTTTTTTTGGGGGGGGGGCATGAGATTCGCATAAGATCATTAACTCAAGACGGGTGTAACGACGCCCTTCATTGGAATCAGAAATACGAGGTCAACTAAACTGGATTGATGTTGTGGATAAGTCCGAAATGAAGTACCTACAAAGATAGAAAACACCATGGGCAATTTGCAAAAGTCTCTGTAAAATATCAAGGACATCATCGGACACTCGTCGTCTCAGAAGCAGCAGATGGTGTGGCGATGTTATAGGGGTAAGAAGCAATTCACATCTGACCTGAGTCGTGATCAGAACAACGCCTCCATACTCATCTAATGCTGTTTTCCCATATTTTGGCTTATGTTTGGTCTGAATCGGTTTGCCCTTTTTATGACAAAGGTAATAAAATTGACCTGATAATGCAAATACATTTTTGATGGTATTAAAAATTATACTTTTCTTTTATTGCATATATATCTTGTGTTTCAACTTATTTTATAAGTTGGGCTTTGCGAAGTAAATATAGGGGGTTTACCAACATGTGATCTGCATGCTCTTTTCTTGCAAATTTGTTATCTGCCTAAAGATAGATGGACACATTCATAAACACCATGCACACTCATACACATGCATATATATATATATATATATATATATATATATATATATATATATATATATATATATATATATATATATATATATATATATATATATATATATATATATATATAAAACAATGAGTTATGTTTATGACACAAAAGTTTTGTTTTTCTCGACATGTGAAGACAAAAAGTACATGTTGCTTACAAAGCTTACAACAGTCACACCAGCAAATACTTGCCCATGTTGTCATGATATACAGCATTTTACTCTTAATGCACACTATGCCATTATATGTGATGACAAGGCAGTGTAAGCAGTAAAAGAGCACAGAGGACATGGATATTATGCTTACAAAAAGTTAGATAATCAATATTGGCAATACATTGAGAATCTTATGATAATATGCACATACTAGAGCTTTGCTTCTTGCTAGTTTTTTGCGAAATCAAGGATGATGACTGCTGAGGCAAACAAAGGCACAGAGGTGCTATATGCTTTACGCTAATTATTACTCTATTTATTATTCAGGACGCATCTTGTCACGGATATGAGAAATAAATATTGAATAAACCTTTATCATTAAATACAGCTGTCAGAGCCAGAGCACTGTTAACAACAGAGTGCTGCAGTACTGCAAGTTGATTTTGAGCCAAGTAAGTTTTGCTTCTGTTGACAATGACAAATACATGAAAGTCTTGGGGAGGGGGGTAATTCTTTATTTTTGTATTTTATTTCTCATTTTTTGTATCCAATAGAACATATTCCACTGACAGTACAATCGACCTTGCAGGTAGTAATATATACTTTTTTGTCATCTTAACGACCCTAGAAAATACTATACGTTTCATGTATCAGTCGGGCAGTGCTTCTGTGTCAGTGCTGAAAACAAAAGTCAGGATTCAGGATTCTTTTTATAATGACCATATAAACAAAAATACTCCAGCACATACAGTGTGTGAAAAATAGGCACAGGTAAGTAATTAAAACCTGTACATAAAAATCCAGCATAATTTGGTCAATGAGACACACATTAAGATCTTTGCTGGATCGCTATCATGTGTGCCAGCCATACATGCAAGTAAAGAATATAAAGTGAGTGATCATGTTCGATATCCGATATATAGAAATTGTATATGTTTTTAACAATCAATTAATTTCCATTACAAATATAGCAATTTGGGACAGAGCAAGAAATTTCATAATTTGCTATAAAACATTTCTTTTTATATTGAGTAAAAAACGGAAAAAACTATGTGTGTATACTTTATCCTTTATAACATCAGAAGTCCAATTTAAGATGCATGTTAACTCATGTCGCAAACATTTTTTAGCGAAAGTGTGCACGCAAAACAAAAAAAATCCCGGTCTTAGGGTGTCATTGTTATGTATAAGGGGAGTTGACGTAATTTGTAAATGCTGATGAAAATAGCTAGGAAGCAGGCCATGCAGAAGTTTATTATGAAATGTTAGTGTTTGTAAAATATTTATTTTCTAATTTCAATAATTTTCTAGATTTGAGAATAGGTTCAGAATGTGCATTATACTTACTATGATTAATTATTCTAACATTTTGGTTCTAATCTTTGTAATCTGTTACCCCAAGCAAGAAGACAGTAATTAAAACGCAGAAAAATTAACAAATTGTAAATAATCTGGAGAAAATGCGAAGCTAAAAAAGCTTTGAATTTGTTCATAATGCCAATGGTTTGAGAAATTTTGGAAGCTATTTTTTGAAAATGGTTATTCTAGCTTAAATGGGTATCTAAACTGAGGCCGAGAAAAGCAAACTCATTTACGCATTTGATCATTACATTATCAATATGAAGCGTGGGAATAACAACATTTCTTTGCGGTTGACGAAAGACCATGAATTTAGTTTCTGAACGTTTAGAGATAACTTATTAACCCTTAACCATCTACAATATTATTTAGCTCATGGTTAATGAGTTGATATGCATAATCGTTTAATCCTGACAAATTGAAAGGGCGCAAAGCAGTGAATAAAGCTGTATATATAATATAACAATCAGCAGATTGCTTGGCCTGATCATGAGTACTCAACTGTGAGGAGGAGCTTTTATTAATATCAACCCACTTGTTCGGTAAATTACGCTTTAAAATGTAGTCAGTCACGGTTTAAGCTTTGCAGCAGTAGTCTAGTAGCAAGGGCAACAGGCATATAAATTGGAAGGTCGTCCTACAAAAGGGTTACAGTGTGACCATGGAGGAACGATCAGAAGGCAAGACAGAGCAGTCTGGTAACAAAGGCACAGAATTCGCTATATATCAGTTTGAGTTTGACTGGTGGGCCTTCTTTGTATCTAGTGATGGACATGCCTGAAAAAAAAAATAAATCAGTCAGTCAATCAATCAATCAATCAATCAATCTAGTGTTCTTCTACTTACAAAAAGGCAGTCCTTTCGTAAAGTGTGAGAGTACATCATCCAAATACAATCTCTGGCAACTTTGAATGGCTGAAGGTCCAGTATATTGTTTCCCATGTTGCGGCCCTCCTCAGCATTGAATAGTTGCTCTTGCAGATTTGTCTCAGACCTTGATATCTGTTGATCCACAATGGCCTGCACGAGAGTTAAGAATTATTCTGTTGGACGCTGCAGGGTGCCTAGAGTCAGGTTCGTCCAGTCAGATGCATCTTGTATTTAATTATGAGGTAGCAGCTCCAAAAGGTTCTGCTTGTTTTCTACAATGCAAGTTGGTGGAAAACGTCCGTAAAGGGGTTTGGTAACACTGAGAGTTCAACGTCTTTTTTTTTCCAGATTGATGCAGTGGCCATCGCCAGGTCAGTATAAACCAACAGTAAATACCAGATGTTTTCTGGAATGGCACCATAATTATATGCCATGGCAAACATGTGACAAAGGCAGAAATTCCTATTACCCTTTCATTTTATTCAAAATACTAGAATTTTATACCCTGTACTTGGCGCATTCACAAGCCCAGTATCTGAAACATATGAAAAACTATCTCCACCCAGCTGCATCTGTGATCAAATGTTACGTCAGAGTCATATTTGTTCAGTTACAATTGACGTTTCTCATGACTAAAGGTCATTGAACTCTTTGTTTTGGGCTGTATATCAAATTTTTCAATTTTGCAAAAAGATTTTTTTGTAAATGCTACACGTCCAATCTTTCAATCCTGGCATTAGCACTACGTGTGAGATATCAGTAATAACATGAGCATTGAATTGTAAACAGCTATGGTCTTTTCGTCCCAGCCTGTGACAGTTCAGGAAAGATGGAATTTGTCTCAATAAAATTATCTAATTAGGGCTTTTCTCTTGCTGCTTAGGTCTGTGGATGATGTACGCATACAAATTATGTGCCAAGATAAACTCGCCTTCCTTCCTTTAGCAATTTGAGATTTTTTGAATCTGTATATGGTGAAGGGATCTTTGAATAATGGTTATGCAATGGATTTAAAAAAATCTGACGCCCTTTGCCTTTCCCCACTGATGTAAGTAGGTTCGTCCTCCACATGACTGTAGCCCTTGGACTCAGAAGGATATGTAGCTTTATAAGCTGTGGTAAGTCTACCTCACTGATGGGCAGACGTTCTGCTATGAACAATTTTGACAAAGCATTGTCTTGATTCCTTGGTACACCAGTGGTACAGTTAATGCTGTTCCAGTGGCAAAGTAAGCTATTCGTGACTCCTGATAGTAATATTTTGCAGTGAGTTTCTGATCATATTCTAGTGTCGAGTATGCTTGTAGTGTTAAATTCAAAATCTCTATTCCTATGTTAATTTGGCATTCACACAGATAAAAAAATATGGGAATCGAGAGATTGTGTATATTGATAAATTCAGGGGAATTTTGGAGGAGTGCTGTGTTTAGAATTCAAAATTCCATCTTTATCATTTGTAATTTATGTTTTTGCTGCAGGTTATAATAGGCGCCCGGGCAAGCATACATCACTCATTACGACGGACAAGCCACATACTAGATTATGATTTTGTGGACCAGATTATTATCCCAAAAACATAAACGTTCAATGCATCTGCCACAAACGGCAAGTGATAATAAATCTCTCTATGCGGGGCGCGCCGCGTTTCCTTAAATGACGCATGTAACATCCACATTGTTTCCTTATAGATGTCTCAGTATGCCTTTTTCTTATCCTTTTTTGTTTTGTTTTATCTTTGAAAAAATATGATTTTTTTCTGGAAAACTATAGATTTCGTAGCATACGTCGTGCTCAGCGTTGTGGTCCGAATCATATGGTAGATCACCTTCATTTGACATCTTAAAAGGTATCTTAATATTTCACAGAGTACAATTTCCTTCATGTTTAGAAACCCCACAAGCAGGACATGTTATGAAAAATCGTTTATTAGTTATGACCAATGATGAAAGGAATGTTTGACCAAGCTTTGTGCTTTTTGGAAAAGAGTCTTGTGGCCACTGACTCTCACGAAACGTATCCCTATGGTACCCTTCTATTATTGAACTTTCCTTTCAGGTGTTTAATCCTACACTCGGAATGAACATATGTTCAAGTGCACACTCATCTACCTTTGTGGTTTCTCTGTGGAAACTGTAACCAGCGGACACTAGGTAATACATAATTTAAAGTTGAAGTGTTTTTGTATATTAAAAGCAAACGATGTTAACATCGACAGTTGAGAGAATGTGCTTTTGAACAAGTCACTTTCATAAAAGATTAATTAAATCTGTACCCTTCCCCTCTGTACTGCTCCACTGCAACATTAACAAAGCAGAAACCGGAAAAGGTGATACATATGCTTCGCAGTTCACGAAACCAAATAATTAATATAATGATAATAATTAAATTTCTTTCCAAAGAATATACAGTACTGAATGGCCCATTACTGTGGTTAGCAGAAGAAAACAGTCCTATCTGGAGCTTAAATAAAGCATTGTGCAACCAGCTATTTGTGATGAAACAGAAGATCAAACTTCCTGGAAAGAAAAGGTAAGCCAACATTCAAATTGGAGGCCAGGTCAGTCCGTCCATACAAAAATTACAGTGTTGACTTTATCAATAAAAACCGCTCATCAATAGGACGAAAAGCCAGAAGCCCCCACATAGATATAAATATATAATGGAAGGAAGACCAAAATTTGGAAATAAAGAACAGTGTTATTCACTGTGCATTGAGCAAAGAGTGTGTATCACGACTCTATCTGCATACTAAGAGCAAAAACACATGAAATGAGATTAGCTAATGAAGGAATATACTTGGTAGATCAAATTTTTAAATGTCAAAAAAAAAGAAAAAGAAAGAAATCATTCGTGACAAACCAAGCAAGATGGCAAAAGGCCTTTACGTGGTACAAATAAGTATAGTCTACCATCTTCAGAACTTAGAGGCGTCTCAGAAACAATTGTCAGAAAATTTATATTATGTATAAGTGGCCAAGGTTGTCACTTATAAAGATATGGTTATTTCGGTAGGCTCGAAATGAAATACCGAAAGAATGTGCCCAAAGAAATGAAGTAGTCAGCAAGATAATATGTGGCAGACGATGTTCAGAGGGCAGTATTGTCTACTTTGCGGACTATGAGACCTGGTGACTTTTGTCACATTATGACCCCAGAATCTGCCAGTTTTAAACAACTTACATTTCTTTGACCATTTGAAGACACCACCGTTATCCTCCGTTCATAAATTAAAAATCACTGCCTACAGTTGCTCCATAGCCACTGCTGTCTGTATTATATATCGTATGTCATGTGCTTGTGTATTTTTACATTTAAAACTTACGCTGCCTCACTTGTCACTGAATGGGTTGAAGTTTGACTTGTCGAATTGGTATCTTAGACACTTAAGTTAATACAAAGCTGAAATAACTTACTTCATGGTCCCAAATGAAGGACAACAGACTACATGTCGGCAGCGCACAGCCTTGTGCCCATGTATGTTGTGGTACTGAGTCTGTGCAGGAAAAGAGAGGAAGAACCAATGTTCAGGTATGATAGACTTAATTACCAATAAGAGACCCATACACATTAACGACAAACTAGGACCAGACCAAGGTAAAACATCATAAATTGTTTTAAAGCTCCCTTACCTTACCACCATTTCAGGTTCATATTTGTAACATGACAGTGAAAATAAAGCAGAATTAACAACGCATTATCTAAACGTATTACAGGGCTTTAAAATCCCACACCGGAGTGTGCAATGCATTGCAAGCAGAACGGCCAATTACAATTGTGGCTAAAACTCCAGTCAATCCGCTGATGTACTGGTGGTTACAGAGATTTAGCTTAATCAAAGCTGCAGTGAAACAATTTTCAAGTTTTGTGACAGAAACTATGGCTCTGAAATAAATGTCTCATGGAAATATTGTCTCGTATAACTACAAAGTGTAATTGTGATAGATAATATGACCTACAAATGCATACCACTGAGACACCAGGGGTTTGACATAAAACCAAACAATGAAGAAAATTTCTCAAGATGGTGTGCCAAATCTAAAAATCAAGTGGCAAGTGCTCATAGTTGAAAATATAGACATTATCATAATTGTTTTTTTTCCCACATGGGCATGCTTTCATAAATGAAATCCTAATCATATGACTGAATGTCATCATGAGAATTGCATTTTCTAAATCACGCATCCACAGGTACCACACAGGATCAAAGTCAATCAAGGTTAATAGTATTCTGTTTCAACTGGGTGGCACAGCATGATTGGTTTCTCAGGCAGGTAAAAACATTTTAATTGAATGGTCAGTCGTATTTATCAGCTCAGATGGTCGAATATATGTGCTGGTACAGTATGGAGAAAGAGACAAGATACATTATTTGCGTAATTATGTTACATAACGTATGTTGTGCTGTGGGCTGTATTCTCCGATTTATAGTTGTAGATATACAATACTCCAGATTCGCAAATGTCACGAAAACGATAGAGGCCTACTTTCTTGTTTCCCTGTCAACTCAGCTGACTGACAAGTTAGGAAAACCAAAAAATGGCAGGCCTACCACGTCTCTTTTATCTTTGGCACAAGTAATAAATTTTGGGTGTTTAGTGGTTAGGCCTGTATGTTTTGAAAGAAACTAAAGTTTGTGCCTGAAGAAGAATTCATTTCAAATTTTGAGAGGACAAGTTTTAAACCACCAGGTGCCCCTTATGGGTAACCGCCTGTCTCAAGTCAGTGTGAAAGTTATATTTTTCACATCGGTATTGAAATGTCAATGTTGATGTTTCCGTAAACTTTAAAAGTCTGCTTACATGTATTGTTGTATGTAACTTTGCTCACGTTGTTGGGTTGAAATTTGTGTATGTGGTCATGTTTGCTTGAACTCTTTGAGAGAGACTTCATTGGCTATGTTGTGCTGTGGGATGTATTCTCCGAATTATAGTTATAGTGAAGTTAGAGCATGTTTATAATGTTCCAGAATCATCAATATCACGAAAATGATCCAGGTCTACTTTCTTGTTTTGCTGTCAACTCACCTAAATCACAAGTCGGGAGAACCAAAAAGTGACAGGTTTACCATGCCTCTCGTGTCTTTAGCGCAATTGATATTTTTGTGTTTTAAGTGGTTTGGCCTGTATGTGTTGGAAAACAAATAACGTTTGTGGTTGATGATGAATATTTCAAACGCTGAGAGGACGGGTTAATATCACCAGTTGCCTTTCAAGGGTGACTGCCTGTCTCAAGTCAGCAGTGAAGTATATTCCTTCGCATTGGTATTGGAAGATGAACTTGATGTTTTGGTGAACTTTTTTTGACAGTTTTATGCACCGCACTTCGGAATGAGTGGGCATTTGTCAACCTGCCACGTCCGAAAGATTGGAAGTCAAAATGAAAAAACAAAAATTCACCATCAGGTATCAGGCTAACAAAAACTTTGACCCTCTGAAATTTGACTAAGTCCTTGATAAAGTTGCATGACCCACAAGGGACATGCATCAAGACCCCGACGATGCTCTTTACGTGGGATACTATTAGAAGGGAAAATATTTTTTAGCATGATCCCTGTTGAGATTAAAAAAACACTTATATTACATAAGTAAAATCGCTAAAAGAGACTTTTGCATTCAACTTATGGTACAAAGTGAATCACCAAGTGGAGATGGGAATACTTCTTGGGACAAAACCACTAATAATCTTTTTGCCCATACACAAAACGTAAAGTAAGCAAGTAAGAAGCTGGAAAGGGCTATACATTTAATCCCTGTCTAAGTTCACTACTGAACAGTCCATGATATATAAGAATCATATCATGAAAGAGACTCTCTTACTTCCAGGGCTTTTCAGTTTGTTAATTTTATTTATTTCCTTTGTGTGCTTGTATGTGTGCTTGTGTGTGTGTGTTTTATTGCTCTAAAACACCCAACCAAGCTCTCGAGTGCCTAAATGACCTAAATTGACCACAATTTATGCAACAAAGCTAGCCCAGTAATTGATTGACTGATATCATTAAGCAAACCAACCGACACTATGCATAAGGATACGCACAATAACTAAAAATAAAGTACACGATATATTTAATAATAAACCTACACTGAACTGTAGAGATCAACACATGTTCAAATGAAAGAAATTAAGGATGTAAAATTACAACATATGAAGGCATGAACAAATATAGTTACTTTTTTTATCAAGGATGTTCCAAGAAGTCTAATTCCCATGGGTGTTCCTGCGTAAACATAACAAATAAATATGCTTTTCTTTAACAACTAAAAACGATTTGTGTTTAAGAAATTGAAATGGCGAGTAATCGACAATAATGCCATTTGATTCCTCAGCAAGTTTGCTTTTCAGAAATGTATACTTTATTGGGGGTAAATATGAGCTATAATCTATTTATTCAAGATTTTATAGAATATGTAGCTAACCCTGAGCTTATCCTTAAACGTATAGGATGTCCCTCGCAGTCATCTATGTCTACATACTTCCGTACACTGCGAACGTATATTCATGTACCACAGCTAGACGAACAGGTACCGTGATGTACATGTACCTAAACACATACATTTCTTTCCATAGGGCTTCACGGACATTCAACCAGATAAATTGCAATGCTATATGACAAAGAATATAGGGATACACATATGCAGTGTGATGTGATAGGTTCCCGCTAAAAACTTTTACAAGTATGATATTGAAACGTTCATTTTTACTTTCTTCGTGACATCCCACTATACCAAAATCCATGTAGCCAGAGATTACCAATGGGACGATAACTGAGGCTGCACTGAGTGACCCCAATGTCCAACTGGCAGAGTGGGCGTCAATGTAAGCAAACTTGCACGGGTTTATTTGGGGATGGCTTGAGGTGTGGGCCTGAACATTGTCCTGATTGACCTAAGGACGGATTGATCAGCACGCAAAAAGGATTACAATGCGAAACTTTTATGTTGCCGAAGATCGATATATTTACGCAAAACTGGATGTTAAGTCTGGAAAATTGATAGGGTTGTCATCTGATGAATCATATATAGCTGGTCAATTTGTTGTGGTATACACATATATAAATAAATACAGTATCATTATGTTTACCTGCTTCACTATCTCTTAAGTTTGTTTTGACTACCTTACGACAGTGTCAAGGGCTAAATGTCTTAATAATCAAGGACAATCCCGCCTGAAACATTTGCATAGTTAAATAAACAGTACTTTTTTCCTACAATTAGCACGGTCAAAGTCTGAAGTACCTTAGACAGGAGCAAAAGTTATTTCCATATTTAATGTATTTATTTAGTCATTCATTCTGGGGCAAGGTGGACTGCAGCTTTGTTGTTGTTAGAAAAAGGACATGAACAATATATTAATGGCACCTAAATTGTACCTTACCAATTGACCAATCCCCACCCTTTCCACCTCAACACTACCTTTTCAGTATCATTAGCATGTCAACAAATCTTTATACACAGCTGATTTAAGTTTATTAGAATATCAGTTTATTTTATGAATTTAAGATACCTAAGTATAATGAACTTAAGTGGTGCGCCTATCTTAAATAATCAAATACCAACACTGTGGAATGGTATTCGGGCCAACATCCAATTATGGGGGTGTCTCCGTTCCAAAGTTTTGGACCTTTTATCTATACTTGCGCATACGCTGCAAATTTTCAAGTTAAGACAGAACATTAATAGTAGCTATGTTTTTCATTTGATAGTGAAAAATTCATGAAAAGAAAACGTTGTATTCAATTTGATTAGGCTTTATTTCGGAAGGTAGTCGAGCTGTGCTCCGGTAACTAAGTACACCATCACCTTTTAGGCTGCATGACCCGAAAAGTATTCTAAAAATCTGTGGGCTGCTTTTTAGGCGCAGGTGCTAGGAGCAATTCAGTAAAAACAATACAGAATATGGTTGAACCCGTAACAAGTTATATCCACATTTTCGCGTATCGATGTCACATCGTTATACTTCAGATCAAAGCAGATGTATGTCACCAATTAAAAGGAATAGATCATACTTTTATCTTATATATGATCTGTTGATTATGACCTTTGCAACGATGTATCAATTGCTTATGTATATATTACTTTTAACTTCAAGGAGTCGGACTGAGGATAGTGGACTTAGTTTACCGGGGCATTGCTCGATTACATTAAAACCACTCTTTGCGGTTTACATGCTTTACGGGAGCAAAGTTCGACCACCTTAAAATTAGCCTTTACGGTGATACAGCTCAAAAACTCTCGTAACAAGCTTATGAATTTACCAGGTATACCATAATGAGATACATTGTGAACTCATCTTAGCTGGTTATTAAACACACTGCATTGTATGAAAGGGGGCCCTTAACGAAGATGACAGCAATCCGTAAAAAGACTTAGTTTAAAACGTATTAATAAAATAAAAGGTAAAAAAAAATGTACTTTTTGAAATTAAATGCTTAATTTTTTTCTCGGCATTGCCAGTCTTTACTTTTTACGTCTATGCGTGTTTTGTTTCTTCTTTGCTTTTTCCTATTTTTCTTTTATTTTGTTCATTGTTATACTGATTGATTTTTGATTGATATTGTCCCTTTACGGCAGTCTTCCAGTAACACAAACATATAAATAATGCTGCTTCAGTGAAAGTGACGCTATTAAATGTGAACTTTACATTGCTCTAAACTTATCATAAAGGTCCAATATTTGATAAATTCAGGTTAAAAAGGTTCAGTATCGATGAGCCAAGTTTCGACATAAAACTTGTAGGTCCAATATTTGATTTTTTACGGCAGTCTTCTAGTTAGAGCGACATACAAAAAATACAGTTACTGCTTCAGTGAAACTGGCTCTCTTAAATGTGGACCTGAAGTCGCTCCAAACATATAGAAAAAGTCCAATATTGGATACATTAGGGTTGAAAAGGTCCAGTATTGCTGAACCAAGTTTCGACATAAAACTTACATGTCCAATATCAAAGATCCAAGTTTTAACATAACAAATATTTAATATAAAGCAGCTTTTTTAATTTCTTCAATAAAAGAAAGGCACTCATTCATTTCAAGAGCATTTCTGAAGCTGGGTTTGATGTATTAACAAAACAGCAATAATTGAGCTAAAGGTCCAATAAAAACAGTTAAAGACAAGGGAGAAGGTCCAACGTTTTTCTTTCCTTGGTGGGGTATTTCAACCATCAATAGTATGCTTTCCAACAGGAAGAGTGTTATGAGAGCATAGACCTTAAACAGGTGATGCCATATCGATAAAAATGTGAACATGAAATTTTTAGGTTCTTCAAAGGGCTAAAATCAATCAGAATAAGTAGAGTACTCTTGGTTGAATGAATTATTGTGCGGACTATGCAGAGAATAATTATTAATGTACATATGTATTAAAGGGGTACCTTTCTTCTCCCGTTTTGTTTTTTGTTTTGTTTTGTTTTGTTTTGTTTTTATTTTTGTTTTTGTTTTTTTTGTTTTTGTTTTTGTTTTTTTGTTTGTTTTGTTTTTTGGGTTTTGGGGTTTTTTTTTTTGGTTTGATTTGTTTAAAATGGTGTTGTTGCTTTTATTTATCTATTTTATATTATAATTTTTTTTTGGGGGGGGGGGTATTATTGGAGTTTTTGGCGCTGATGGGGTGTCTACCGACTCCCCGACAACGACCCACCCCCCAAAGCTACGGGCCTATGGTGCTTTTGATTATACTTGATGCCTTATTCGTTTAAACCTCTTTCTAAATTGTCTTATTGCTGACGTAACATTCCATTTTACCCTCACTTCAGCCTGAATCTAGGCACCTGACTGGTCGATGCAGCAGCTCTTCGTTTCCCAGAATTCCCGCTTGAGAAATGATATAAATCGCTATCTACCACAAGAGGGCAGCAGATATATTCACAAGACCACATGCTCATCTGTGTTAACGAATTTGTTACCAGGAGACATGCGAATCTTAACACATGGGTCTATATTCTGTGATTATTATATGACCCATTAAACCGCTATCCATTTGAAAATTTGTATTTGTTGTATTACCTTCAGTATAGTTCATTAATTGGTGCCCATTGGACACAGGATAATATGAAAAATATGAAACACCGACCGGGGATATTGTCAACCCAAGGTGAACAACGCTTCATGTTATCTGGGTCCAAGGGAACCATTTTAATGATGACTTCTGCTGCACATTCCTATGCTTTGCGTTTCTAGCACGATTCTGTTGTGCTTGACTTAATATTATATCATGCTAATTAAATGTTATATTTTGTTATGTGTGATGGCATATTTCCTCGGCGTTGGCTCTTGAATTCCATACTACCATGAAAAGTAACCACAAGCATAAAGAAATCTATTTAAAAAAATACAGCTGACTGTAATGCAGCATGTGGGTCAATCAAATTGGAAGCAGCGCTCGATGTGACCTGTCGGCGCTAATTACTCGAACAACATCCTGATTTTAAATGGATTTTTTTTTCTGTATTTCTCATCTGCATTCCGATTTACAGTGAAAATATTGTTAAAGCTGTACTTCTGTACGAATTTGACGTAGAGTCGAGGCTGTCAAAAGAGGACACCCAAGGGAACTGGTAAAGTGACATCTAAATAGAGGCAGTCTCTTAATAGGAAGCGCACATGATCCACTGTTGGGTATTATGGACAGCAGTCTTCGCTTTAACACCTGCATTACACACCGAAGTCCACCGTCTATTTTTCGGCTTATTCTATGAGTGATCTTCAATTGTTTGGCACGACACAATACAATCTGAGTTTTCACGTCATCTGAAGTGTATTTATTCTTGGGGGGGGGGGGGGTGAGTAGTCAGGTCCATTACATGTACGTGGTGCAAACTGGTGGTATTTGCAGCTCATATTTTCATATATTTAACTGACTTTTATTGTACTAAAAGCCCACGTCAACTGTGAAGCTGCATGGTTCAGAGTTCATCCACGGAAAATTGTGTGAAAAACTTACGGTATAATTTGAAATATATATGCAAAGACGACAGGTTTTCTGGTTAGTGAAGGTAATTTGCAGTGTCGGAGAAAGTAAAGCACAAATGGAGATACCAAACATGGGGTGTGTAGATGGGATAGAGAAATGGAAGTATAGCATCTTATTTTGTGGGTAAACTATGACATTTTGCACACTACGATTATTTACTCAACATAAAATACACGTTTGCACTTGCTCAGTTAATCTATTTCTGAAGTAAAAGGCAACATTTGTAATATGCTAGCAGATATATTGTTTTCTACATTTCGAAATGATATCTTTCCATGACAGTATAACTGTTCACCATACTCTCAAATGGCAAATAACAATAACTTAGTATATTTAGCCTGTGTGTTATATGACTAAAACAACAGGCGACATGCCATCGCTGCCGTGAATTTTACACTAATATTGGGCGACAAACAATATTAGTTTGTATCTAAAGATTCCCTGATTAGAGGAATAGGCAAGGTCAAAAACAGAAGGTTCTAGCCCTGCCTAAAAGAGGGCACTGCAGTCACTGGAGGGTTAGGGTGGTGTGTCACCATTACTTTACATTGTAATTTGCAACTTTATAACTTGAATACAACTGCACACCGAGACACCAAATTTCGCACAATAAATCTATATGCGTAACTAAACACCTCACAAAAATCATATAATCACAGCTACTAAAGTGACTAGTTTCTGTAAGCTTACTTGAACATGCAAACCAATGGGAAGACACAGCTATAGCCCTCCAAAATTTTGTGTATTCGGTTGTGTATTGGGGCAAATACACACATCACACCTAGCCAGACCTTTCCTATTGCAGGTGAACTAGGCTAAAACTTAACACGCCAAAATTCTTGGCACCAAAATGACAATCTTCACGAGGCAGAAGATGTTTTATGTCTGCGAAGTAGGCGTACATCTTGGGTATATAAACACGACTCTCTGTACTGTCAAAATACCCAGAAACATCCTGGCAATTATGTGAACTTTGGTAAACTTATATAAATGTTTACATGGCTCCATAGAAGCAATATATATATATATATATATATATATATATATATATATATATATATATATATATATATATATATATATCTTTTATTGGTACACAAGGATAGAAAATGGAAGTTGCCAATTACGTGATCACGCAGTGATATTTTTAATTTCAGAATTAACAACAAAAAACCCTTAGTTTTACGACTAATATAAAACCCAATGCACAAACTATCTACGATAAGTTTGTTGAAAGATGATGTTTTGCTTCGCGAGAGGTGGAAAATAAACCTATATATACACACAAGGACAGCGTTCTCTTGCGTTGAAGATGTATGTAATTTCCCTTCGTACTGTCTTGAAATTAGTTCAAATAGTTAATTTAACTGGTGCGTACTGCACGGGTTAACAGGTTAGAACACACACAGGGAACAACAACAGAATGCGTGTGTCAATACTTTAAGGGAAAACTACTTTGCGTAATTCATTTTTGATATTAAATACACATCTTTAAAAGCACTGCTCATATCAACACCCGGGAAAACAAATCCATTGCGCTTATGGTGTACATGATGACAGCACCTATATGCAACTTTATGCAAGTTACACACCAATGTTTCCCATTAAAACCAAAATATCGATGGAAGTCATTGCAAAAGTACTAAACCTTAAAGCATACCTTGACTAAACAGGGTCATATGTAAATCAAAACAAAAACGCGTCTCATTTAATAAAACAAATTGTTACTCCATTTCCAGGAAGTGCAGTTGCTGAAGTCAGTTGTCATTTTGCATGTATCGGCCATAAATGTGGATGATGAAATGATATTGACCTTGACCCAGCTAGGGTCATATAGAGCTTTTTACAAGAAGACCTAATCGGCAAAATGGTGCAAGTCAGTGCAAAAAAGGTGGATGTATGACTGAAAAACTGGATATAATGAACAGTAGGCCCAGAATGACAACTTTGTCACAGGTCAAAATACTTGGGGTGTCTAATGAATACAAACGCATTTCTTGAACAGCGGTCGGGGGTTATCCCTCCAGTATTTTTATTGCTAAGGGAAGGTTAAATTGTTGAATGAATGCAATGAATATATATATATATATATATATATATATATATATATATATATATATATATATATATATATATATATATGTGTGTGTGTGTGAATACAATGCCATGAGATTACCAGTTGTTGGCGGCGGTAGGACCCAGAACAGGAATACTGTATTAGTAACTGAAGTCGCCTCAAGGCTATAAATTAAGTAGCACCACTACGCACAGGATCCAAGAGCCCCCCCCACTGAGTCAAAGTTTGAGCTTGGTAGAGAAAGTTGGCCAGACAGTTGATACAGGTCCGTAAGTACCGGCGGGATTTTATTTAATTGGTAATTAATGAGATAAGCACGGTCAGTTCCCTGATGGAGGCATCGTCGGGTTATTAGCACATCTAGAAAACAATTAAAGTGCATGTTCAGATGGACTGAAGTACTTACACGCATCGTTAGTTTACATTTACATAAGAAATACAAGGGTTCCACAGGGGATTATATAATGAATATGAAATAAAATTTTCCTGACAGTAGGTTTGAAGGAATGGCACCTGCACGTTTAAACTTTTCCAAAAGTCAGGTGATTCAAAATTTTAATTGCTTAGGATATATAACGTCACACTTGCCATGGTGGAAGGCTGACCTGCATAAGCTTAGTGATTTGGGGTGAGAGAAATGCTTTCATGACTCCTGATGTTTTCACACTCCAATTTTTTATGAACTTTACTCAAGACCTAGTACCATAGCCAACGTCCGTTGCGCGTGCAAATAAACATTTTTCACAAAACTTGTCATTTCAGTGAACTCCTGGTTGCAATCTTGCTGAAGTCGGTCCATGGGTGCAGATACTCGGAGAGACGGCTAATGGAAGAGAAATATGGCGAAAATAATACGTTTCCTTTCAAATGCATACATACACTTAAGCTGAAACTTCGGGGGCTGAATTATAAGATTTGAAGTCATATGATCTGCATAGTACCACAAGCAAACTCAGTTCCATTAAGTCAAACGTGTGTTTCAACGTAAAAAAAAATTGACTAGCAAGGAAAGAATTGTTTACATTTTTTGATTATCAATGTATCATTACGTACCATTTTTGATTAATCCACACTCTTTTATCTGCAACAGCTAACATAGTATAAATACTTTTGCTGCCAAAATATTGCACTCAAAATAGTCTGTTAATTACCTATTCTGGTCTGAGATGTGATAGCTTCGTTAATTATACGAGTAGGTTACCGTAGGGAGCTTATTTTTCCATGTCTCATTTCACAGCCTTGAACCCAGAATCAAGTCACATGATATGACTCTAGTATGGAGGGATGATAATATCACACTGATGCCATATTTACAGACAATGATAACAAAACTCAATGAGAGCACCTGAACCTGACATGTATCAAAGCCCCAAGGCATACATATTGGAGCATCTGCAATGTATCATAGACATATTGCTCAAATCCCGTCAAGGAACCAGACGATGGGCAGCATGAATTTCCATGAATTCTGATTTTAATAATCAATACGGCAGAAAATACACGCTTGCCGATTTCGCCCAACCAAATTACCTCCTACAAGCTTCCAGATCAGCATTTAAATCTGTGCCTGGACACTGTTGAATCAAACAGCTAATTCCTACTGGCAAAGGACAGACCCATGGTTCAAGACACCAACTGTTTCTTCATCTCTGTTGTGGAAAGAAAAAATGAACCTGACTTTAAGTCAGTCTTCTTTCTTCGGAAAATTACAGACATGGACCCATAACTTCAACAAAAGTTCCTTTGCACCAACAAAAGCGGAATGGAGTGTCACTTTTGCTCCAAATGCCCTGCTAGGACTCAAGGAAGGCGATGTTCCTTTTTACATATACTATTATACTATGTTGGCCATCATTTCGCTGCTGTGCATTGTCGGCAACAGTATTATAATCCATCTGTTCAGGAAGCATCCAAAACTGCGAAGCCCTGCAAACTACTTTATTCTATCCCTGGCCTGCTCAGATTTCATGCATGGCGCGGTGTACCCAGTTTACCAGGTGGCACACATGACGCTACGGGGAGTACAGGGTGTCCTAAGTGAGTATAAACCTTTTTCAGTCCAAGGAAAGCTATCGCCGATATATCTGCCTGCACACTTGTCCATTAAATAATGCCAACAAATAATGATTAAAGTAAAGCGTAATGGGACATGGTCAGCTGGATTGTGCAAGGTGCATAAGGTTAGTACAAATATTTTTGTTTTTGCCAGTTATGTTACATCTTATATATTTTCCGGGCCCAGTTCTAGTCCCGTGTGAGCATTTATAAGGACCAAAGTAGAGTCCCCAGGAATGCATTACTCTGTGAGAGATAGGGATCACCTTGTTGAAAAAACCCATGATTATTTCGGTGAAACTAATTATGGCACAAAATATTCCATATTTAGATCATTCAACTGTAAAGTCGACTTAAAAAACTTACAGCAATATAGGATTCAGTTTTGACTCAAGTTTGGATTAGGAAATACCAGTGATGAATAAATTCGTAAATTTTAAACGCCCATTGACCACAAAATGAGTAACAGAAGCAATCAGTTTGAAAGGTTCACCTAAACCAAACTTGCGATGGTCAACTTTGCTCTTTCTTCCTTTGAAACATGTTAAAGTGTACTCTTCGCATATGTAGCAGAAAAGCTTCATCGATGCACGCAATATTTTGTGGATTTCGTAAACCAGGGAAAAAGGTGGTCATGTTTAGTCCACAAGCTTTAACATCTACACGCTATTTTTGCTAACACCAAAACTTTCACCGGCCAAATGTAAAGCTATTATCTTGTTCATGACACATCTATCTTGATTTTTTGATGTTATATCCTGTTTCATATGTTATTCTTATCGGTTAAAATTTCAGGATTACTTGCTTTAATTCTTCTTTAAAGTAGTATGGTTACAATGATAAATGTTGATTCGTGACTATTTGAACCATCTCACTTTAAATATGTTACGAACTGGTACTGCGTTGTAAAATATGGGAAGATGCTAGCGTTGGAATTATGTACAATTATTGTGTGCCGTGTTTCAGCATGTACAGGGAATTATTAAAAACCAAAGTCAGAAAATTAAATATTCATGGAAGTTCCATTACAGTCTTGGGGTTCTGTAAAAATGGGTTATCAAATTACATATTACATACATCCAATTAGTTGACAATTCTTCAATTGATTAAATTTTCCGAAGTGCAGAAACACGAAGAACATGTTTTTATAACATACCTGCTCAAGAAATGTCATGTTCTTATTTCAGAACGTAACGTGCAAGCATCAATCGGAATGGAATTTTCTTTATGGCACTGTCCTGAAGTCTATATATACGCATTTGTATTATGAATATAAAAAGGAAGAACAAATTAAAACTGCATGCTTGCAAAGGAAATGCTATTCCCAAAGATGATATCGCTCAAAATGTTATAGGACACTGCTTGACAAGTAGATGATAACATGAAGAAACAAAGTTATGAAGGCTGCAATTAATGCAAAATACGAGACTACATGTTAAATTAATCGAAACTTATGCGCACAGTAAAAACCCATCTATTTATACTGCTGTTCATTGAATGAACATTAAATTCACCTTTCATCAAACACCAATGGTCGGTATAGCTGTGTGTTGTCTAATTTCTAATTGAATTCGATCTTTCTTTTTCATATATATGTATACATATATATATATATATATATATATATATATATATATATATATATATATATATATATATATATATATATATATATATGTATATATATATATATATATATATATATATATATATATATATATATATATATATATATATATATATATATATATATATATATATATATAATTGGTTCCACGTAGGAGATAAAAGCTCCCCGAGAAGTAAAACTTATCGAGCTGGGCGCCTGGTAATCCAGAGGCATACATATAGAATGTGAAGTTCACTAAGTGATAGGGAAAAAAGGCTGGTTTTACAACAGAATCTGTTTAGATGGAGCGTACAGCTTTGACATTGACAGTTTACACCATGATAAACTCACTATGAATTACAAAAAATATACACATACGACAATAAATACAACATCTTACTAACAGTATTATGAAGTATAACATTTACATTGTGACTCAGACATGCAAATGAACACTTGAAGTACGAGTGTTGATATAGCCTGCATTGCTTAAAGAAGAGCAAATGCAATTTACATTAACTTAAAAATAGCTACTGTGTCCCCAAATAAACATGTTCACCGAAGCAAGCAGCCAAGATACAGTGAACATGCCCACACAAACAACATAACTTCAATGGAATGCCAAATAGCTTTTTACTTTGCTTGAAGACAGGCACATTCCTTGTTATTGTCCAACTAAAATGTTTGATTGCAAGTTTTGTCATGGCAGGTAGATGAATATCGCGTATGTTTTAGATGAATCTGGCGCCACAATATGAGTGAGTTCCGTGCATAGCCTCTGTGCACTGAATCAAAACATCACACAATTGAAAACTCTGTGCAGATGAAAAAACTCTTTGTAGAGGGTTTCGTGTATAAACTCAATCATAATCGCTGTGCAAAGAATTTGTCACATGCTTCAAAATTGAATTTCTGAAACCACCCCAGTGACCACCCTCCTGTAAAAGCAGAGGAGCAGTGGTATTCTTATGGTCGCACCAATCCCATCCCCAGCCACAGCCACATGCCCCCTTTTCACGTGTATGTCAGGATGTGATAGGTCTATCCAAAATGAAGGAAGTGTGTTCTTTTCATGTTTGTTAAAAAGCAAATTGCGTAGTGGATAGTAGTCCAGCAGCCGTAAACCGACGTCATCGGTGTTATAAAAAAACTTATGTTTTAAACTGCTTTGATATGTTTGTGTCACCGATGCACCCCTGGAAAAACGGCATGTTTTTATACTTAGAAGACCTTGCAACTTCTAACAGTAGCATGAATTGCAAAAATTCACCAAAGTTCATAACACCGACGGCAGAATGTCGCAGACTGGTTGTAAGAGAATACCAACGCTTGTAGTAAATGAATGAATGAATGGATGAATGAATGAATGAATAAATAAATAAATAAATAAATAAATAAATAAATAAATAAATAAATAAATAAATAAATTAATAAATAAATAAATAAATAAATAAATAAACAAACAAACAAACAAACAAAAAAGCAAACGAATAAAAAATAAATGAAATAAATAAATAAATGAAATTAAAAAGTTGCAGAAATGATCTTCGGTGTACTCTTACTTAAATGGAGTGAATAATAATTATAATTCCGAAGACCCTGGGATGAGGCCAACCCAGAATAAATAGGTCTATGCAAGACATTATGGGGCTACGAATTACTGAATCTATATTTTTCAATTCGATATCATAAAATCATAAATAGATAACTATATAACAAAATTGCAGTGCTGGTATGCCTAGATTATTTGCGTTCAGTTTCGCATGCCAAGGATGTTTGGCAGATTAACGGACTTTAAATTTTGTTAACTTGTTGCGTCACTTCCCATTTCGACACTTACGAAACAGGGTTGAACAAGAAAGTGATTGACCCATTTTGACAAATGACTGCCAAAGTCCATAGTGGACGAATACCTTTCCCTAGGCAGAGGGGACATTTGTCTGTTTGCCAAATTAATAACAGGAGGGATACCTACCCGGCTGCCAGACGCACATCCATTACCTGGATAAAAAGTGACCGTTTTTAGGAGTTCTTTGGTCTAGAAGGATATCAAAGGTGCAGATGTAATGAAAAATGGCAATGGGCACGTGACCCATCTTTTCTGTACAAAAACAGGAGCACCATTTGTACCTGTCAGTTTGCATGTTCATCTGCTGCCTTTGTATAAATTTCGATAATGAGACAAAAGTGTAGGCTTGAGCTTCAATTGATGTATGTTAAGCTCGGCGGTTCTGATCACATCTGCAGAAATTGCCCACTGTGTTTTTGCATACAGGGCATTTTAGTGTAACAATATAGGGTGGACCAGTTCTTCATCCACACATACCAGATACGCCATTTCGATGCTTTTCTGACATTGAAGTAAGATTGCATTTCAATGCAAGACCACGGCAACAAACCTATAAAAAAAGACGGTGATTATCACAATTTTGACCACAAGCAGTGTTATATTGTATGCATGGATTTTTGCATTATCGCCAATTTAAGAATAAAATAGTCTGAGAAAGTTTTAAATTCTCTGCAGAGAAGTTATTCACGAAACTCTAAGTGAAGATTTTTTTAAATTTTGCCGGAGGTATCGTGTCGTACATGTATAGTCTCCATGCAGAGAATTCAAAACTCGCTACGCAGAATTAAAAACTCTTTGTTTAGAAATAAAGATTCCCAGAAGGAAAAAAAATGAATATTTACAGGTTTGACTTGCCCCATTCTTGATGTCTCTTTGATGTAAACAACACTAATTACCTTTCACCAAGGGGAAGTACATCAGCCATGATGTTTTCTTATATACCACTTTAAATGTAAAAAGAAAGTATTTTTGTTACAATTTAAAAAAAAAGGCAAAATCAAACATATTACAATTGTTTACTTGAAAAAATTTTGTAAGTCACCATGTGTTGTTCGGAGATCAAGTGGCACAAGCATATATATGATTCGTTTCCTTTACAGGAAGCGTGGCTCGTGTGACCCTTTGGGTACTTATCAACTTCATCAGATTCATTACCTACCCCGATGTTACTACCCCATACATTCCAGGGAGCCATATATGTGTTTACATATAAAAGCAATGTTTTTTCGGGAGTCTTTGCATTTACAAGGGAAAGGGGTTTTATTATGTCCTATTGGCCTTTCCCTTCCTGTCATTTACATTTGTACTGAAACCCAACGGGTTTTATCTTTAGGTCTCAAATCATTGGTCCGGTGTTCCTCAATCTGCATTTTCAACACGCATGTATATATCGTTTGTTGTGAAAAGTTGCGCAGATATAACGCAAAACGCTGGACTAATGTACATGCAAACTAACATGCATAGTTCAATGCATGGACAATCTCTTTCCATTCAAGCTGATGGCTATAATTTTTGCTGCTAACATTACAAGTTTCGTTTGGTGCAAGTAACCTGTTAAGGTGTTTTATAAGGCGCTGTGACGTATTGAAGCATTTAAAAAGTACAATACGAATACCCCTGATGGTCACTGGAACGGGCAGTATATAGTCATTCACAAATGAAAATTCAAGAATCTCTTTTTAAATCTGGTGTTTAATGGTGTGCTGCCTACTTGACCAGTAATTTAAGAGATTGTCACAATGTTTGAAAAATATCAAAGCATGTTAAAACAAAGGATCCCTTCAGCACTGCAAGTTTAACATAAGAGGGGTACGTATAGAGTCCCGCATCACTGAAAATGCACAATCATGTTTTAGGAACCAGAGAAAGAAGGTGGCACGTGGGGCTTATTCGCTGCAGGAACTGTATCTTCGAAATATCTGTTAAGCCGTTAAAAAAAATGCATACCACCGAAGTCAGGTGTGCTAAGCAAATTAGGTAATTGCGTACAAATTTTGAAGATATGTCTGGGTGTATGGTAATGCTGATGTAAAATGGAAAGGGCAACAGCAAAAAGCCAATTTTTAACATATATAAAGCGTATGTTGAGATAGATATTGAGTGGCTCGTCAGTCTGTTCTTGTTTCAGGTTAAAGACCCGCACCTCTCGTATCTTAAAAAATCGTTTCTCCGATACCACTCGGCTTGTTGCTTCGTAAACCCCTCTTTTAGAAACTATTAAACTTCTTTCTTTGTTTAACAGATGACACTGCTAGTATCGTTCCTTTTTGAAATATATTGTGTGTTTGTATCTATTTCGGACTTCTCCAAGGCCGTCCTTGAGATTTTCCTGAAGCGTGTTAAAAATGCAGCTTCTAGAGGGGGCAAACAAAGCTGTCTAGCAGGTGTTGTTGTTGTGAATTTCTGATTTTTTACAACTTTTCCACTAATCGGCTAATGTATACATTTCTATTGATCCCCAAGTAAGTCATTGGGGACTGCAATGGTTATTTCCACGTTTGATTCCACAACTGTCTACCGATTCATTTCAAACTTACTGGGGACGGGTTCTATACTGAACGTCTTTATGTGGTCATGCTGCAGTGATCATGTTATATCCTATATGAACTTTAACTTACAAAGGCTTCATCTATAGCGTTTCATTCCCCGGGAGCTGCAGCTCAAACATGTGAATGCTGTCACAATTGCTGCTGGCAACCCCTCTTGTTCGGAACCCTGTCATTGCATTATAGATATTATATTTGGGAATGTGGTCACAAGATAGAACCGCCAATAGTCATTGCATTGCACGACTAACTCTTAAAATGGGACTATAACAGCCTCCGGATCATAGACATGGAACAAATTTTACACGTTGTCTGGGGGTCATGAATGTCTGGTCCTTTGTGTTTGCAGTATATTTTAAATTTTTGACAGGAAAAAGCAATACCTCCAAAAAAAATCTTGATGCAATCTGTACTTGTCACTCTAATATCTGTGGTTGTTATGGGATGCACCTTGACTTGATCTCCTCTTGTTTGTTATTTACATGTTACTTCTGACATTCCTGATTTTTAACAAATTTTCAAATTATGAAATATCGGGAAGGAAACATGTAAGTAATGAAATTGCTGCTACAGAGAACAGCAACAAAACTGACATATTGGCTTATATCTTAGCAATGGTGGATCGTAGGCCCGTGATTACTATTTAACATTCATAGAGGGCTAACTATGTGGTTCCTTTTAGGTGTTGTTAATTTTAAGCGTGAATAACCTTGATGGGTTATACTGGCATAAATTTTGGTATACATCTCGGTAAATCCTGTTACCTTTCCTTTTAAAACATGATTACTTCAGAACTGTCGCCGTGCAGACTTTTGATGTAGGGATGATCCGTCAAAAGGACTAGCTTGACAGTACACACACGGATACGTTGATGTCACAAAACCGAGGTCACAGACATAGTGGTAACTTGCACAATTCTTTTGATATTGTAAGAATTATTTCACTTACAATTTCAGGGTTGCAAAAGGTGATTAATACATACCCACGGTTTACTTTAATCCAATTGCCAAGTCTACCTAAGGTGGTAGATTAGTGTCCAGTGCAGAGTGAGACTGGCAAGTTTTGATCAATATTTGGTACTTAATTTGTTCACAATTACTGTAAACCTACGTATTTTCTGATTACTACACATCCATAGTTTTTCATCCGTAGGTTTTCTGCTGGATTGGAATTTTATGAAATTTTATGGCATTATTTCTCACTTCATAGGTTATCACATTTTCGTGCAGAAGTCTTTTTTTTTCAAGTTGAAAACAGAGAAATTATATAAAAATGTGTGTGTGTGTGTGTGTGTGTGTGTGTGTGTCCCCAGGAGAGAATCCAAAGGTGGTCCTGAAATAGCATAAACAAAAAATAATAAATTTTTAAGTTGGTCCTAACCTGTTGCACATTTTATTTCAAGAAATTGCTCCAAAAGTCACGGAAGGGGTTATCAGAAAATAATTCCCTGGACCGCTCCTGGATACGATATTTTTCGTTTAATGTCCGTTGATTTTAATGTGATAGGGCAATTGGTTTGTTTCTTAGGCGATATACGCATTGCAGAGGTTGAGCAAAAAGCAGTTCCGAGAAAATCGCGTGGAATGAAAATGATGGCAATCCTTAAGCATTCATTGCTGTAAAACGATACATTCTCATTTCTTTTGTTCTGTGTCATTACTATTGTGTGAAATAAACTTATAGCTTTACCTTTGTGATGTTGCCATTCAAAATATATATATATTGTGGCTTAAAACTTAATTTGTTTTACTTGAACACACGAAACGTAACCACACTTGGCTTGGTTGGGTGTGGATTCACATGCGGATTTCCATATTTTGGGCCGGGTAGGTGGATTGTGTTAATTTGTTTTTACATCAATAGAGAATTTCAAAGTAGTCAAAACAATGGTAGTGATTAGTCTGAACTGGTCCATTCTTCTCCCCATGGCTAATGGTTTCTTGTTCCCTATGAGTGACCCTTGTCAGTAGACTTGCTAAAGTCTCACTGGACTGTCTTCCGTATTTCATTTAAAATCAAATTCATTGCAAAATAAACTTTTAGGTAAACACACGTCATAGCCTTATTCTGTTATAATACAGGTAGGCCCTTAAACCTAGCTAATTGGTGTGGAACGTGTCTATAACCAGATAACATTGACTGCAGATGATTAGCGCTGGGCGGTCTGCACTGTGTTTCTTATCACACAGACAAGCGAGAGGTCATAACGCACCCCTCTTCAGAAGCTGTTAATTGAGCTACTGTGTCATGAAGGATTAATGGCAGTGCACCGCGTCTGACGGAGGGCGTCCAGTGAGACTTGTAAAATTTGCCGGCTTGTCGCTGCTATGAATTATTCGCGAGCGGTCAAGCACGTGACCAATTCAAGGCCGTCTCAAATTCCTTAAGTTGTGTTGACTGTTGTTTATTTACATGCAAGCACGCACATTTATTGTGGAGAAACGGCAGTTCTTGCCGATGGCTACTTCGATTTTGCGTTAAAATGAATACTTTCCTTCTACGATAATTTAAATCTAAGTTCGGGCGGTTGCTTGTGACAATTTGAATGATGCAAAACTGCACAAGCATCGTGTGATTTCATCGTCTCGATCTCGACCTTGTTTTCGTCTACGCGCCATGTTGTTTATATCGTTAGTATGCTCAGAACCTTGTCTATTTTAACAACAAGCTCTCCCATTGGCTGAAACAAAGGTATTTTAGGGGGAAACCCCTCTAAAACTGCTTCTTTTTCAAACAGATGCGTCGTTATTTTTGTCGGAAACTACAAGGGCCCAGAATCGATCACATGATGTTCGCTTTCCAATCAAAGAGTTTTTCCACTGCTGATTTCGTTCAGTAGTACTCGCTTAATCGTGTTGTGAAGTCTGGCTTGAAAGATGGGTGACATTTGTGTGAACACAAGTGACGATTACGGACAATTTATTAAAGCAACAAACAAAATTTAACGCTGTAAATTGGTCAGAATGATAACATACTATCACTGTATCAGTCCTGAGCAGAGGGTCCAATTTTTTCACGGAAAGAGAGTAAAATACGCCAGCCGCAGGTAAACATGGCTCGGGTGAAAATACCACCGCCGCTTGTGTTTATCATGTTGACAGTTTGTCAGTAACTTCGATAAAGTGTGTTTATTGACTATTTACTGCAGCAACAAGCTCTACCACTATAATTTAATGACAATTATAACACACAACCGATCTTTAGAAAAAATTAAAGAGGAACCATCGTTCGTGACGCTAACCAAGAAAAGTGCGCAGACCGGTACCCATGGCCATGCAATTGTATTCACACAGGTTTGACCGCTTTGATCTAATCGTGATTGAGATCGATATATTCCCTTTGATAGGGTGTAGGGCACGAGTTTTTGTTTAAATTGACAAAAGAACCATACAGAAATGTAGAAGTCTTCTCAACAAAACTTAAATCATGACGTGCATCATTTTGCATTATTGCAAAAATAAAAAAAGTTGTGTCATTTTTACGCCAGCATGTCGCATGTGGCGCAACAAAACAAAACATGCCCAGTGGCTTGCTTCGCCAGATCTCCAAACTGCCCAGAGTGCTAGGGGTTAAGTTAGCAAAACACAATGAGACCCTCATATATTCTGGGCATCTTGGACTTGATCTGACCTCTGATTTGACTTCTCAGATCCCGCGAAACCCCGGATGTTGTGACGTCACTCCCACCGAATTGATGGTAGTCCAGAGTGGGCTTGTGCAAGTTTAACAAGTCCCTGGTGTCAGCAGCTGTAGGGGGACGGTCAGCTTTGTCTTGCTTGAGTGGCCAGTGACCAGCCATGCATTCATCGAAGACCACTTTCCACTCAGTCTTATCGCAATGATAATGGGATTAGAACCGACCAGGACTCAGTTAGTCAATAGCAGCTACTGTTGAAACCGGCACGGCGGCAGTATCGACCAGTTAAAAAAAAATAACAGTAGGACCTGCTTAATAACACCGTGTAGTTGGCATAATATTATATAGTTAACTTTGTGGAGGGGAAAATGTATCACACTTCTGGACGGGACCTCGGGATGGGAAAATAGGGACAAAAACCAGGGTCTTGTGCAAGTCTACCTTGTCAGTGGCCCACTTGGTAGCCAGAGTAATGACTGTGCAAACAAATCATATGAGGTCAGCACTGCTGAAACTCTACAATGTAAAGAAACGTTTTGAGCTCAATTTTTGCATTTTCGTAATTTGAATATTATTTAATAATTGATTTGAGTGGCCACTGAAGACTAATATATATATATATATATATATATAGTTAAAAAAAATAACAGTAGGACCTGCTTAATAACACCGTGTAGTTGGCATAATATTATATAGTTAACTTTGTGGAGGGGAAAATGTATCACACTTCTGGACGGGACCTCGGGATGGGAAAATAGGGACAAAAACCAGGGTCTTGTGCAAGTCTACCTTGTCAGTGGCCCACTTGGTAGCCAGAGTAATGACTGTGCAAACAAATCACATGAGGTCAGCACTGCTGAAACTCTACAATGTAAAGAAACGTTTTGAGCTCAATTTTTGCATTTTCATAATTTGAATATTATTTAATAATTGATTTGAGTGGCCACTGAAGACTAATATATATATATATATATTGTATATAATGGCGGTAGCTTCAGAAATCAACAGACAAAATACCATACCATTACGCTGCTTACATAAGAAATATTGATGCTGTGGGTATACTTTGATAGCAATGAAGCTGTCAAATGCTGTCCTATTGTCCAGTTATGATATACTGTTTAGAAGCAAAATATTATTACAACTTTCATGATCCTTTTACACTCGGCGCATGTAAAATCACTGGAATGCATTTTGGGATTGAGTGTATAAGGGAGAACGTAAACACTCCGAAGGAACTAATTTTGGACACCAGATGTCATGTAATATTATAGAAGATGCAGCAGAAGTACATTAATGATATCCTGGCTATTGATCTAAAAATCGTCCACTTCTCCAGTTTCTCTAGTGTTGCACTATCGTAAACATTCCTAGCAAAAGGATCAGAGGTGTCATTTCAGTAAAATAAATCCCCGGTCACTCAATACTTTTCGTAGGCACACTTTGACTGCGGCTTGGGAAAAACATGCGGGAGCATGGAGTAAAGGTAGACAAGGTGGAAGACGAGCCTCAATGTGAGTAAACACCAACAATTAAGAAATACTTCCACGCAGAGGTAATTTCGGATTGCGAAGGGTGATTTCAGATGTGTGGGGTGCATAAAATGGTCTTAATTGACTTTTTAAAAATTATATGTGTGTATGTACAAAACAGTAATATATTACATATTAAATCCTTGCTTATGAAGTACATTTACAAATAGTATATTCAAAAGTACGTTTTGGATGTGTTTTTTGTGTGTGTGTATTTTATGTATGATCCATGTATCACTGATCAACAGTTAAACTAATGAGGTATGTGATGACTGAAATCCAGAAGGGAATAGAACAATGATGTATATATACCCCCTGGTGACTAACGAGTGAGTATTTTGGGGCATAGTTTGTCAGGTGTTATTCACGACATGTTGCCACGACAGTTGGCGGTGGCCAAATGATGAACACAATTTACCTAAAAAGACAACAATCATCCTATTTATCCCGTACTTAGGGCCATATTACTTTAAAAATGGACTTAATACAGACTACGTAGTCTGACTGACCATACTACGTGGTTATGCACCAGACTACGTTGTGTTGCACTACTTTCTTTCCATTCTTGTGTTCATTCCCTTATATGGCATGGACTTAATACAGACTACGTAGTCTGTCCACACGGCTGCCATTTGAAAACTTGACTGTTCACTTTGTTTATGAACTCAATGTATTCATACACCAGAAGCAAAATAAAATGAGGTCGCCTATGTCTACATTGGGAAGCTTGTGTCTGTTATCTTTTATTTAATTATTAATGGTAGTTTTTTTTTTAACTTACAATGAAAAATGAAAATTGATAGTACTTAAGTACGGGATAAAAAGAAAACTAGGCTCGTCGGGAGTCTGCTACACCAGACTACCTTCGTGACATCCGCATCACACGCGCCCTTCGGGCTTGTGTGATGCGGATGTCTACTCAGGTAGTCTGGTGTAGCTGACTCTGGACTCACCTAGTTTTCTCATTGTCTTTTGCTTGGCCAAGGTATGAAAGTAATGTGTCAGGTTCTTGACAAGAAAAGATGTCAGGATGCATTTATCATATAAATATGCCAAGGTGATAATGAAAGATATATTTAAGATTTGAAGCGTCACGCTACATAGTATCAGTCTGTGTGAAATAATCAGATGTCAGGGCCCTTTGAGTATGACCAGCCAGGTTGCACAAACATACCTACTGCAATATACTGCAGTATGGAGTGAACTGTCGAATGCAATAGGGGCATGTATACAAGTAACATATTCCAAATATTTCTTACCAACTAAGTGTGGCCTGTGCACACAGAGGCTAAATACCAAAGTAGAGGTCGGGATTTTGAAATTAGTTATAATGTTTACTACAACTGTAATACTCTGCTGAAAAATTCTGCGCATACCCTGCAAAAAATTATCAAACCAAACTCGATCTGCAAGGAAGGATAATGTCCAGCACCAATGTTTCTTCTTGAATCTCTTCCTTTTGTCGTAATTAGCTTGTTTTGAGTTGTAATCATTGTTGAGTTCTAATCTATAAATGTGGGTAATGTTTTTTCTGAACTATTTGATATATTCACATGTCAGACAGTTTAATGGGTGCACTCAGAGGTGAGGATGCAGGGGGCTTATAGGGTGGGATTACTAAAACCAATACGTCATGCATGCATTCGGCGCTTCTGGGGACCACTTCAATTGGTACCACGCATACACATACTCTGAGCGGCAATATAAAAAAAAATCCTGAATATTTATGCTGCCTTTAATGTGTGTAGAGCCTGTTATGGAAGACGGCCTGTTTGAATGACAGCTATTCTTCAAGTGGGTGGTATTTCAATACAGGTTCCCATTGTCGGCTCAACCATCCATATATTTAGACGGCAGCACGGGACTTGTAATTTTTCAAATCAAATATAAATTACTGTCTGTGTCTACCTGGGAGACAAGTATTACATAATTTATTTTATATTAACATTCTGACAAATTCTATTCTGATGAAAAGAGCACCGGATCAACTTTAGTATATTAATATTTTCAGTAATACCTGTGTTAGTGTTAATATCAAGTATAGAAACTGAAATCACTTTGCAGTCTTGAAGGATATTTTTGTCCAAAGATGAGACCGACAGATCTCGTGCAGAATGTCAATGGCGAAATTAATTTCTTTGTGCAAGTGCTCAAGTTGCATTTTTTTCACTGAACATCTTTTCGGTCACAACTATTACAAAAATGTTAAAACAAGCATGTTTGCATCTGATAAAACGTCACTTAGTCGCACTGTTTTTCCATCGGTCAACTGTTTTTTCACCATTGTGTAGCAAGGTTTTCCTCTTAAGATCCACCAAATGAAAGAACGATTGACCATCAATTCCGAAGTACAGGCAATCATGACACCTATTACACAGCATTGTCTATACATGTAAGACACCACACCCTGAAATTGCATTTTTAATGTCGCATCTCCTATAATGGTATTATACAGCTGTTTGTCAGAATGAAATACACAAGGATTGGTCAAGGGCACCTATATGTCACGGGGAGCTGCTGTATGTAGGCTGTTACACTAAAGGTCGTGTAACAGAAATCCCATACCGTTGGACAAGGAGCTTGCTGGTTTCCTAGGCAACGAGTCTACGTTTGTGGTGCATCATCGTCGTATACCTAAAAGGAAAAGTATTCCTTGATGACATTTGGAAAAAAAAAAACATGTGTTTCTACTATGACGCCATGTGTCTGACTTCACGCTATGCAACACATGGGTGCGGCCAGCATATATGGCTTTCCATCCCCAGCCATTTACGATGTGCTAAATTATAGGCTCTTCGACGCTCTGCAAGATTCGGGCTCTTCAGGGCTACAGGGTCACCGTTGTGATCCCTGAAGATTATCATGCTGCTTCGCCATAGGTAGATCGCAACAGGAGGTTTTCCTATCAACAGGTAGAGGAAATTATGGCACTTAAATCAGAATCAACCAAACACATGCTACAGTTAAAGGATAGCCGTCACGTACATCTATAAATCTGCGATAATAGTTATAATTCTTATGTTTATATGTAACTTTTTTAAAATTCCAAGTGGGTGATAAAGTTCGTCACACTCTTATATTTGTCTAGCAGTACGCGGTATTTGCACAATGCTAAATGTTTGACTCGTATAGTCTATTCAAAATGAAGATTGTTCTGGTGCACCACTACAAAGGTAAACATAGAACAGTAAAACAGTGTGCTAGGAGCCTTTGTTAGACTAGTGACATACGGAGGCGAAAGCTACATTGTTTGAGATTCCTTGGTCGTTAGCGGACTAGGCGATGTTTTTCATATTTTTGGGGGTTATTTTCAAAACTGGATTACATTCAAATCCACCCATTTAATTGTACAGAATGCAACCAGACTGGTAAGACAGTGGTAAACTAAACCATGTCTTGTCCATTTTGTGAAACATGCACAGCTTTAAATGACCTGTAAAAGCAAATTCGGAATGAAAAAGTGTTTTTAGTCCTGATACTTTTTGTCAGATTAGATATACATGCAACGCCAACGGAAAAAAACACCACAGTTTTGGACTAAGCTGCAAAAGTTGTGTTAAACTTCCAACATGATGAATGGTATACATCTTGCTGTAACATAATCAAAATTGCAATAGATTAATACTAAACTGGTACAACACATCAAAATGTAAATATTTTCTTCTTATTTCTTTATTGACAACAGACAATTATAATATTCATAAATACACTGGTTTTGTACATTATCTTAATCTGCCGTGATTCATTTCACACTCTCGGTCAACGTTTAAAACATTCACAATGCACAAAATGTGAATATTTCTGAAAAGGACAATAACAATAAACTTGATCAGAATTGTCAATACAATTAAATGACTTCTTTCGAAATCAAAACGACAATCACGGCACATGGATGCAAAAGTATTACTAGCATTCATGTTAGGTGCTTCGAACCAGTCAATGCCCATATGACATGGTTCAGGTCCATTTATTTTGCTAGTGAGGTCAGAGAAAGCCAGGTTGGTTAGTGGTTCTCAGACTGGTTGGTACGGTTTTGCAGAACCAACTTTGGACTACTACCCCGCTGCAATCTTTGCACGTCTGACATGTATTCCCCAGTGTACTAGCACACATGTTGATCAGTAGAACAGACAGCTAAAACGATCCCAACGTGATTCGACATCTGCGATAACCATAATACCATGAAGCTTTCACTCAACATTGGCACAGAACATTCCAATAAATATATAATACGTCCAGCCTCATCGATGCTTGCAATGTTCAGACCTCAATTTTAATGGGCTGCGATTATTAAAAAACATAAAAGTAAGAATGAAAATTGCTGTTCCTGTTTAATCATCTGTAACGTTTATGCACTGTATTTATATTAGCAAGCACCTTCGCAGTTGGTGAAGGGTTCAAGAAAATAACGACAATAAAGTCAGGGAAACATTAAGCTATGTGGCACATCATACTTAAGTATACCATTACATTTACCAGTGTCCACTTTGTTGACATTGACTTGTCAGCCATATGAACTCTTGAAATCTTATTTTGACGATCTGTGTGTGTATGTCCACAATCAACATACAGCTTTTCAAACAATTTTGCCCCAATGGTCATCAAACTTGGTGGAGACATTTCTATTATAAATCTTGTGCCAAGTTTGTTTACTAGGTGGCGTTTGATTTGTATGGTTCGTCCGAAGAATATAACTAAAACAACGGATCGAGGTTGCTTTGTGCCCAATCTATTCAATAAACAATCATGAAAGTCTTGCATAAACCAGTGTTGGCTATAATGTTAACCCTTGAGTAGAATAACGCTGGAGGTACGTTTCATTAGGCTACTACATGTAGCTAGAATATTCTAACAAGGTATGTGACAAAATACTGTTGGTCCAATTTCATTACCTGCAAGGAGCTGGTATAATAATGCAACAGGTCTGAAGACTACATTTGATCCAGTTTGGCATGCTTGACGAGCATGCTTGGTCTTTGAATATGCAAATGCGTATACTTTGCAAATTCCATTATAATATTCCGGAGACTGAGGAACCACCAAGCGATCAGTGGACAATGTCTGCTGACAGAGAAGTAACAGTACAGAAATTCAGATTTCAAAGCAAGACAAGTGTGTCCCTGTGAACTGGGAGGATTTTAGATGGCCCACATTTGTGGTCATTTATTTAGGTTTATAAGGCAGCAAAACTGTAAATATACCTGCATACATATACATGTATTATAACTTTAACACACACACACACACACACACACACATATATATATATATATATATATATATATATATATATATATATATATATATATATATATATATATATATATATATATATATATGTGTGTGTGTGTGTGTGTGTGTGTGTGTGTGCATTATTTTATAATCTGCTTAGCCAAGAAGCTCAGAGTTTTTTATTTTGTTTGTTCATTTCGATTTAAAGTTTATTCATTATTCCAAGATGGATGTAAAAAATGTAAAAGGAAATCTATCTGATATTACTTATTTAAAGCAAATAGGGATATACAGCGAAAAAACTAATTTGATTTTAATGACAGTTCAAAACTTTACACCTTAGTTTATTCAGGATTGCAAGCTTATATGAAATACGCCAGAAACTTACTGGTAATTTAAACACCTGCAAAACACACATTTTAATGTTTGCACATGACTATTTAACCATTTTTAGATTAAGTATTGTCTATTTCGTATCATATATAGATCAAGCTTATAAATAAGTAAATGATGTGAATCTGTAATTGTCATAATTGGCATAAGATTGTTAATAATATCTAAATGAATCTCACAATTCGTGCTCCCTTAATATGCCCTACCAAGAAAATATCACAAAGGACGGCCCACACTGGCCGGTGAGGGGACGGCTACGCACTGTAGGTCCCTCCCTAATGTGGACAGTTTTGGGCAGAAGCAAGAATTCATAACGTTAAAACAAACAACACGCTTTGTTTACTGTGGCACATTTTATAGGTTGCCAGTTTTTTCATTTTAAACGCCTGGTAGTTAAGTGTCCCCAGGCCATTTCTCTAAGACAATGCCTGACAACCCACGCTCAGGGGAATATAAATTTATTGTTTGAGTTGTCATTGGAGGTAACTCAACCTGCAATGGCTAGAAACAGTTTGACCATTTATCTTATTTGAAGTTTTACTTTACGTTGGAGCCTGTCTAAACTTGAAACATCCTTTGGTTTTTATTACAAAGATTGTGCACAATTGGTAAAAAACAGGCATATTTAGTGACCGGGGAGGCAATAGGGAGGGAGAACAAAATTTCTTTTTCTCTTAGATGATGACTATAACAAGTATATACATGTCCCTTTCCTTTTTTGCACATGTACTATTTTCATTTTCTTTATTGTAGATATGCTCGGGGGTTGCTCAGACACAACTCCTGTATAATATGGACAACTGTTTATTGCATTTTCCACAACCATATGTATCCATAATAGACATGATAGACATACTTCACTCTTTAGAGGCATTTCATTTGATTACCAAATTAGTGCAAAGACATGGATTGGAACTCAAAAACAGGATGTTAATTTTATTTCCATGTGAAACTTATGAATAATTTGAGGTATTTTCTCTATTGTCTGGTAAAACAGTGAGGTCAACATCTCACCGTCTGAGGTTATTGATATAACTTACGTATGCACCTTGTGGTATATTTGTCGTCAGCAATTCGCCCTTCTAGTCTTTCTGGAAGAAAGAATACAGTATAAAATGGCCACCAAAAAGCAAAAATGGTATGATGAAATGGGTAATATTTACTTGCGTGTAATGAATATTACAGTGCTACTTGGAATGAGCCTGCTTGGTGGGTATAAAGCAAGACATACTCAGCCAAACTGACGCGGCTTATTTGCAGTGTTATATCTCCAACCTGTGATATTCCAAAATAGAGGCTTAAACCCGATAAAACTATTTAGATGCGGACGAGTCTGGATTTGTTTTTGCTTTGTTTTGGTTGGGTTTTTGGGGTATGTTTTTTTTGTTTTTTTGTTTTTTGTTTGTTTTTTTTTTTTTTTTTTTTTTTTGTTTTTTTGTTTTTGTTTTGTTTTTATTTTATTTTTGTTTTTGTTTTTATTTGTTTTATATTGTTTACAAACAATAAAGATATGTGGTAGGGTCTCTTGCAACCAAATTGCACCCACGGCCTTCAATGTGCTCTATTCTATAAAAAAAAAAAACAACTTTTATGCTTGCGTGGTTCGTCTTTTGACATAGATGTCATATATAGAGAAACTTGTCTTTGTCCAGTCTTCGTCGTAATTCAATGACATGTTTAACCAAAATCTGTAATTTGTAGAAGCGATCGTTACCAAGGTAACATCTGATTTACTCATACCCATTATTGCGACAAATTTACATTGTTTGTGTCTGAGGATTTGTGATGAATTTGTTTCGTATTTTCTTATGTTTTATCTATACCATCAAAACGGATATGGGTGTGACATTTAATAGCATAAACTCATTTGACTATATTATATATGGGATTTGCAGTGACCAAAACGGTTTGAAATGTACATTAATTTATATGATATTGGAGGTAAAAATGGAAATCACTTGCAATAAAAGGGCTTAATATGTACCAATATTGTCTCAGCCCATTGAGTAAAGTATGAATTGCCTTATTGCTGAAATTACAGTCCACCTACGTAAATTCATTCTCCAATACAGATCATCTTTTCAAGCTCCCCACCAGGGGGCACATATATTTGCCCTTGTCCTTCGACCCGTCCGCCCGTATGTCCATCCGACATTAAAATTGTCACATTTGTGCGCGCTTTTCGCCGGAATCATTTGAGGTTCAACCATGACATTTTGTGGAAACATCTATCAATATATGAAAGTGTGCACTTAGGGTTTTGTTTCTTCCTTAGATTAATTATCTTGTGATAAATAATCTTTAATTAACTTGGGAAAATGTTGATTCGATGTTAGACTTTTCACATTTGTGTCGCATGTATCTCAAACATTATTTGTGATTCAACCATGAAACTCAGGTCTTACACCAGTTACATGCCATATTCTTTCCAATGTTGTTGGCGGCAATGACAGGTGGAGGCATCCCTGCCCTTTGGACACTTTTCTAGTTGGTGTTTCATAGGGTTGCGTGCCAAAATCTTTTAAAGTGTCGAAATCAGTCCCGTACGTTTGACCAAGTGAAGTTTCTGACATATTGGCCCACCAAGTATGTCCAGGATCATGTATCAGTTATTAAACATCCGCTCGAAATCGACATACTCGAATCAATATGTGACAAGGCTAGCAAACAATAAACATCATTTTGAGAAAGCGGCGCAATTGAGTAATTGCAACTGGAAGTATGGAGCTGTTCATCACTGACCAAGTAGCCTGTCTACCGCCCTGTAGTTGCAAAGTAAGTTGTTATTTGTTTTGTGAGGTCAGTGGGCGAACGTGCAGTCAACCATCAGTTCTACGCCACATAGCGCATCGTCATGGATCACGTGTCTAAAAAAGCAGGTAACACATGAATGGGTGCATGTGAATTCAGGTATTTTAAAGACTGATTTAAAGGCAATGTCGAACCGATGATATTGTTGTGCCTTTTGAAATTTCAAAATATTTTGTTAGACATATTTCCTGTCTATCACATGTCATAAATTAGCAGTTCTAGCACCATTAACATTTGGCGAAATTGACACAATACATACAATGTTACCCTGCTGGTCAATTGATGGTATTAACCTTTGGATCTTGATTACTGACAGAGGGTATCAGCTGCAAAATGTCCGTTTCACATGGATATTTATGGAAAACGATTTTTTAAAGATATTAGAACAAAAGCGTATGAGGGATTTTCTAAGTAAGAGTCAGTTCTATTTAAAAGCGTATTAATATCATTGTAAGGAAGGGTTCCACACACTTTATCCATTTTCAAAAAACAGCCCTGCCCTCTTTTTTGTAACGAACAAATACAGTTTTGAAAAATCCCTGATCTGTTTTGCAGATACATGTGTTGAGACTATGGTGGCCCAAATTTGATTATCTAATCGTAAATATTTTCGAGAAATATCCCAAATTAACAACAACAATAAAAAAAATCCTTGCTACCCGAAACGCTTGTGTTTATAAAACTTTGCGTTTGCAGTTCGATCTTAAATACACACGGAGTCTGCAACACCTGCTTTCAATCCAGTGCATATGTTTAGTATGTCAGGGATGCAATTTATATGATATTTGGCCTCAAACTGAAGTCACTTGTGCAGGTTGGGTATTATTTTAAAACACGGGAAAAGTTTTAAAATATATGTGGGGTTATCACTGTTTCGTCTAGATAATAAAGAACAAAGATTGTCTAGTTCAAATGTATGAGTGCATGCGAGCTATAGATCTCTTCACTAAGTGTTGGGTTTCTGTAAGTCCACAACTTTCTTAATATTGAAAGGAAAGCGTCACCCAGCCAAAGTTCAAAATAACCAATTCTTGTGACAATTCTGCTCCACTGCAGTTTTGCTATACTACAGTAAGAATGACTTAATATATAACTACGACTTCCAAATCGTAAGTAAAAAATCAGTTTTTCTCTTTGCGCTAATATACTCGCGCGCGTATATATTTTTTTTTCCCTTTGTGTGTGTTTTATTTTATTTTTGTGGCGTTAATGCACCCCGTCCACTAAAACAGAATATGTGCCCAGACATATGACCCAATGTCGTTTGTGAGAGATTGATAAACGACTGACCAAGATTAATTGTTTGGAATGACAAAACTTTACAAATAAATTTTTATATATATAGCATTAAGAAAGAAATGGGATAATGCATACCATTATCCATGGTGTTAGCGCCTGCTTTCTGGTTAATACATGCACTTTTTCAACCAAAGAATGAAGCAGGGCTGTTTGTCCCCCAAATGCCCTACAGGGGATAAGTTGAACTCTCCGTAATCTCCCCCCTGAATACGGCTCGTTTCGCCAGACGCCACCCCACTTATACGGTCATCTCATGCAAAACCACCATTAACATTTCGTATTGCTGTGCTCAAGAGCTGAACGATACAGTTTTGATAAGTGGATGTACTAGGCACCCTGCCCAGTATACAATTACTGATGTTGGCCTCTGTATTAAACGTTATTTAAGCTGGAGCGCCGATGTACAATACAAACATGACTGCACATGTTCGCCCTTCTCCCCACGAGATGGCACTTCAGCCACAACTGCTTTTCTTGCGGACAACAACAACGGGAAGCCTGCGCTCTCACTTCACAGAAGCTGGAGTGTGATATGGAAGAAGAACCTTATAAATCATAATAGGTGTACAGTAATATATATATATGGGAAAGCCAGCGTCGCAATCAATCTAAATGCCCCGCGTTGAAGATTTGTTTGAAGATATCAATTGTAACATACATACATCCATCCATCCATACATACATACATGCATGGATATTATACATACATACATACAAACATACATGTACATACATACATACATACATACATACATACATACATACATACATACATACATACATACATACATACACACATACATACATACATACATACATCCACACATACACACATACGTATGTAGGTACACTGCCTGAATTAATATGCCATGCACATGCAAGAGGACAATAAATTAACCAAGTGACAGGTATTATGATAGAATTCTAAATTATTTGTGCCAAATCCTTCACGGATTTAATTTGCACAAACTTCTCCAAAGACATCAAAGTTACTTCTTGGTGCCTTTAAAGTGCTGTGCCTTAATCTGTTGCATTGTATTGCATTGTACCTTCTATATTTGCCTCCACCTTTATTTTCTGTTTTCTTTGTGATAATATATGGCACGTCATAGTTTCCATATCAATAATCCTAGGCATTACAACAAGCAAGAAAGATTGGCTCTTTTCCCTCAGCATGATTTCCACAAATGTACATGCGTGTTGACTGTTTTAAGTGGTATGCAAAGCTTTAATCTATGTGTTCCATAGAAATATTACTGGTGGTAAAATGGTTTCAGGTTCAAAGAATGCATGTTTTATTCCTTCCGCATCCTCTTATCTTTGCCCACACGCAATGTTTCATTGTGTGCATGTAAGCAGATTTGTATTCAGAGATGCGTCACATCAGAATAGTCTTCATGAATGCCCCGTAGACTTTGAAACTGTCGTGTGTGTCATTATGTCTAGTGCTAAATGTACGTTACATGAAACAACTTTATATTGTATGTAATTCTGTCATGCCTTTGTGTTTGAGATTGCGGTAGATTACCTGTGCGGTGTGTCTGCAGTACAATATTACCATGCAGCAAAGGCAGTTCTCAAAGGTGGTCAAAAAATAAACTTTCTTTTTTCATGTTATCAATACCCAGAAAACAGGGGAAAATAAGATCTGGATGGGGGGATTGCTCAAAAGGTCCAGACAAAACGGAGAAAAAAACTTCTCAAAACGGAGTCGGAGCACTGTCACGGATACTACTTATAAAGCGAGTTTCGAGCACAGAATTAGAAAAATAACACTATGTAATAAGTCACGCACGAAGATTACGGACAATTTCTTTTGGTATGACACGTAAAAGATATTGGAGAAGCAAGCAAGATTAGAAACAAAATTAACAGGTCTCACAGATTAGATGAACGTAAGAAAATTTATCATCTCAATTTCTTTTGGTATGACACGTGAAAGATATTGGAGAAGCAAACAAGATTAGAAACAAAATTTACAGTTCTCACAGATTAGATGAACGTAAGAAAATTTATCATCTGATAGTTTTGTTCCCTTTCTCTTCCCTTTTAAGCGTGACTGCCTGTCTCAAGTTGGGGGTGAAATTTAGTTCTTCACATTGGTATTGAAAGAAGAATGTTGACATATTTATTTTAAGCTCAGCTGACTTGCCAGTAAGCTGCGCTTATAGGATGGTCTTTCATTCATCCGTCCACAATTCACATTTTTGACTTATCCAAAACCGTCAGCCTGATATACTTCAAACTTGGTGCTGAAGTACTTAAGTGGGTCTCTACCAAATTTGCTCAACTGGTCATGCTTCAGTGATTTTTGGATTTTGTTACGACTTTTTCTTGTTCTTTTAGGGGGCAAACCTTATAAAATATGTTCCTTATGGAAGGGTCAAACAAAGCTGTTCACTAGGTGGCAGTGTTGTGGATTTTTTTTTTTTTTTAACTTTTTTTCAATTTGGGTTTTTATCGGTGAAAGCAGCTTTCCTCTTGATTACTGTGTAAGTCAATGGGCATTCTAATGCTAATTCACATTTTCAATTTCTTTTCCAAAATCGTCATCCAGATTAACTTCAAACTTGGTGGCAATGTACCTTGGGTGGATTTCTACCAGGTTTGTTCAAGTGGTCACGCTCCAGTGAATTTTTTGGATTTTAAATGATTTTTTTCCCTTTTATTTGGAGGGGTGTGTGAAAAATCTTACAAAATCGTCTTCTCCACAACGGCTCACCCAATTGTTTTGATATTACACAAAAACACTCCTAGGGACTCCTAGTTCTTAATTTGTTCACCAGGTGCTGCTGGAATTGCTTTAATTCTTTTTATGAATTTTTGCGTGTTTTTGTTGCTTTTGGCCAGATTTGTGCTACAATTGCAAATGGCCATGCTCCAGTGATGTTTGGACCTTGACCTCATTCCCAAGGTCACAGGGCAACTGACACAAAATTTACTGTTCACTTGACAACTTGAAATATGTCTTGAGTAATGACCTTGATGCTGCACATGTTAATATTCTCTATGAAAGTCATGCTTAGACAGTACACGAGTGACCGCGACCTGGTTTCTGGGGTCACAGTGCAACATACATACATATTTTACCCTTCACTTTAACTTGAGAACTATTTGAATTTGGACCTTGATGTTGCACATGTTAGTGTTCTTCTATAAAGTTTAGACTTACTCAGTACATGGGTAAACTTGATCTTATCCCAAGTTCACAGAGCTGCAAGTGTAAAGAATTTCTAGCTCACCTGAGCATGCGCCGGTCACACAACCCTCTTGCTTTATCTGTGGCGCAAGTGATGAATTTGGGGTTTTATGTGGTTAGGACTCTGTTTTTCAACATTATTTTATACACATGTATGCTCATTTTAACTATGATAATGACTTGTTTCACAATATTAGGTTTAACTTCAAACATCTACCTAAGGTACTTTTACTGCAGCTGAGGAAATTTAAACCCTCCAGGGTGTCTTCCTGTGTGTCTGCATTCACTAGACTTATCCAATCTTTAATGTATGTTACTTTTAACTTATGTTTCTTATTTTAAATATCACTTTTGTTTGAAAATAGTCTATTTATGTAAGATTGTCAAAGAAATCAAACTCAAAATCGAAACAAAATACCATGTGGTGAAGAGGAATGCATGTAGCCACGCTTTTGGGGGATGTGGTAGTAGTCCCAATTATTCAGAGAAACAATTTGGACGCTTCCCTGAGAACAAAACTAGAAAACGGGAAGAAAGGCACGAGGCCTCAGAAAAGGGATAGGAAAACGAAGGTAAGTAAAAGTATATATCAAGTGCTAAAAAAATGTTTAGCACAGTTGAGCACTGTCTACAGGATTTGCCTTGTTTACATTGCAAAGATTGGGGGGGGGGGTGTGCAGGGTGGGGGGGGGGGTGTGTGTGCCAGATATTAAACTTGATGGGCTTGACGGACAAAACTTAAGGGCAGAAGTTAACTGCCTTGAAAGTGCAGAATCTATATAAATATATATAACAAAGTTAATTTGTTTCCCTTATTTTTGGGAGTAAAACGAAATATGGTTTCATACATGTCATTTTTAAATTAAAATCCTCAATGACCAGGTAACATATCAGCATTTCCATATGGATACAATAACAGCAAGATTGGTAAGAATGGATTGTTTACTGGTGTCAGTGGACCTAAAGCAATCCTACCATATGGTTCCAATTGCAGGAAAATATATAAAATGTCCTATATTCCAGTAGGAAGACAATTGTTCCAATGTACCTCATTACCGAATGGCACGGCGTGTGCGCCAAGATTTTTCACGGACCTTTTGAACCCATATTCACCATTCCTCAATCCGAAGGATATATTTGCTCTGATCACATACTATTAGGTAATACTGCCTTGGTTGCTGATTCTAAGAAAGAATGCAAAGCAGGTGTGCAAGGAATGATTGAATTGCTGTCTGAAGTGGGTTTCCTGGTAAATTTGGAAAAAAGCTCGAACCAACATAGTTGCCTTTGTAAAGTTACAATTTTCACTCATGTAAAATGATCATTACTGTTGGTGCTGGAAAAAAATTGCAACTTGGGAACGCTGGTGTGTAAAAGGAAAGGTCACCATTTTTAAACACGTTGAAACTGTAGGGCTTATGGAAGCACACAGTAAAGGTGCTGAGCCAGGACTATTATAACATGTCATTTTTAAATTAAAATCCTCAATGACCAGGTAACATATCAGCATTTCCAGATGGATACCAAAACGGCAAGGTTGGTAAGAATGGATTGTTTACTGGTGTCAGACTGTACATAGACAAAAAACTTTGAGACATTTCGCCACTGTGATGATAACGTCCGATCCGTCCTTAAGAGGATAGGACCAGGTCTATAATAAAGGAAGTACATCAACGTGTTGGAAATCAAAGTTGCACGAATTGCGCATAAAACAGTTTGCAAACAGGTTCAGAATGCCATATTCAACTTTGGTTGAACAGCTCCACAACAGTAGCGTATGTTATCTAAATGGGAGGACTTAAAATCTCAAACCTGTAACAACATAGCACGAGAAACGTAGGAATGTTGTGTTGAAAGAAAGATGTGTACTTTTGCTTGCCATGAACCGAGGACAGGGGTGGTAAATGACGCAGATATAGAATCGCAAAAGAATAGAACCTAGATGCAATAATATTGCAAAGCTTCTTTCTCTAAGGGGTGGTGCGGAGGGGGGCGGGATCCAAATTTATTTATTTTCATGGGTAAATCATGGTGATTATCAGTTACCTTGACGTGTAATACATGCAAGAACCCTCCACAAAACATGTTGATGCTTTTGCTATGAGTTGGGAAAGTAACTAACCATATGCTTTCCTACTTTCAGTCTGACCGATTGATGTCCACACAAACTAGGCGAATATCACGCAACGGCGATAATGGCAGTGTAGCAGTGGCCCGCTTGGCCACGGTGGGAACGACTAAACAATATAACTTCAGCAGACCCAGTCGTGAACCCAGACGCATTACATAGACTAACATATCCAGTATTTGGCAACTTATTTATGGGTCATCCCACATCAAAGCATCAAATTTCAGGAAAATTTTCCACCATCGTATTTCAGAATTTTTTTTTTTTTTTTTTTTTTAAATTTTTGGTATGGATGTTAGGCTGGGTCATACGCTTAAAATTCAATTTTTCACTTCATTGACATCATTGGTTTCTTTTTTTATGATGCTTAGAAAAACGACTATTACTTTTTTCTGTACCATAATTCAAAAAGGCAATATCGTGCTAAATATTAGAATTACCACCATCAGTTTTGCAGGAATTATGTAGCATTAACTGCTGATGGAGCCATGTAAATAACAATGATCACGTGGTTTAAATACATGCTCTTTTATCAGGGCGTGAAAATGACAATTTCCTAGGGGGTTTTCTATTCGTGAGTGGTATTTCAAGCACCAGAGCAAAAAGCAACACGACCTACCGATTTCGCACACAAAGTCTATACTTAAAGTTCCACCATTGTGAAAAAATTTTCAGTCATGGAAATGCAGTGAAACTTGGAATTGTAATGTCAAAGACCCTGTTCAACACATTTAGAAATAAAAACAATTAGTATGGGGTGGTGGAATGCATTTTTTGAAGTTTCATGGAATGACCCGTGTCCCATGAAAAAGCTGAAGGATATGACATGCTTGTTGATAAGAAAAACCTGGAGGAAAAAGATCTCGACCATGGCAGTTCCAATAATTATTAAACCGTGGCGCTGCATTACATAAAAAATATACATGTCCATATAAAGAAGTGGAGCCACACTTTTGCTTCACATAGAAAGTAAATTTTATATCAACTGGTAAAGAGGTGGGATTACCTTTTTAGCTGAACCAGTACAACAATGTACAAGGAGGTTTTTTTCAACAGTGGCAAAACCACGTCACGAGGTGTGCTATTAGCCACTACGAATCCCCATAGGCAAACTATGGTAAACTATCCCGTAGTCAAACATATTTTAGAAGGCATCTTTAATGTACTCAAAAGTCATATGACTGTGCATAATTACTATCATAGCAGAATGTATGAAAGAGTTGAATAATAACACACGGTGAGACTAAAATGTTGATCAGTTGAGCCTTCACTGCCGGCCACATGTGCCACGTAAATTTGTCTATTGTCGAAAAATTCGGGTATAGATACAAATATTTACAGGTATACAGTCCATGGGCAGCTAGAGGATCTACTTTAGCAGATAGATAATTGCCTATGGTGATATTTTGGCAGTATTAGGGTAGTTAAACATAGGGACGACCCAGAAGTTTTACCAGAAGTCTATTATCTGCATGTATTTTGAAAGATACAATATACAGATTTGATTAACAACAACAGATCTGTGTGTGGCTTTTCATTTGTGTGCAATACTAACTGGGTGCAAATTGAAAATGTTAAATTGCATTGCCAGCATTTTTTTTAAATTGGATGATGGGCACACTGTACCCATGTAACTCCTAGCACTGAGTTATGGTGTCAAATCAAACGTTAAATGAGCATCATCGTGGTTAAAATTAAGTTTGACATAGATTCTATTAAAGGCCTGAGTGGGAATGACTAAGACCTCCTGACTGCACACACGGGAATGTACTGTCGCTTAATCAGTTATACTCTGGCCCTTGATAGAATTGTTGTCAAATTTGTCCTTAACCACATAACTTACATACATACATACATACATACATACATACATACATACATACATACATACATACATGCATACATACATACATACATACATACATACATACATACATACATACTTAAATGTATAAGTAAATGATTGTTTATGTACTTATTAAATGTCCCCGTAGCATATATATATATATATATACATATAGATAGATAGATAGATAGATAGATAGATAGATAGATAGATAGATAGATAGATAGATAGATAGATAAGTTTGTTCTGGCTGTAATTTACTTGTAATGCAATTCAGCACATCAAAGGGACATACATCTTCACAGTGAGCAGAAGAAATACAATAAACGTAAATTGCATGTGACAGCTGACCACAGCATATATCTTTTCTACCCTTCCTTCTAATACAAAACTTAAATTAATTGGACCTTCATATTGCAAATTGATGAAACGGAAACCCTGAAATGGCGCAATGATGAATCCGTGGGAATTACTTGAAAGAATCCATTCCTCATAACCAAACACTTTAAAGCCGTTTTAAAGGCGCATAATTGATGGCCAAAAATTTCGGTCGGACTCTTCTATGTGCGTAGTTGCTGAATAGAATTGCCAAATTAAACGCCATTATACAAACATAACATCCACTGTAAAATCTATTGCACCACTTTTAGCGGTTTCCTTAAAAAGCGCCAAAGGCAGATTGCATTGTATATGTAGGTGTGTAGTGTTAAAAAAAGTGTATAAACCCTGCGTTAATACACAATTCCAGGATCGAAAGACACGTTCATGACACACAATGAAACAGGTATGGTAGATAGTATCATGCACGCACACTTTGGTCTGTATGGCAAATCAACTTCTGCATTCTGTTCTTCACCCAACGTCCCATCAGTTCTTTGATTAGCCGAACTTCTGCCAATAGTTAACAATCGGTCATTGTAGGTACATAGATAACTCACCTTTAGCAATGACGACAACTTCAATAAAATCTGAACCATTGTACGTGTTGTCACCACAGAGGAAGACCTGCAACACAAGGTTTAAAAATTAATAGGGTGATCAGTGCCGCGCATTTCCATGAACAGACATTGACCATGACAAAAACAAAGTAACAGTAAACATAAAGAACACATTAAAACGTAAGCAAACATAGTGCAATATACCTAGTTTGGGCCGTGTAGTTTCAGGTAAATTACATATTTACAGATCTGCATGGCAAAGATCGGCAGGCGGGGGATCGTTATAAACTGGCTGTTTATAAAAAATTTACCATTTATCAGTGGTACTATTGCTTAACATGCAAACTTGTTTTTTCGCTGTACACAAAAATTAGATTTTACCATATTATGATCCCAAATTAATTTTAATTTGAGTCATTCGATTCAGTATAAAAGTACAAACGTGTGCCCCTCTATCATTTCTTGGTAACCGCCTGTTTCCACAGCCCAATGACCACACACACATTTAACTGCCCAATCAATCTGGAAGTACGTTGTGGGCAGGAAGTCACGACTTTCTGGTGCGCTACCGGTATATCTCGACACAACTTCAGTTTTCCTCAGGCCGAAAGGATGCCAACGAAGTCGTTCAGTGCTATGGATTAAAAAGGCGCATTATTGCCTTGGATTCGGCGGAGGCTTACTACCAGCGAAAACAGATTTTACCGTAAATGGTATCGACATTATCACCATATATGTCTAAGAGTGATGGTCACAAAATAATGACAACTGTTATTATGTAGTAGGCGACATTTTTTTCAGAGCCTTGAAGGCGGGACTATTATTGTGCAGTCCTCCACATTAATTTTCCAGAGACTTGCATTTTGAAAGATGTAAACATTTACAGTATACTTGTATGTCCAGCACCTCGTGGTATTTCAGTACGAGACCCATTTTATTGTGTATATAATATAACGGACGGGAGACATGTCAACATTTTGTTGCCGTTATTGTTGCTGTTGTTCTTCATTTTCTTCTTCATTTTTTCTTCTTCTTCTTTTCAATATTGTTTCCGTTTTTGGAAACAGTAGCGTGAGCGCATTGAACATCAGGGGGGGGGGGGTGTTACAGCGGGGGGGGGGGGGGCTACGGTTTTTTTATGCAAACACATATTATGATTTTCTAGGTGGTTCACTAAAGATATTTAAAACAAAAAATAATACAAAAACTCACCGAGCGCTGGAAGGGACGTGAAACAAAAGATATGTAAATGTGAATTCTGGCCACCACTCACACTTCTAAGATTTTGATGAGCATATCTTACATGTATGACATGTGTAAACGTACACCAGTATAAAGACAAAGTGTAGAGCTCCACCAAAAAAAATATTTTAGTCCATTCACATGGCTTGATTTCTTTGAATTGCCAGAAGATGGGAAATCCAAATGACAATTCCTTAACTTACATCTTTCCATTGAAAAAAATGTGACGCATCAAGTCGGCAAAAGTTTTTGTCTTGTTGGAAATGCCGCCGGAAAATCTACATACAGTTTTACTTCAGTCCAATTACATCTTAATACCCATTCGATTTACTTACATGAGAAGTTGTTTGAATCAAGTAAAGTACACACAATTTAACGCCTTGGGGATGTCGGGAGTATAGCGAGGGAACAAAGAGCCCTTCTTCTTTCGGTTGCAGATTTCAACAAAGTGGCTGAAGTCTGCCCACTCTCAAAAATTAATCTTGGTTCCTGCACAAAGCCGAGTCTATTGGTGAGCTGCGTGTTTCAATTTTACGTTTATTGTTAGAGTGCCCAACGTGGTGCAAGTGAAATATTACACACGCCCCTGTCCATTTACAGTCAGGCTTTTTGTCCCAGATCTCATGTTTGTTGGCCCACCCGAAAGGGTATACCCATTATTTCTCGGGTTGTCCGTCTGTGGGTCCGTCAAGTCACCATTTTTTTTTTTTGTGAGCAGGATATATCAAGACCTACTGGCCACATAATACTCAACTTTTTATCTGTACCTGGACACCTTTTTTCTTAACTCAATTTTATTTTGGTAACCTTAGCCTCATTTTCAAGGTCACGTGATTCATGAATGTACAAGAGCAGACCCATCACTGAATGTTTTTTTTATTATCATAGTACTTTCTAGTTTAAGCAGGATTTTTAAACTATGGTCTGCTTAATTTATTTCCAGGTGAATGGGCATTTTGTACAGTCATACTTGTCGCAGTAGTTGGGGCCCAGCTGGCCTGTTCCTACAATCTCGCAGCAGTGACCATAAGTCGCTATATCCGGGTTGTGTATCCTCTCACATCCTCCACCATCTTGACTCCAGGTCGGTGTAGAATCCTGATCGTTGGAATCTGGATCTTCTGTTTTACGTTGAGTAGCGTCATGTACGCTAGGCTGGGACCGGAACAACGTATGTATTCTAAGAGGGTTCTACGAAACACAAAAAGTACATATATACTTAGCTCATTCGTGTTAATTGTGCATTCTACCATCAGTTCGCAAGTTTGCACTCGACAAGATCCGCTCATATAGAGTTAACTGATATAAAACTTAAGAAATGCTATTGCGAGCTGCTACCCGTAAATGTATCAGAAACCATCCTATACCAAAACAAATTTAATTTCATTGCAAAAGTAAACGCAAGCACTGCCATTTGTTTTTTAAATGTCAAATTTCAGTCTCTAAGAAACAGTGTAAAATTTAAACACATTCAGGATAAACATAACTGTTTCATTCCAGTTTGGGGAAGCGGGCTATGAATTCAGCTATCATTGACCATTTTCGGTATTCAGTAATTTTTCTATTGATATACAAACGTATCGGTGTGTATTGGTGAAAGTTAATTCCGTAAGCTATAAAAATCTGCACATTGTTTGGTATACCACAATAAAATGTGTCCTTATAGTCCGTATTTCATAGCGGGAAACGACATACTCTTTCCTTTCGCCGTTTTCCATAATTTACGTATCAATACCTTCAAGTATGCAACAGGATTCTCTTTGGTTCAAATATGTGATACTGGTTACTCAGAGTCTACTATATCATGACATAAGTTTGGCTCGGCGCCCGTTTGGAGTGTTCAGAAGAAGGTTTATTTGCAACTTTGTTTTCAATCTCTACATGTAAACTATTTTCTCCAAAATTGCTGTGCCTGTTGTTTGAAAATCACAGAGGGATGCACATATCCAGTTACACATAGAACTAAATTTATTCAACTGGCGTCTGTGCATTTATTGATTAAAAAATTCTTTTTAATTTGCACAATGTCTAATTATGAAAAAAGACAAACACATTAAATATAATTTTGTTTTTTTTCTTCTTTTTTTTTTTTTTTACATTTTCGTAATATTGACTGGTGCAAAAACAGTTTACCGCATTAAATATAAGTAGATGTGACACTAGCTTGGTTGAGAACATTATCAAATAAGATGCCTTCATGTCCAAGTTTATTTCTTCCAGCTGATTTTAATGGCATTTGCAGAACAGAGCTCGCTTTTGCCGTTTTCACGGCCGCCAGCTATCTTGTCGGAATTCTTTCACCAATGTTTATTATCTTATTCTTCTACGGCAGACTGGTATGGTTTTTGCATAAACAGGTGGGTGTAACTTAACTGTTTGTGTCATATTCCGCAATCTGCTGTTGGTACATATTGCTTGTCTGAAGAGCATAGATGGTTGAGTGAGACACAGGGAAAAATGTATGGCTCCACGGTCTTTACAAGGCTTCATTTCACGTGCCTATATAGCTTAATACTCTACACGTCAATCTGAAGAAGTAATTTCTATTTTAATTCCCTTCCCTTCTCTTCTCCTCTCGTCCGCTCCTTCCCTCTCTATACTTTTCTCTTTATTTCTCTCCCCGCCGCGTCCTTTCCTCTCTTTATTTACTTTTTTTTGTTGGGGGAGGAGGTCGTTTGAAGAGACGACATGTTGGCCAGGAAGTTTAGGCATAAGCAGACAGATTATACAGATCCAACTATATATTATATCGACATCGTATTAATACCTTAAGTCTAGTTTTATAATTTGACATTGAAAAAGAAAACATGATAAATAAATAAATAAAATAAAGTAAAGCTCGTTTCCTTGACCATTTATTTGTAAACAATGTATGTTTGCTCAGAAAAAACAGCTAACATTGCCAAAAATGTGTTGCGATGTTTGGTAATATTAAACAGTGGGACCACATCAGACCTAAAACCACGGTGTAAATTACGCCTATATAAGTAATGTTACTTGGAGGGAATAAATGATTATTGCACCTAACCAAACATTTGGCTTTTGATCTTCTCTAAAATCATGGGCAGCATATGTTGTGCAAACGTTAACATACATTTTGATAGTTTAAAAGTACAGAGATATAAAGTTTAACTTCAGTAAGGCAAAATGCCACTACATGTATATACTTACTGGGTCGTATCAATTTCAATTTGTACGAACTGAATCATCAAAATAGAACTAACTGATATCAGTTTAAATTAGTGACATCTTCCATTCAACTACAGACAAATGTAGACCTAATTCGTCCTGCCGTGGCCAAATTACAAATAACAATAACTGAGTTATTAATTCAATATTGAATTATCTGTGTTTTTATAAAAGGCAGAATTACGGATATTAATTAATGAATAATAGATATACAATTTTGCCAAATCATAAACAATCTGATTAATGGGGACGACCCTGTAGTCCGTAGGTGCATTGGTCCGCAGGCCCATTATTTCGGATGTCCATTGGTCCGCAGGTTCATTGACCCGAAGGTCCATTGGTCCGCAGTTGCATTGGTCCGAAGGTCCATTGGTTCGTAAGGCCATATTTTTAAACATATAATCTATGGATAGGTCTATGTGCAGCTGGGCTCCACAGAAAAAAAAATGCATTCCCTGATTTGATTATCATAGCTCAGTCAGTGCCTGTAACACAGGCAACGTACCTAAGTGAAACATCATAATAATAAATGTATACCTTAATTAAGTTGGTATATGAACTGAACCACATAAATTTATCAGGTATAAGTGTTTTCATTACATCGTATATGCGCATCATTTACTCCAAATGCCCACTGACCCTGTGATCTGAGAGACATCGTGTAATTTAATGAGAGGTATTTTTCTTCAGAAATGCCTCTTAAGTATGACAGGCTCTTCTTATTCAATCTGAATTTTGCATGAATATTGAATTCTTGCTATCGTGAAATCTTTAATGCATATGTAACAAAATCCATTTTGGATATCCAAAATCAATGTTGCTTTTCCAGAAGTCATGGTGGAGATGACAAACCGTTGTCTTTTATATTAATTTTTGAGTTAAATAACACTTAGCACCCTAGATAAGTATTGATGTCAATAATTCATTTTTAGCTCCATATTTTCTTGTTATATTCAGAAATAAATCATGTGTGAAGCTCCAATAGAAAATGCATGATGTCCAAATTGAGTTATTGATCTCCATAAACCATTTTTGTTGAGCTCCACAAATCATTTTCTGAACTGTATCGTTCATTTGGTGATCTCCATGAATCATTATTTTTTTCAGCGCCATAATTATTTTGAGCTCGAAGAACATTCTATTATCTCCGTTAATTATTTTTGAGCTCCTTGATTAATTTAGGGAGACCAGTTACTTTTTTATACAATTCCTGCCTAAGTTTTTAATGCTTTGCGACATTTTTGAATATATATGATTTTTGGATATCCATAATTGAATTACTGATACCAAAAAAAATTGTCCAAAATGTATATTCATAACAAGAAAATTATAAAACATATTGGTATTAAAAATATTTTAAGATATCTAATTCAATTTTGTGCATCAAAAATTATTTATGGATATCATTAGATATCAGGAAATCATTTATTGATATCAGTAAATCTAATGCATACGTCTTGCTGTGATTCTGCTTTTGGTTTTGGCAAAATCAAATTTCAATATGAACTTGGTGTGAATTTGGTCAAAATGTACGGGTTGCAGTATCAAATAGTTACGGAAACTCCGTCCTTTCGACGGGATTTGCGTAACTATTTGAATACTGGATGCCATTTTTACAAGGTAATGGGCACTATTTTGATATCAATAATTCGATATTTTTATATGAAAGTCATCCAATATCTTGATTGAAACAAATCTTATTTTTCATACAAAAATGAATTCTAGCCATCAATTATTATAATTATTGATATCAATAATTGTAATTATTGATATCAATTATTGTAGTTGTTGATTTCAATAATTATAATTATAAATTCAATAATTCTCTTCACCAATTGGTATCATTAATTCGATTTCTCGATCGTAAGAATGTCTTCATTGGTATAATTTCGAATAATTGATACATGAATAAAAGATTTCTGAACAATAATAAATCGAATTATTAACATAAAAATGAATTACGTATGTAAATAATTCGAATTATTTTTATCAAGAAAAGAAATCTTAATAAATAAATTGATCTATTTATTTTAATAAATATCATTATTCAATATCAATTAATGGAACGCAATTCTTGATATCAGGAGTTCGAATATTTGAAATGACGAATTTCATTATAATGACATATTATACTCGAATTATTAATATGAACAAACCCATATATTATTAAGAAATAATATATTGATATGAATAATTATTGTGTTGATTCCAGTCTAAATCTTTTTCGTCCAATGGGTTATTAAAACCTCAGAATTTAAATACTAAGAAGTCATTTAATTTCATGGAACTGGGTTCAGTAACCTCCATCACCCCTAGCCCCACGATGACGACGCCGTTACAATGCGGGCTGTTCTGACCTGCACGTGCAGAGGCATACGTTAGGTTCCAAGATTAAGTATTCTTATAATCTGAAAGTGTCATCAGATTCAATTGATCAAGCCCAGTTAGTTTGTTCATCTGTTACAATAACTCTATTAACATCAAAGGTTCAGATATTAGCAAAATGCGTTATTTCACGTTACTTCTTGTAAAAGTTAGTGACGAATCCATTTCGTGTCCGGTGTCATTTCATGTCAGTTTTTGTCAAATTGTATCATTTATCATTTTCGTGTCATGTGACATTTCATGTCAAATTCCGGGTAATGCGTCTAATCCCATGTCACTACGTGTCATTTTCATGTCAAGTTCCATGTATTGTGTCATTTTGCGTCAATATACACAGTTTTCGTCATAGATAGGCATAAGTGACATCGTTGGAGGCATAGTGTAGGTAGGTCCGTCATCTTTCAGGTATGCTGACTTCGTTTAGGTCAGTGAGACACTTTTATGCATACAGGTCATTGTTTAGGTAAGTTTATATGCAATATTATAATTTATGTATACTTAAATATGTAATGTAATACACACAAACACGCACTTATGCATGTATGTAATTCATTATATAAATGTATGTATGTATGTATGTATGTATGTATGTATGTATGTATATATATATATATATATATATATATATATATATATATATATATATATATATATATATATATATATATATATATATATATATATATAATGCGGACCAGTGGACCAATGAACCTGCGGACTAATAATATAGACATCAATATTTAAATACCTGCTGCTGAAATAATCTGGTGTTTTTACGGTGTGGGAAGCCAACGTCAGCACTTCAAGTGGATAATCTGTGTGTATTGTAACTATGCATTTCTTTTTGCACAAAATTCATAGGTTTACACAGTTCTCCAATCTTTTTGTGACAGTTTTCGAGGAAGCTGTTCACCGGCTCCTTGTTGGCGCGTGTAAGCGAAGCAGTGTCAAAAATAATAAAAACATCTTTTTTTTTTATGGCCGCACAATAAATACATCATCTCTGTCATACCCGGGCCTGCACGTGAGCAGTCACACAATGTTCTTCCATACAACTGAAAGCTACCAGTTCAACATCTCAGTATCATTTCTTATGTTTTGTAGAAAAAAGAAAGCCAAGCAATGGTGACACCAACCAATTCAGTTCCCGTGATGGGCAGGGATATGAGGGTATTGAAAACAACCACTGGTCTGATTGGCGCAACTATGATTTGTTGGACGCCCCTGACTCTTTACACGCTTTTAAAAGTAGTATGTAAGAGTTGCAACATAAGCCGGTATATCAGGTAGGCTTCGATCGTCACAGACTTGCAAATCTGGTCTCCCTTTCTGTCAACAGGTACATGCATGTGTGAAGAGGTAAGATACTGTTTCAAAAATCCACGAGGACCCACTGTAATTGAGTCTTTTTTACATATATAGGCATAAATGCCAATTAAATTTTCCATCCAGCTGCCTTTCTATACCCCTTCTTTATTTGCTGTTCCCTATAATAGTTTACTCCCAAATGCTTTTTTATTGTATGGCAACTGGAACGTGTCCATCGAAGTAGACAAAAGTTCCCTTTAATGTCGCCAAGTTTTCCTGCCGTGACGCAAGCCATCTTCTGATTGGTCCAATGTTGGACGTTCCAGATATTTTGCAGTTTTGGCGGCCAATTTGAACTTAGTGTTGGCGTAGGTGCACATAATAATTATTTTCTGCTCTCTAGTGAGAACCATCCTACTCTTATGCAACACGTCATTCGATAATGTGCAAGTGATATCACGGAAAGTATTTTATTGCAATACTTTATACATTAATGGTCAATACAGGTATACATTAATTTTCTTATCATGTCATTTATCTGCATGAATGATATGTGGCCCAGTTGGGTCTGCAATTTTTGCCTTCCTTTCAGCGTTGACCGGTACACCGTTATGCTGTACAAAGTGCAATTAAATCATACCTGTTGTTTAATGTTGCTCAAATGCTTAACATATGATTCAATTTCACTTTGCCTTCTCTACAGGTCTAAAAGCGGAAACTTACTTCAATATTTACAAAAATAAAATAAAATAAATAAATAAATAAAATAAATAAAATAAATAAATGAATAAATAAATAAATAAATAAAGAAATAAATAAATTAATAAATAAATAAATAAAAGTAAAACACTGAGAAGGCATAAATATGTCCCAGGACACATAAAATACGAAAGGGCATTCTGGTTTATCATATTTATAACAGTTTACAAAATTTTATGTTCATTGGGTATCTGTGTTGACCTAATACCTCTGTGCAATTTGCTAAAACTAAAAGCTATCTCAGTGCTGCATGTGTTCAAACAAGTAGGCCTAAATACATGTCGGGCATATATGTATGCATTTTGGTGCAAGCATTGCTGGCTTCTGCTGTAGATGATCACAGTTCCATTTACCCCCACATCATAGTTAAGAAAACATGCAGTTGGACAGGGACTGCACCCACTGGCAGTAAGCTGCCCAGTCTGCACGGCAGTTGAGTGAATCTTCAGAGACTACTAGTTCTGCAAAGTTCCTGCACAGTGTGTACTCGCATGAGGTAGCCTTAAGAGTAAATTAACATTTTCCTGCTCACATCGCCCAAAAGCGCCCGGATATAAATTTCCGATTGCTTCAAAAAAAAAAAACCAAAAAAAACAAACAAACAAACAAACAAACAAAGACAAAAACAAAAACAAAAACAAAAACAAAAAAATAAAAAATGAAACAAAAAAAAACAAAAACAAAACAAAACAAAACAAAACAAAAAACTAAACAAAACAAAACATAAAAAAAAAGAAAACAAATTTCATGTTGATAGAAAACGTTTTTATTAAGAATTGTGAAACCTACCAAAATGCATCCCAGGTCAAGAGCTTCATTTGTTGAGGGTTGGTCGTAATATCAGGTCTTAAGATACACGACTTCGCAATCAAATGTTTGTTGTCAGTGACACGCTGTACATTTTGCTGCATCCGTAAATCGTCCCTCCAAAACTTTCAATTGAGAGAACAAAATACTGTGTGACGTAGTCACAGAAGGCACAAATATTACCGCTCTTCCCCATGTTGCTGTCACATTCTCTATGTTACCCGTCTTTGAAGCATCCCTGTACATTTGCTTTGATAATTCGGGAAAGCAGGTTGATAAAGCTTCCATTTAACATTCACGTAAAGCGTGACTATGACCTATCTATAGCCAAGATCCTCTAGAATAATGAAACAGTGTCCCACCTCCACATGCGATTTCTTAGCCTGAACAATGACACTACATTGAAAATTATAGTGTATCCAAGATTAAGATTAAAAAGCAAAGTGTTGTGCGCGGAACACTTTTTTTTTTAACCAACATAACTTGTTGTTTTACAGTACGCGTACCTTAGAGGCCCAACTGACTGTATTGAGGCCAGTGTTCTGATTTTGTTTTCAGCACAGATCCCTATAATTTATCTGCCGATATGACGGGAAAAGGGGGGGGGGGAGTCTGAAGACTTCCAGGCTATTCGGTATAATCTGTTAATACAAGACGTTCTGCAGTGAAATATGCAACACTGTCACAAATCATCAAAATTATATTTTAATATGATAATAACAAATGGGGTCTGGAAAACGGTCCTCTCATTACAGTCAACTTTTCAAAGAGCCGTCATCAAATTTGATAAAATTTGAGAAAAACTGTTCCCTCCCAGTTAACACTCATCAAATATGTGCCATTTGAAAAGAAAGATGAATAGTAAAGAGATCAATTGTTCCCTCCGGGTTAACACTTATTGTAGTCATTCCCTTTATGTAAAGCAAAGTTGTAAAACCCACCTCGTAATAAACCTTATGTGCATATTAACAATACCCTACCAAACACTTATCTTCTAAATGTCCATGTACATTCCGTACACTTTAGTAAGGATATTATTTGTCAAAATAAACAAATAACATTACTATAAGTTGTTTTGAAATCGGATAGGGAAAATAACCCTTCAAAAACATATCCTTGGCACCGTGGGTGGAAACTGCCAAGGCTCGCTGGCACATCATAGTTTTTCACTTTGGTTGGACAGATTTTGTAGTTTCTGACCCCCTGTTTCATCGCTGAGCGGTTCCTATCGTGGACCGAGTTCTTTGTGAAGTCGAGCAATCGACAAGAAGAAACCATAAACGATCGGACTCTCAATGTCTTTCTGTGTTTACCATTCGATTTCAATGGGACGATGAGTAATAATCGTAAAACTAGAAAAGAAGATTGACTTCAAAGCAAGTCTGTCTGTGTGCGTTCAAAAGTTGTAAATATTAAATGGTACAATTTCTGTCCTTTGGTACTTCACATTTTATTAAGCTTTTGGCTGGATGAAAATTGTAAAGTCCAAATGACCTTGACCTTTGACCTTTACAGGTCACATGTAAATTGCAAAAATGTACAGTGTTACAATCCCCACAATTTTAGTCCAACAAGATTAATATTGGATGGAAATTGGCCGAGTTATGGCTGGGTGAAACTTTCATAAGTCTAAATGACCTTGACCTTTGACGTTTAGGGATCACAAGTAAGTTTTAAAATGTGCAGTGTTATAATAGCTACAATTTGGGCCCAAATTGATTAAAATTGGAGACAAATTTACCAAGTAAAGGCCAGAAGAAAGCCACAATTGAAAGTGGCTTTTGACCTTGAAATTACCTTTGACCTTGAGATGATCTCTACCTGAAGTAGACATTGACCTTTACAATGACATTTTGACCTGAAATTTACCTTTGACCTTGACATGACCTATGACCTTCACATGACTTTGACATTTGACATGACATTTGCCTTGATATGATCGAACTCCTATACACTCGGAACCACATCTACTACAGTATATAAGATAATGAAGATTTAAAATTTAAATTAGCTCCCATTTGCATTATTTGAAAAGCATGAGCGCTCATTATAAAAAGGTGAGAGACTTCATCTATAGAAGTATAATTATGCAAGTTTGGAGTTTCTACGTATAATAATTTTCAAATGATATGTCGCAAAAATTAGCCTGTAAAGAGAGAAAAACAGACAGACAGAAAGAAAGAAAGAAGGAAAAAAAGGGAAGAAAGAAGAAGAAGAAGAAGAAGAAGAAGAAGAAGAAGAAGACGGAGAAGGAGAAGGAGAAGAAGAAGAAGAAGAAGAAGAAGAAGAAGAAGAAGAAGAAGAAGAAGAAGAAGAAGAAGAAGAAGAAGAAGAAGAAGAAGAAGAAGAAGAAGAAGAAGAAGAAAGAAAGTAAGAAAGAAATAAAGAATTCCTAGAAAAATAATATGTCTGTGTTGGCACACAGACATAATAAGCCTAAACTGTTACATCGTCAAATTTTAAAATAATTTTTACATCCAATTCAGATCTATTCATCCCGAGTCTGAATATAGTACTACAATGTGTCCATTTGGGCGCTAGTCCAAGATAACTTGCGCTTGGGATGCATTCGTTTTATTTAACCCAGATTTCAACCACTTTGTCGCAAGTTTACATTAACGTGTACCAGACATAGGCTTTCTTTGCGCACGTGACCTGTACACATGATAACTCTGTATGAATTATTTCCTAAAGACGGTGAGCCATTTCGTGTTCTCCAAAGTTGAGACATAATATTCTTTATCTATCAAGTTTGACAATGCCATAAGTTGTATGTTAAACATTTGTTTGGTATCGTTCTTCTCATTTCTTTTACACATGCAGGGCAACTACAAGATTGATGATGATGTCAAATTCGGCAATCAACATATTTGTCTATGCATTCAGCATGGATACTTTCAAGTCGGCTCTTCAGAAAGAGTTTAGGTGCTGCTACTTACCATCAAAAGCAAGTTCACTTTCAGGCTCTACGGTTACTGCTAGGGTATCACAAAATTAATAACTACACCTCATTATATACGAGGAAGTTTTTTCTTATTACCTATTCTATTGTGGAGCAATCTCGTGTTGTAGAGTGAACATTTTATGATGATTCTTTCAATAGTCGTCACTGATATAGCGCACTTTCTGTTCCATTGTTTGAATCCACGTTCCTTCTCGAAAGCTGATGACCTGATTTAAAACATGACTGACAAAATAGCTACTTCGGCTGCACTATTCTAAGTGTTTTCATGAAAAATGTAAACAAAGCACCCGGGTATAATTCGGTTTGGGGTGCAGCTTCTATTTCACGAATTTAACAATGGAGAAGAGCAGACAAAAATCTGTCGGCGTGTAATATTCAACAGGAGTAAAGGCAGATCAAAGTATTGTTTCCCAGGTGACTTGCTATCGTGATAGTAGCTCAAAGCCAAATCAACATCTCAGTAGAGCATTGTGAGGGTGCGTCTTCTGAACGGGGCACAGGTCACAAAGTTCAAGGTTCTCCCCTTCAACACAATTGATACACGTGCGGTGGTCATGGAACTGTTTTGTTTGAGAGCATGGCTTAGTAAGCGGTGCCAATGAGCTGTATAGTTAATTATTATTATTATTATTATTATTATTATTATTATTATTATTATTATTATTATTATTATTATTATTATTATTATTATTATTATTATTATTATTATTGTTCTTGTTGTTGTTGTTGTTGTTATTATTATTATTATTATTATTATGGGCAAGTAAAGGTATAAAACGAGTAGTTTTATTCTTACCTGGGTACATAAGAAGTTGTTGTATGACCTCTGACCGAAATTTGTATATGACCAGTTGTGCTGACAACATGATTGGTTATTTCTTGAGGTATGCATCTTTGGCATCAAATATGACTTACATAGATACTTGCAATATGCACAGAACATGCAAAGAGGAAGACAAGACTAATGTATGCGGCTAAAAACACTGTGGTTACAGTCCGCTCGGAGTCATCAATCATCCATGTGACGGACTTGTTAATATTCATTCTAAAAGCACATTCAAACGTAGCCGTGAATATTGACTATTGCATTTGTTGAAAATAAAAGTTCAATTCCGTAAACAGACTTTACTTGTGTTTCCTTACATAATTATACATACAAATAATACATTTTTCCTTTAGTTCTGTATAATTACTGTCTGAAGTAATTTTAAGTTAACCTTTATATAATAACCTGAGGCAATTGACATTGAGAATCATCACTCTGAATTGGTATTCTTATTTACATTATATTGCACTATCTTTGTGGCGTTTACAATATTTATGAATTTAAGAAAACTAGGGATTTTTTTTATTATACAACTAAATGTGTATTTTTTCAAGAATAAAAAAAATACATTATACGGGGTTTCACATTCCCAGTACCTAAATTTCCTTTTCCCTCTGAAAACGTTCAATTACAATCTCTGCGTCTCTGCTTTTTCCAAACATATTTTCCCAAAACTTTTTTACCGCTCCACAATTCCAGAATAAGTGAACAGTTGTTTCATTTATAATGGGAAAATGGACACGATACACTCTGTGCTATATTGCATTTCAAAGTTTCTCATTACTGTATACACATTTATGTAAAACAAACTTAAATCAGAGACTACTCAATTCTGTTGATTTTGTGGCCTTGTCAGGTTTAGAAAAGTGCCAGTTCTCTGTCTCATATTTCTATTACCTGAGCATCTGACTGAGTGATTTTCTACTATAATAATAGTCCGACAACAGGGCTTGCAAAAATATCGATTACACAAAATTTATTTGCGTTATATAAACCATTTTTTACATAGAACAAAGTTTTTTTTTTTTTTTTTTATGGACCATTTATATGAGGTCCACAATGTCCCGTCTGATCGCGAGCCGATTGGTGAACGATTTGACTTCAATGTCACGCTCTGCTTCATGATACATTTGTACCAATCAATACCGCGCCATACTTCAGTCCTATTACAATATGGGTCCAAGTTGAAAATTCTCTCAACTTTGACGCCAAAAAGGCTTTAACTAGCCGATTTTCATCCGTTATCATCGCTTTTGTTTAGGTCGCTCCTTTTTAATAGCGTGCGCCCTCCAATTCAGATTTTACCATTCTGGAAATGAGAAGGGCCCTATTTGGGGGCCCGTGGGCTTGATGATTGTAAAGCCTCAAGTTACAACCTTCCAAATAGGTCAAGGCTTAACATGTTGATCATAAAAACACAGGCCGAAGTATATCATAGTTATGTCTTAAGCCTACATTTGGCTACCCTGCAGCTGTAGGCCTATTATAGATTTCTTGGAACGTTGCAGACCTCCTGGGGCTCGCTAGGCGAACGGTGTCCGACAAATGTGATTGGTTAAATGAGGTCGTGTGACAAATCAATATATCACGGTTGAAAGTGAACGACGACGGCAAGCAGACAGTTTTGCCGTGTGTTGGGCAATTTTGGAAATAGTTCCAGTTCTATTTGGATTTTTTTTACGGGACAAAGGTTTCTTAAGTGCAATACTCATGCAACAATTATGGCAATACTTATCAAAGCTGATGTTGGGTGTGTTGCCGGAGGAATTGGAGTTGGATGCCATGGCATGGGTAGGCTTACTACTAGTACTACTCACTGAAACAGTGAATTGACACTTGTTCAGTGCTTGCAGTCATCTATTTAGAGATTTATTTACCTAGGGTGTCTGTGAATGCACCTCCATCGACATGTGCGAGGATCAGTTGGGATAATAATTGTGGAATAATAGCGGGATAAAGTTTGCCACATTTGGTTGTCGCAGCATTGGCGGCAAGTGCAAATCGTGAGTTCATAAAGTATTTGAATAATATCGTGCCATCTATTATCAACCATGGTATCCACCATAGGAGCGCGGAACCAAATGTAAACATTGCATTGTCGTAAAAGATATTTTGTGAACATTTGCTGTAATTACTTTATTAAAGGAACACAGAACTCCCATTATATTATGCATTATTTTGAAGCCTATGTAATAAAAAATAAATATTTTAATTTATCTCCCTTGTAGCTCAAAATTTCAAAGGGTTATTTTATGAAGCAATATATGCTGAAAATGTGTGGACGCCTCCATTGCGTGAAGCCATACAATGCAACCTCCCAATGAGTATGCTGTATTCAGCCGATCAATCACCAATTGTTTTATAAAATAATTCCAATGACAACATGACAACAAACCTGAGAAGTGAATGAGTCAGACATCATACATGTAGCTATGACACTCATTGCAATAATGCCCATTCCTTGACCAGGCTATGTGATTACAAAACTGCGGTAAATATCTTTCTCACACTCCAAAAAGAGGTCATGCTGACAATGGCCAGTTCATTGTTCTTGCTGATGACCAGTCAAGTGCAGTGAGGCAGCAAGTGTGGGCAGGGATCTGTTCTGAATGGCAATTCCCATGTGTGAGTCTGCAAATCACCCAAGAAAACAAAAAACACAAAAAAACAAAAACAAACAAACAAAAACAAACACAAACAAACAAACACAAAGAAACAAACAAACATAAACAAAACAAAAAACAAACAAAAAAGGAAACAAACAAAAAAGCAAAAAAAAAAAAAAAAAAATAAACACACAAACAAACAAACAAACAAACAAACAAAAATGACAAAATAAATTAAATAACAAAAAAACAAAAACACCAGAGATTCCTGGGTTTATGTATTCAAGTTAATATGGAATATGGTAACCATAACCATGCTTTTTTACTAAGACAATTTCATTGAGTAACAAGCCATGCAGAAAGCTTTGTATGGCAGATGTAAAAATAACTACACCTTTGATGGAATTGTATATACACTGTCATATACAATTGACATTCCCATGATTCTGTATCAAGCCACCGCTTTGTTCTCCCATGAGATGCCACTGAGCGTAATTAGGCAGATTTCTGAGTATATTCTAACATTAAAATGGAAATTTTTCGGGCCTGCATTACATTTGATGTAATCATTTCACACATGTATGTTACTAACTTAGACCCCTCAAAAATATAATATATAATGGAACTTCAGTGTTCCTTTAAATGAACTAAACATTCACACACTTGTATTTTAATAATTATGAAGAAACAGAAATCCTCAAGGGCTAATATAGGATGGCAATTCAGTAGGGATAAGTACAAGAAAAGAAGAATCACTGTGATATATATTAAATGATACAGGCATATTACGGCTGCCTCCTATATTATAATAGTTTACATAAGGTTGTTGCTCATTGGTATATTGCAATATAAGACTAAGATCAGCTCTGGAGTTAACATATTAACATGGGCGTGACAGTGCTCGTCTATTCAGGTGTGCGCAAACTACTATCACTTGACTGTGTTATCAATCAATAAAGCATGTTTTGCTGAAGAGTTTAAAAGATTTGGATCCAGGCAAACGAGGAGGGTACATGAGAAAAGAGCTCGTTTGATTTTTGATTGGTTTGTAAGGAATTTTTGTGATACATTTTGGACGTTGTTACTAATATCTGTGTAGTAATAATTACATTATAGAACGAAAAACGGAGTCATTGGTATTACAAACATTAAGACACACGGGTCCGAAAATGGGGAGTGCAGGCCAATACATGTACTGTGCAAAAAGCCTAGACTTGGTCTTATGTTTTCTTCGTATTTGGTCTACATGTTTCTTCAAGATATAATTGCTAAATGGACGAAAAGAGTGCCAACTGACATAAATGACCAATATAGGGTCAAGGGATGCAAGTTCGATCAGATGCTTTACAATGTCAAGATATTGCTCCATTGTGAAAGTCAACAACACATATATCAATGGCATTTTACTTAATTGCAAAAATACTTTCATACCTAGCGTCACTCCTAAAATTCAAACTGTTGCTTAACTCATTTCAAACAAATGATGGATTGTCTTGGCCCTTTTGGCTGTAATTATTAATGGCTCTGTGGATGTGACGCATAATAATTTCATTGCTATGTACTTTTTTCTTTCTCTTTTCTTTCTTTTTGCTCAAATCTCGCAAAAGCGTCAGGGTGAAAATTCTCATCTGCATAAAGGTCTTATTTTTTTTCTTCAAAGAACACAATTGGCGAAATTGTGGATGAGACATACCATTATGACAAGTGCAAGGGAGCGCAAAGGTTAACTCTTGACTAGCAAAATGAATGTAATTAAAATATTGTATAATTTTCGTCAGCCTACTCAGAATTCGAACCCTCAACATTTGGCACCATCGACAAACCAATTGTAAAGTCCAACTATCCGAGCTCTGAGCCATCGGGATAATCCAAAAATGTTGACCTATAACCCGGGTTGATCTTACAGCATGTTTGACTTGTACAATGGCACAGTCAGGCTTATCATCATCATCATCATCATCATCATCATCATCATCATCATCATCATCATCATCATCATCATCATCATCATCATCATCATCATCATCATCATCGTCATCGTCATCGTCATCGTCATCGTCGTCGTCGTCATCGTCATCGTCATCGTCGTCGTCGTCGTCATCATCATCATACCATTTTAGTACCGTCGGGCTTCCCATAGACTGACATTATTATTATTATTATTATTATTATTATTATTATTATTATTATTATTATTATTATTATTATTATTATTATAGAAGTAATAGTAATAGAAGTAGTAATAGCATTTCATTATCATCATCAGTATTGTATGCATATAAGTAAATATACCTCTATTGTCATTTCGAAGTCGGGGCAGTTGTTCTTTTAGCACATAAACGTGAATATTTACCTTCATGTTCGCAACATTTAAGGTCGCCTTGGTGAAGCTTCTTTTCATTGAACATGGAACTACCGTTTTAATAGATAACAATATTTTAACACGTCAGCAAAACTATACATTAAATGGCTTGTCCTCACAAATTGTACACATTTCAACAAAATATTTTGGTGAAAATTGTACATTAGCCCAACTTATAACTTTCTTCCAATGATACAATCCCTAGAACAGCTTTTGGAACCACTTTTGGTCTATCAGATCCTAGTCTCATTAACGTCAATATGAAAGTACTGTACCAAAACGTCATCTATGCACAGACACTAAGCAAAATCACATATTTTTTTGGTAAAATTTGTGCCCTGTGTTTTAAAAACGTCATTGGTTTAACCTCCGATCAGGTTTCCGTTACCAACAGATTGCTGCACATCGGCATTTGTTGTCTCTATTTGTAAATATACCCTGCTGATCTGTCCAAATGTTGTATTGGTGATCAGTGCTATAACAAACATCTTGTCTCAGCAGAAGATTATAGAAATAGCTGTTGGGTCTCAATATGATAAATCTGATGGTGTTGAATATCACTGCCCTGATCATGTCAAGCATAGAACGAAACTGTTATATTTGTATTTAGCGTTTCACAGTACAAGTCTTATAAGGTATGGTTTCTCACCTTATAACCTGTGCCTATCTACTATTATACCGATTCCCCCAAATACCCGGGAATCCTTGAATGACTCGAATAATTATAGGCGAATTGCTCGTAGCTGTGTCATTGGGAAAGAAATCGACAGGGTCATACTCAAGAGCAATTACGAAGCCTTGAATACTTCAGACTTACAATTTGCTTCAAGTGTCAGTACTTTACCACCCAGTGTACTTTCATAGCCGATAAGGTCATATATTATTACGGTAGCAAAGGTGGAAATGTATATGCCTTGCTGTTAGATGCAAGTAAAGCTTTTGGTAGGGTCGAATATGTTTAACTGTTCAGATTGTTAATTCGAAAAGGATAATGCCCTTTAACTACTCCTTTTATTGCTGTACTTTATTCTTTACAGTACGCCAACGTACGATGGAGTAATTACCACAGTGAATCTTTTGTAATTAGGAATGGAGTAAAACAAGGTGGTGTTCCCTCACCTGTTCTATTTATAGTGTATTATGATGACCTTTTAATCAGACTCAAAAGCAGTGGGTTTGCATGTCACATAGGAAACGTATACCCTGCTGCCTTGAGTTATGCCAATGATATAGTTCTTTTAGCCCCAACCAAATCATCATTAAAGAAGCTTGTGTCAATATGCACTGTGTATGGCAATGAGTACAATGTATTATTTAATCCTTTCAAAAGTAAGCTTATAATTTTCGGAGACACTGATCCCAATGCAGGAGCTTTATTTAATAATGAGAAGGTGGAATGTGTCCAAAGTGACAAACATTTGGGAAATAAATTTGGTAACGATATATGTAAAGAAGAAATTGATTTCGTAATTGGAGATATGTTAAACAGGTGTAGTTTGCTTATCGCTCGGTTTGGCAAAGCACTTCCTCATGTTAAGTGCCGGCTTTTAAATCTTTCTATATGTCTTTGAACGGTTGTGTTCTCTGGGAATTTTCGACCATATATGTCGAAAAAATTTTCACTGCGTAAATGTATCCGCAGGTTATTTGATATTCCTGTCAACACTCACTGCACCTTACTCAGTTTGTTGTGTGACGATATCCCTGCTGAACACCAGCTCCATTTTAGATTCCTAAAATATGTCATCTCTTGTATCAAAAGTAATAATCAGTGCTTACAGCTGTGTGGCCAAGTAGCATGATACGGTAGTAGGTCAAAGGCCTGCAATAGTGTCAATTTGTTTGTGTTACAGGTACAGCATTCCAAAAGCTTCTTTGGACAGACTTAGTAGACATCATATTACTTTTCTCATTCGTGACGCTGCTAACAAGATGGTTGACAACAATGATCTTATTTCAGCCAGTATTATCTCAGAGATGACGGAAGCCCGTGCCCAGAGAGACTTCTCAGTGCTCTCTCTGGAGGAAATTAACAGCATCATCTCTTTTCTGTGAAGCAATTGATGCGTATATGCAATACCACGGACACTCGTAATTGATTTTTCCTGAGAAATATTGAATGGCCAGTCTTTTCCTTTTAATCCTTAATGTAAAGATTGGTAGATTGGTTTGCTAATTTTTTTGTGTGTACTATGTGACGTGCTTATTGTATTATTTGCACGAATATATATATATATATATATATATATATATATATATGTAAATATATATATGTATATATATATATATATATATATATATATATACATATATAAGCATTGCACACTTTTATATCTTTCCAGTGTCGTTCTGTATACGTGAAATTTAGTGATATATACACAATTTCAAAGTTATCAGTGGTTGAAGTTTCACCATGCATCAGGAATATACAAAAGTTCTTAAAGCTTATGGAGATATTTCTGTCCATGGCACAAAAATTAACATAATTTTTTGTCATCGGATAATTTCAACGTGCAAACGCAATTTTGAGGCGAAGTTTTGTTACAAGACTCGAAGAAACGCACAGACTCAGATGATAATGACAAGGCTTCATTGTGGACACTCGTGTGAGTTAGCATCACATCAGTTTTCGTCGATGGCCAACATTGCTCTGTAGTATGATGTAACCTTTACTATCATTGATTTTTTGCAGTAGTAATTGTAGGTTTTATACCATCGTCAAACGTGTGAGCTCCATAGGGGCACAGGATACACACTTTCGTCAGTTCTAAACTCTGGGTCCCTCTCCATGTATTATGTCAAAAACAGAACCTATTCTCAGAAGTTATATCTGTCCCAAAACATATAATCCAAGTATCTGACTGTCGTTTCACTCTTTAAGTGCAAAATTTTGAATGAATTAAGAGCTTTCCTTGGGGCACTGTGCAGCCCAAAGCGCAGCAAGAAAAGATGTTGACCCCGACCGTTATATTCTCTTGAGCTAGAGACATCCTGTATCTGACGAAAAGTCGTTTTTTACATGGAACATGAAGCTAGCATTGTTATTATGATTGAAAGGAGTTCGTCTTGAGTAGTTCGACTTTAGTCGCGGTTGGCATAGGAAGAGTTAGGCTGACTAATTATCGTACGTTGTTTGACCTGTGCAAACCAGGCTACTTTACTTTTCAAATTATAAATATCTCCTCAAATACTGATGGACGGATTCTCTTCAAATGCTGCGGGAGTTTAATTCCTTTCCAGCTTTAAGCTAAAATCTACGTTCAGTTTTACTCTTTTTCTGCACTTGCATATTTCTGCTTTATATTTAATTTAAGTGACGCTTGATCTTTGAATGCACTCATTTCATGGTATTAAATATGAAACAATCTTACTTATAGTTTTTTGTTTATATTTTTATACTGTTATTCGGTCATATTTGTATATCTACATATATATGGATTTAAACGTTGTAAGTAGACTTTCATTTTTGTCACGTTCTGGGAGCCATTTTGACGCTTAATTTGGTACTTGGAACAGCTCTGTTCAATGCTGAATGTTTATCTACCACTCACAATGCACAAAATATTTTCAATGTAGATACAACGTGCGCAATCAAATTTGCTGAAGAAGAAAAGCAAATGTTTATATGTGTTCTTTTAAGATAAAAAATAACCCTGGTACATCTATTTAATATAGGGAAAAAACCGAAATGATTATTTACATAATTGTACTGCAATGGAAAACTTGCTATCCGCACAGAAGCATATAATACCAGATAACCAGGTTAGATACAAATCAAACGTAATAAAACTAAATGCAATTATCCAATATGTACACTTAAAATTATTTTCGGGATGTACAGGAAATGTAAAAGACTTCATCACTAGTGATAACATATTTCGATGCAGGCATTATTTGCACAAATCTTGATCCTAAATCTGTCATTCCGGCTAGCTTTCCTGATACCATTAGTACATCAATATGAGATGGGAAGATTGCAACCTTTAGCCATATAATTAAAGCATTACTCAAACACATCCACAATTCTTAAGTGCACCAAGTTTTAAGCACATACCAAATGACCCCATACCAATCTAACTAATATGGTAGTGCAAAACGTCCAATTAACTGCAATTGCATAAAACACAAACATTTTTGAAGATGTATGTGTGCACTGGACAAAGGCGGACAAAATTGACCATGTCCCGATCGAATCTCCAAAGCTCCTGGATGTAAATTCTTGCCTGCCTTAATGTTTCTACTCGAATGTATCGTTACGAGAAAGCATTCAAGCTGAGACCATTCATGATGACACGCAGTAGGTCAATAGCTTTTTTCACTACAAACTGTGTTACCATCAAGTTGTCGGTAAACGTCGATCAAATTCTTTCGAATTCCTGCGTATAGTGTATGATGCAAAATTGTCTCAATCAAATGAAGGAAAAGAAAATATACAGAAAACCCTTTTTTTTCTTTTATATATACATTTAACACCAAAGAATATGTAAAGCTCAACGTTGTTTGAAGTTCTTGGCAATTTTGCGAGTCAGAATTGAAACCACCTCTGCAAAACGATTTCAACTTGAATGTCACTGAACTAGCAGTTGCAAGCAAATTTCAATTCGAGGAAACATCTTCCGTTTCGTGTTCCCGAGATACGTACAAAATCCTGAAGTTAACATGGAAACCGGAAGTCATTAAATTCCGACAAAAGTTAAATAAACAATACGCTCTATGCATAAGTTGTCCCATTACAAAGGCGAGGCATGCGGGCCTTTTTTTTTTGCTACCAGATGGCGCGCTGTGCACCTTCTCAAAAGTGGTCACGATAATGCATCATGGCGGACACTAATCTTGTTCACGTCAACATGAACAGAAAAGCAGGAAATGGACCAAATACAGGAGGTGTATAGAGGTTTACCATTGTAGATCGATGACCGAGGGAGTACGGAAAGCATTTATAGGTAGAACCTTGAGTAACATGGTGAATTATCATGGTAAACCGCCACTGACTGTTGTGTAATGGGCTGTAATGTTGATATCAGGAAGAAGCGTCAAAACCTTCTAAATAGCACTTCCCTGGTAAAACTAACAAATATCAAAAATTAAAGTGCCGCTTGATCCCTTCCATCAATTGATATTCCTTTGTCTTTCAAATTCTTTTTCAGCCACCCCAGATTTTGTTTTTTGAAGAAATCATGGTCCGTGTTTCACTCCTCGTTACTTGCTGTATTCAGTAACGTTGTGGCCTGTGCGGTAAGATTCAGTGGCCCTCAAATTACCCAGAAACATGTGCGCCCCTGACTCTGAGATCGGAATCTCCTCTGGGGTTTCCCCGCTTGGTGAACTTATGCATAGATCCTATTATTACATTTTTATCACGAGTCGACGATCAATATATCATAAATTCGTGGGTTACATGCTGCTTAAAGTGCGAGAACTTTTCCTTAATTAGCAACATGTTTGGTAGTGAAGGTATTTTTTATCATAGGAGCTGTTCTTAAATGTTGACATTTTCAAGGCGTAATAGACACTTTCTTCTTGGACAAAATTAATGATTTCAACAGAGTAGTGCTTGGGCACAAATTTTCAAAGAAAACGAGGATATAATGAAGAGGTTGATTAAAATGTTTCTCCTTAAAGTGTTATAAAGTCGCACTAATGGCATGATTTTTTAAGGCTGCTTGTAGACCTAAGAATTATACCTGGACGAAAGTTTAACACGAAAGGATGAAGAAAATGTGAGCCGTTACATGTTCGACAACACTTCAAATCTAATATATAACCTTGTGTGTTGATAAGATAAAATTGTTACGCTCAAAAGAGCATGCATAGCAGATAAACACATGATTCATGAACTTTTCAAATCGCTCTGTTGACAGCAAAAACGTCAAGCCGTGATATTGTGTGCGCATACACTTGTTACAATATAAATACTGTAAAGCCCACTCCATGATTTAACCCATCATGCTGACAAGTATACATGCAGTTTTACCTGAAAAACACTGTTATACAGGAACATTGTTATCGGCAGTTGTTTATCAAAGTTATTGTGCACACTTTTGAATGACCGTATCAGATCGCATCTGAGAGACAACAGTGCTAATAACGAATATCAAATTGCTTTTACAAAACAGATGGGAAGCAACGATCACATATTTCTATTATGTGCATTGATTGATAAGTATACTGATGTGTTATATATAGGTGAATTTCCGTATTCCTGTTTCACAGATTTTAAAAAGACGTTTGATTCTGTGTGGCGTGTGGTCTTTTTTATATAATTAATGCAAGTGCTATCACAGGAATAATACTTGAAATCGTTAAGGATATGTATCTAAATTCTGTTGTACAAATTCTGGTCTGTCAGACGAGATTAAAACTAAAAGAGGCGTTAAACAGAGTTGTGTCTTGAGCAGAACAGTGTTAAACGTCTTTATAAATGATTTATCTTCTTGGCTCGATAATACATGTGGCCATGTTTTATTGTACAAAAAGAAAATTAACTATTTCCTTAATGCAGATGACTTGCTCTTATTATCTAGTTCTGAAAAAGAATGTTTGAATAAACTACATACTTACTGTTTAGATTGGCAATTATTAATCGTCAAAATTATAATTTTTTACTAAAACAGTGAACACTATGATATGACAGTTTAAAGTGGGAACTGAAACATGGAATGTAAACAAAATTATGTCTATCCTGGTATTGCAATTTCAGCTCATGGATTATTTGATGGCGACCTAAAGAGTTGATGTGATAAAGTAAAGAAGGTCCTTGGAAGAGTCAGAAAGCTATGTTTTGTTGGAGAGATCAGCTGTAAGCTTTTCGTCACTCTATTCAAAAATGTTGTCATGCTGATCTTTATGTATTCATGTAAAATTTGGGGCGCTTATGTAGCTCTGCTATCAAGTTATGTATTGAATGATGCATTGACGGGATATTTCAAATTAGAATATGAAAAATTTTATATTAGTTTTCTAAAATATTGCTTAAGCGTTCACCGGATATCACCAAATGTTGCAGTGCTTGGAGAGCTGGGGCAATCTCCCATATCTTTACAAATTTTAAAACTTGTCTTTAAAAACTGGCTTAGAATTGTGAACTTACCACCAAAGAACTTACTCTAGGACGCATATTTGTGTAATATCATACTGAAGAAGAAAAGCACATTTTTGCAAACTGTTAAAGACACCCTTTATTCTATAACTTAACAACACTTTTGCAAAAATTCTGGAAACGAAAGTGGATACTTTCTTGAAAATGTCATTAAAAAGTGCCTCCGTAAGATAGTTCGTCAACAATGGAATTCGGCGATGAATAGTAGCAATGGTCAAGATAAAAACTAAGAACGTATTTAATGGTTAACGTCGAGTTAAAATTTCAGTTATTTACAAGTTATAAAAGATTTTGAGACAAGGAGAAACATTTGTTCTAAATTTCAGGACTTTGCATCTAGAACCAAATTTATTTACAATTAACTTGAGTCAAGAGGATTCAAAGATGTAATTTTGATCAAATATTTCTACAAATTTTGCTGTAAATATCCCGAGATGGTTAGAAAGTTTGGCTTCAATAATTTTAGAGATTTTAGACTTGCCTGTTTTGCTACTTAATTTTATCTTTTGGCATCATTCTGTTTAAATGTTCACCTTTCAGATATTTTAGGCTAGCTTGTTTTCTGTTAGGTTAAACCCCCAGGGACTATGGGTAGCAAGAAGCGGCCTACGACAGTTACAAGCTTGCCTAATTGTACTTGATATCTGGTTAATATTTTCACTGCATTCTCTTGACTTAAATACAAACGACTTTCATTCTTTTCTGACTTGCTCTATAATTTTACTGTTAATATCAAAAGATAATGAGAAAGTTTGGCCACAATAATTTACAGTTTTTAGACTTGTCTGTTTTGCTACTTAACTTTATCCTTTGCCATCTGTCTGTTTTAATATTCACTTTCAGACATTTTAGGCTTACATGTTTTCTGTCAGGTTAAACCCCCGTGGGGCTACCGGTAGCAAGCAGCGGCCTACGACATTTACATATTTGGCTAATTGTACTTAAAATCCTGTTAAGAAAAACTGCTTTGATAACATGTTTTTGGCATTAATGCTAATGACTTTCATTCGTTTCTGACATGCCGAAATGCGCATTTACTCAATATTAAAAAAATACTCAAAATTGACAGTATTTTCTCAAATGTCACAAACCTGACACATTACGTTGATACATTGACTCATGGTTGGCAGTGAAATAGAGCCCAATTGTTTGAGGGGTAGGTGTCATCATGGAGTTTGTTTTACATCTCTGGTGCAGGATGTAAATTGTTGCAGTCCTTGTTAGGATTTTCCTGGGTTTATACAGGTGGTCTAGCTGCAACTGTTTATTTTACAATCGCTGGGACTGAATATAATGCCCCAGCTTGTTCCCACTTCAATTAAACATTGTCAGATGGTTTAACTAGGACAAGCTGTCCAGCTAGAAAGGGTACATACTGGTTCAGGGATAAGTCAAATTGTTCTTATCTGAACCTGTACTATACAAATTTGGTCATTATGGTTTGTTTGACAGGTATTCTTCTTTCATATGAAGCTCTGCATTTATATGCAAAACTTCACGTATTTAGCTAATTTATCAATTGCCACGTTCATATTTATTCATTATTATGTGTGTTGTCTTTGCTGAATATTTAGCTTAGACAAGGAGACGCTACTCAGAGAGACATTTACGGGTAAAAGGCTCCGACACATCATGAGTAGTTACCCGCTGAAGACCCTTTAATTTATTTGGGTAATAGAGCCTATGTCAAAATTTAACAGAGGAACGTGTGTAATATGGACAATAGTACTTCTACGTATATATGCTAGACAGGGACAGGTTAGCTCATGGAGAGTAAAGAGTTCGGACTGCGGAATAGGGTAATGGCTACTAGGAAGTGGTTTTGGACAAAAAGACACAAATACAATTACAATGTTAACATGGTTCAGGACAATTGCTCACAATTTGGCTATTAAAAAAAGGAAGATATAGGTTGCCATCAAAATTGCCGTTATAAGAAAGAAAATGTAACGTTTACACTACCCTCGAGGACAAACTTCATTTCTTAGTCAATTGTCATGTCCTGAATCCAGTATTCCAAAAATTACAAGATATTCTCCTGGATTTTAACAACAATTCGATCTGGAGAAATTTATAAATATCATGAAAACACAGGACTTCCAAAATATAATTAATGTAGGTATATTTATATAAGCTTGTATACAAATTCGGGGAAACTTGTTGTAGAAGTTTGGTTTAAACACATTTTATTACACGATTAGAGAAAAGGGCTACATGTATGCCCTATATGAACTGTTCTCGCAATAACAAAAAATAATAATAAAAGATTAATATAAATGACAGTAGGACATTTGTAAAAGAGGTGATGAGGGATACTGACAATACATGACATATACAGGACAGACACGGACTAGACAACACACACAGGGGAGGAGGGAGACGAAAACCACAACAGGTATAGAGGGCTCAGCGCCGACAGAGTGCAAGAGAGAGACAGGACAGGAGGCATACAAAAGGATAGTATATTGATATAGATGAACTGGCCTCCTGTCATTATAATATTTGAGGGAATGAAGATACACTCTATCGGGGATTGAATCTTTTTTATTTTTCTATAAAACTATAGACGGCCAAAAATTTCGTTTAAATCAATTCTAATAGAGTTGTAGAAAACATGATATGTATCTTCATTCAGTGCCCAGCATGACCAAGATTTTGAATCTTTAATCCCTAATTTGAATAAATGATCGTTTATCTGACTGCAACCCATACGCAGTCTGGCATGTAAGATGGGTGTATATCGATTCCCCAAGTAGAAAAGTGGATTTTTGGGTGGAATTCTGTAACGTTTGTCCAAATTTTTTTTTAATATTGTGATATGCTCGGAATGTCTTATATTTGAAGGTAACTCGTTCCGCAGACGGATTGTAGAAGGAAAGAAGGACTCACTGTATAAACTTGTTCGGACTCCAGCATGTATCATATTGTGAATTGACATTGTGTTATAATTTCTAGTGTTCATTTCATCGGGAATGGCATTTTGTAAATAAAAGGGCACTTCATTATTCTTAATTTTGTATATCAATATTAATTTTCTTTTTTTCTTTACATTTGTCCAATGGTTCCCATCCTGTCTCCATGTAAAGTCTGTTGTTTGGTGTCCCTTTCATTGCCCCAGTCACTACCCGGGCTGCAGCCAGCTGTACCCCTTCAAGCATTGTTTTTTCAGCTTGTGTATAGTTAACCCAGACTACATGGCATATTCCATCAAAGGTTGGATAAAGGATATATATATATATATATATATATATATATATATATATATATATATATATATATATATATATATATATATATATATATATAGTTTCAAGATCGGACCTGTCTAGACATGATTGTAGACTACGCATGATATTTACCAGTTTTGAACTCTTTTCTACTAGGGATTCAATGTGGGAAAACCAAGTCAAGTCATTTTGTACAATTAAACCCAAATGTTTATGTTCATTAACATCTGTAATTACTTGATCTTTCAAATAAAGGGAAGGGTGATCTCTTTGTTTCGTTTTCCGAGAAATTCACAAATGTTTTGTTTTGCTGGGATTAAAAGTTACGAGACATTTTTCCGCCCAGTCACTAATTTTTATTTGTAAATATTCATCAAGTTCACCTGCTGTTGTGCCAGGGTCATCAACCTCAAGAAATAATGTAACGTCATCGGCAAATAGTCTGACATGTGAATTAACAATGTTTGCTATATCATTAATATGAATTAAGAAGAGTAAGGGACCCAGCACTGAACCTTGCGGAACTCCAGGGGCCGTATTCACAAAGAAATAATTTTGGACTTAAGTTAAAAAAAACACCTTATCTTTAGATTTGAACTTAAGTTCAGTTTTGTTGGTATTCACGAAGAAATAAAAATTCGACTTCCACCTTAAGTTCCATTTTCAAGTCGGTTTGGTACCTTGCTTAAGTCGAATTTTGAGGAGACAAAATGGCGGCCGTGCTAGGACTCCACAGACGCTGGCGGCGTCGACTGCTAGGCCTTACGGTGGAAAGGCCACTCGTGGATCTTGTAGGCCTAGATAGGACAAACCCGCTGGAGATGCAACGGCTTGAGTTCATCCGGCAGCTGTACCGGTTCAGACGGGAAACCATTCTACATATTGCCGGCGAAATAGAGAATGCCTTGGGACATCAAACGAATAGACCAAATGCCCTGCCTCCTAGAGCTGTTATAAATTTTAATGTCCCTAAGGTATTTCACATCAGGATCTTTCCAGTCCGTTGTCGGCGAGCTCCTCTACATTTCCCAAAGTTCCACTTCCCGGACAGTGACAAACCCATCAAATAAACTTTCCAACCGGTAATGAGGCCAACGGAATTAAGTTGGGTTTCTTCCACATGCCAGGTGCGTTGATGGTAAACTCCTTCTCCCTGATCACACAAAATATTAATGTGATATGAAAATGATAATATGATGACCTCATTCAAAACGATTCCTTTTGTAAATCCAGTCAATGAGGCCACGCACAAGTGAAGTCTGTTTTGCTTTGAAACGAGCTGTTGCGACACCTCGATTGCAGAAAAGATCAGCAGGGGAATCACTCTGTGCGCATTCACAAAAAATGTTTTTTGGGGCAACGTATCAGTGTCCCAAATAATCCCCTTATATGTAGTAAATGTAAAATTAAAGATTAAATTTTGACATTGATTATATAATAAGGAGGAAGATTGGTTTGGTAGGATTTTGTTAAAACTTTTATTTTTGGAGCAATTACTCTCCCCCCCACCCCACCCCACCCCCACCCCAGCTCCATCCCACCTCTCACGAAAATGTTGCCCCTGTCATATGCAACTGCCATCTCTTGGTAATTTGTAATGATTATTATCAAATTGGCTAACGATTTCATGCATGTTTGTAAAGATTACAATCATATATTTCCCAATTGTTGGATTTTTTTACAGTATCTGAATTATGATTATGATAATATAATTATTTTGTTGAAATCGCGAAGAATGACTTTATATAAAATAATGTAAGATGTACCTATTTTACGCACCTTTTAAGATTTCGAAACAATAGATTTTAATTATTTTCCCCTCTAATGACAGACGACTTCGTCCTGTAGTGTGATAATAATCTTTTACGACATTTTACATGTAAAAAGTACCCACCCGTACTCGTTTTTACTAAAAATACATATTTTTTTTATAGATATGTCCGCATCGTCTGCTAACAAGAGCAGGACAGAGGAGATCATAAATGTTTTATTTTCATTTTTCCATAATGACCAGGAAGAAAATATAAATTACAGGCCACTAACCTGTCCAATAAGATTTGGTTTTCCCATCTAATCATGAAAATGTATATGCGAAAGGCTAGGTCTTGTGTTGGATATATATATATATATATATATATATATATATATATATATATATATATATATATATATATATACATATATATATACATATATATATATATGTATATGTATATATATATATATATATATATATATATATATATGTATATAACAAATGTTTTATTTTTTATTTCCCCCTTAAAGATAAAATATTTCAATTTTCCTCTGCATTGGACAATAAAAAATAACGGGTATTATCGAAATTTTAGCTTATATTTTTTCATATATGAATTCATGTATGTGGGGCTGACCATTATTATTTATATTTGGGGGGGGGGGATGGTGGGGTTGGGTGGGAGGATGGAAAGTCATAAAATTGGAGTCATAAAACCCTTCCATGCTTTTATGACCCCCAAACCTTTACGAGTACAGCCATATGTGAGCATATAAATGGATATATATGTATCGTGCCCCCCCCCCCCTTCCTTTTGATTTCTCTGATAAAGGCACCTGTAGAAACCCAACCCTCTGAGAGAATTTTTAATCAACAATACATAAAAACAAGTTAACATAAAATGTCTAGCAAGTGAAAAATAAACTTCATGCAAGTAGACTTGTGATCTTGCGGATTAAGTTAAGGTCACCCATGTAATGCAATAGCATGACACTCATACGGAGAAGTGTCCCTGTTCCATTTAAAAGCAATGTGATAAATGGTTTAAGAGAGTACTATAATTTGCCCGAAAATGATCCCCTCGCAAAAAACAATTGAAAATCCAGACATCTTTGTTGTATAGATATTGCTAAGATTTTAATATAGAACACTAGAAGGTACATACGTACCAAGTTTGAAAATGATGTTGTTGATAGCTTTGAAGATTTAAAAAAGGTGAATTACCGTCGCAATCCCCTTTGACTTACATAGTAGGCCTAATCAATAGGAATGTACTGTATTCATAAAGCAATAAAGAAAGAAGGAAAGAAAGGAGAGAAAGAAAGAGAGAAAGAGGGAACGAAAGAAAAAGAGAAAGATAGAATGACAGAGAAAAAGATAAAAAGAGACAGAGAGAGAGAGAGAGAGAGAGAGAGAGAGAGAGAGAGAGAGAGAGAGAGAGAGAGAGAGAGAGAGAGAGAGAGAAAATGCACACATTAAACATATGTGAATTGCGTGAGAAAGACAGCTCAATCATAAGGCCAAGGGGACTTGAGAGCATGTACTTTATGCCCGAGAATCTTTGTAAGGAACAATTAATTAATGGTGGGCAAGCCTATACATCCACAAGTTCACAACAGGCGCCTCCAGAAAGCCTGGGAGAAAGCATACAATATTGCACAAGCATAAAACACCCACACAATTTGACAACAAACAAAACATTGCAACCTTTCAAGATATTTATCTTTAATTCAGTTCAAAATTTGCATGTTATAGAACATATCCTGACTGGCAAATTTATAACAATTGGTTAAAAACAAAGTTCCACTGTTTCACCTGAAAACTGAACATATCATATTCATAAAAGTTGAAATTCAGAAGAAAGTTTTGAGCATTATTAGCCTTTATAAAATCGGGTCATCAGCGGGGAAGACTTGTTTCGGTGCCATTAATCCCCGGACAAGTCATTCTGCTAACTGCATGGCGCACCATGTTTGTATTCCCAATACAAACATCCCAAGCTGATGTGTTACGGAATAAAGCGAATATGATGCTCCTTTGTTAATAGGCCTACTTAAAAATGTGGCCCACATCACATAAATAAAATGAAACTACTTTTATAAAGAATAAGTCTGTACCTAACATTTACGATTAGGCCTACCAAAATTGAATCATAGTTATGGCATCAAAGCGAATTTTCACTTCCATTAAGAGCCTGGATTGCTCCTCGATGGATCAGTTACTTCCTCGCTTCTTCACCTCCATGCCCGCAAGTCAATCGCAATGTTTAATTTGCGCCCAAATCATGTGGTTAGCAGACGATCTTTATTTACATTTATTGTTCATAACGTTCCCCAGAAATGGCGGTAAAATAGTTTGCGATCTAACCGACAGATTTAACACAAAGAGAAACTTAACAAACCTCAACAAAGATGTCACAAACAGTAGTCTCGCACTAAATAGCGCTCACATTTTCGACTTGGCAAAGTTCGACTTAAGGTCGCTTCGTGAATACCGCTTTCGAGGTGTTTTTGGTGAGTTCGATTTTCGGACTTACGGCGGAAAATTGAACTTAAGCTTAAGTCGGTTTTCGTGAATACGGCCCCTGCTTTTAGTGGACCCCAACTAGAACACTGACCATTTAAAGCTACGCGTTGATTTCTATTCGTTGAATAATCTTCGAGCCATTTCAGCAAGGAACCTGAAAATCCCGCCTTTTTTAGTTTAACCATCAGACCCTCTTGCCATACTTTATCAAATGCTTTAGTGATGTCAAAGACTACTATGCTCACTTCTTTTTGCTCATCCGAAGCTTTTGCAAGTTGCTGATAAAGATATAATAGTTGATTGACGGTAGAGTCGCTGCTTACGAAGCCGGATTGAAAAGGTGTAATCACTTGGTTTTGGAGAAAAAAGTTATAAATGTGTATAATTTATTTTTTTCAAATACCTTTCCTACATCATTTAGAAGAGATATGGTACGATAATCTTCACATGCGTTTTCGGGACCCTTTTCATGAAGTGGCAGAACATCAGGTTTCTTCTAATCGCAAGGGAATTTATTCAGTGTAACTCTTAAATTAAATAATTTGGCAAGAGGTTTTGCAATGCAAGGAGCCGCTTCTTTGAGCATCCTTGGACTAATGCCATCTGGGCTTGATGCTTTGGAAAAATTGAAGGTTTTCAAAATGTCAAAGACTTCTCCTTCCGTAACATGAATTTCATGTAAAAAAAGTGTTCCAGTGGGTTATGCTCCCATTCTGGAACTCTTACCTCCACAGATTCCACAGTACTTTGCTTTAAAAAAAGAGGAATTTAAAGCTTCTGCTTTAGATTTGTCATCACTGAGGACCTTGTCTTCCCATAATAAAGAAGAAGTAGTAGGGTCTTAGGCTCGGCCGAGGAATTGTTTTACTGTTCTCCACCGTGCTTTTTCTTTTGTCTTTCTTTCACGTAATTTGTCTTTAATTTTTTTTTTTTTTTTGTTATACATCTTCTCTTCAGCTAACTTCAATTCATTTTAATAATGATTCCGAAAACGTCGATAATACGCCCAAACTAGAATGTTGTTATTACTATTTTTGGCTTTATTATGTAATATTAGCTTTTTACTTCTCATCGTGCGCAATCTGGAAGTGAACCATGGGCTGTCGCTCGGTCTAATTGTTGCCGTTTTATTAGGGAAAGTCTCGCGAGCTTCGTTTAGAAATGTTTCTGTCCATAATTTACAAGCAGTATCAATATTATCTGTATGGAAGCAAGAGTCCCAGTCTGCTCGCAGTTCAGAAAAAAATCTGTTTTGTTATATTCCCAAATTAATCGGTCATAAGACGGGTTCCTTTCGATACGGAAAAGTGATCGGGCCGATACGGTACAGTGGTCATTATCTGAAACTGGAGGAGTTGGAGAAATACTTTTTAACTATGTCGGGTCTATTAGACAAAATTTGATCCAAACAGGTGGATGTGTCTTCGGTAATGCGTGTACGTTCTCGTACATGGATAGATAAATTGTGATAAGAGCAAAATTGACACAATTTATTTCCATGAGATGTACTAGGGTCAGCATTAAAGTCGCCTACTATCATAACATTACCCGTGCCACTAGCATAGGCTAATTCCAAACTTTCATCCAGATGATCCCAAAAAGATACTCTTGAGTTTGGAGGTCTGTATACTACTGCTAACAATAATTTATTGTTATGAATTCTCAGTTCCCCCCATAATATCTCAATATTAGGTACTTCTAGATCCTCACGTCTTTTGACAAACAGGGCTCGTGATGCATACAGAGCGACGCCGCCACCCACCGCTCCTGCGCGGTCACGGCGGAGACTGGGATAGAAACCGGGAATTTGGAGATCCTCGCTGGATTTTGAACTGTTTAGAAACGTTTCGGATACTGCTATAACACCGAAATCTGACGCCAGTGATGTTTGAATATCTTGCAATTTGTGATCAGACAAGCTTCGAATGTTTACGTGGGTCAGTGCTAGGTCAGTGCACTCATTTGGTCCAGGGTTTGTGTGAATATCACCGGAGAGTAACAATAGCATTGTGTTAACGATCAGAGCATAATATGTACAAACACAAAAATTATGGCGTAAATGCACAAAAAAAATCGTAGTTCCATGTGCCGATTCTAGCGTAAGTCTTACTGCGTAAGAACAAATACATATAGAAGGATCCTTTATATATATATATATATATATATATATGTATGCATGCGTGCGTGCGTGCAACTGGTGTTAAAATTTGGGGTCATTATAATTTGGTTGGTTTGGCAATCGCCATATTACGTACCACAATGTGTTTGTGTGCATGTGTGTGTGTGTGTGGTGTGTGTGTGTGCGAGGGGGGGGGGTATTGTACCTCGGCAGAATGCCGTATTATTTATTTGTTGATGTACAGTACAGACTATAAAGTTCATTTTATTTCATTTCAGTGTTAGCTGACTCAGTCGTACTGTTTGTTGTTTGCAACATGTATTCTCACGTTACATTTTAAGGTCTTTGCTATTATGTGCTTTTTTCATCTGATACATGTGTATGTTTATAAATCTTCAAAAACTGTGTACCTAAAGAGTAAAAATCATAGACATATTGGATGCTGATGCAAATTAGAAATTGTTGATCTTCACACTTCCACGATGGGGGGATCACTAAAAGTACACATTTGCCTACAAAAAACCCTACATTTGCAGATGGTCCTTATGTAAGCAGTTGAACCCCCCCCCCGCCCCCCCCCCCAAAAAAAAAAAACCACAAAAAAAAAAACAAGAACAAAAAACAAAAAACAAACAAACAAAACAAAACAAAAACAAAAAACAAAAAAAACAAAAAACAAAAAAACACACACACAAAAAAAAAACCACCCTCCCAAACTGAAAAAGTCTCAATAACTGGAAATTTTGTGAAAACGTATTGATTCTCACGACAAACGTTAACGGAACTTACATATGAACCGATAATCAGGCAGATTCCAGCTGAGTATCATGTAAAACACTTCTGCATGTAAGATGTAGTTACGGCCGATGAATAAACGAAGAATAATTTATTCTAATTTATTTATGAACTCGTAAAGTTGAAAAGGCATATGTTAAGGCAAAAACAAAAAAGACTTATTCGTTTAATTTTAATAATTTTAAAAAGGGTAGCTTATGGAAATTAATTTCAGGTTAAGATTAAGATCAAACAATTGCATTTCAGCGTTATTCATTTTGTTCTGTCGTGCAGGCAGCATTTAAACATTTTAAATGAAAAAAAGGAAGACCCAAAATTGTTATTGTTATTAGAGGGATTTTTATGGCCATATACTTTAAACATGTAAAATGAAAAAAAAGACGCAAAATTGTTGTTGTTATTAGAGGGATTCATATGGCCACCTACTTTCTTTATTTTCTAAACTGATACAACAATAAGAAAAGACGCAAGATGTCTTTTACTTTATGTGCACCACGAATGAACCACCTTACTCTAGACAAGGGATCACGACTGACTCGTAGTATGTTTTTTCTGTGATTTGAACTTGATGGCGTCTATCAGTTTACGTTACAAATAACCGACAGAAGACACACTGAAGGTAATCAGACAATTTAGACAAATCAACCCGTTATATATATATATATATATATATATATATATATATATATATATATATATATATATATATATATATATATATATATATATATATATATATGGGGTATGGGTGTGTAAGTTCCCTATAGGTACAAAAGGTCATGAAAGGTCATGTAACGTAGAGTAGACCCTATAACAAAGAGAATGAGATACAAACCTCTGAGAGAAAAGGAAAAAGGCAAACTTTCCTGCTTTGGTCAGTAGTCGTGGGACATGACGTGAGTGAATGACTTCATTGAACTACACCATTTCACACATGATTGAATGATGTTAGTGAATGCAATACAATAAACATCGCCGCTTTACAATACATTACATTCCTCAAAACAAAGTAGAGTGAGGAGAACAAGTCCAGCTTATCCGACGTCACCAGAATTCTTTTGAGAGAGAGAGATAAGACTCGACAAATCAGATATTGATCAACCAGTACATGTATATATATTTTCTTACCTTCTACGATTATTGTCAGACGAGAACATTTGGCTTGTTGTCTCTAACGTGGCAAAGCATTCGTATATTGATATTGCTGATAGTTCCGTATTATTATAGTGGGACATATAAGGTTGTTGCAATTGCTACTGGCAATGGGAATAAAAGTGGTGGTGATATTGTGTTCTTTATCGCAATGGACATAATGTCACTACCATTCAAGTCGATTTCACATGCATGTTTTAGGCACTTTTGGGATATTTCGTCCAAGCGTTGCTGCCGAACTTACCGAACACTTGTCTTGTAAGTCATCATGGACATTGTCTCTACATTTTACAGGACACATGGATATAAATTTTGCTTCATAAACCCGCACATTAAACTTAGCCATGATGATGACACAATATAATTATTTATGAACTCAATTATCAAAATGTCACAACATGTACACATACCCATTACGATATCAGAACTGATACAGACTCATGTTTGGTGGGAAAAACAAGGAAACTGAGTTTCAGATACTTGTCAATGGCTTTGAAATGTGTCGATGTGAAACAAATTGCAACCTCTATGTACCTATAATGCATATAATATGAGAATTTAACTTGTTTGGGCACGTAATACTAACAGCAATTGTCCAGTTCAAAAAAGTATGTAGCGATGGATAAGGCAAGAAAAAATGGTAAAGAGTATATATAATATATATATATATATATATATATATATATATATATATATATATATATATATATATATATATATATATATATATATATATATATATATATATATAGACCGACCATGCATTTTGAAACCGAACCGGGCACCGTTCGGGTTCGATATATGCCATTCGAACATGCCATAAATAATCTTAGACATCTTAGAATGCTAATTTAAAGCTTTATTTAAACGGGGGATAATAGCTGTTACCCTTTTGCACTGGGGCTTTGCCATTGTTATTGTAATTCAGGCGATTAATGCAACCCATGTGGCGCACTAGATTGCAAACTAGCGTTTGTTGCATTTTTTAAAGTATATAGAAGTACGAAAAGTAACCCGAGTCACTTTCTTATTTAACTTTATTGCCAACATTGATAATGATAACCGAACCCGAACGTTTAGTGACTGTAAAAGCCGAACCCGAGCCGGGCTTTAATCCTGAAACCCGGTAACCTTGGGTTCGGTCAGGGTCTAAATAAAAAAAAAAAAAAGTAATATATATGTATATAAATATATATATATATATATATATATATATATATATATATATATATATATATATATATATATATATATATATATATATATATATATACATACATACATATATAATACATATTCATATATATCACGTTCAGAAGCGTTTGCATTTTTGAAAAAGTGTGCAACATTAGACTGTGTCTGAAAACGTTTTAGGCTAAAGCAAGACGCATTCCTCCGACAGCACAGCCCATACTTCTTGTCTTGGTGTCATTTTGGAAGTAAAAAGCAGCAAAGAAACAAACAACCAAGACAAAAATTCGTGAAGAATGGAAAATGGCATTGAACATGACAAGATAATAAGGATAAGTGTATGCAAGTTCTGATTCATAAGTAGGGTACTTGCCAAAACGTGAGAAATAAATCGATACAACGTTAATTTAAAACTAATGTGGTCAGTTACAGATAATACTTTGTGTGCAAATGAGATCAGATGTTCACTTCAAGAAGGAAATTTCAAAATTGGCATATGATTATCACAAAAATATGTAAAACAAGACCAATTCACCGAAAAAAATTGGCAGTTTGATTGCAAAACATTATTTTAAAAATTCAGCACATTTCGTCATGTTTTCCGACTAGGACCTATTTAATAAGGCCTCATGGCAGAACATGTCCATTTTGGGACATTTTGATTTATATATGCAGTGCTATCGAAGCTTTGCCGTTGATATTTGTAACAAACGACCTGTACTAAGATAATGAGTGTTAGAATCTTTTGTTGACTTTGACCTACTTTCATGGTCACATTGTCAGGGACCAAAAAAAGCATTGTATACAGGTAAGACTAACATATCAACACGACCTAACGTAAGATGATACCAACATTGTTAGAATTACCAATAAAAGTGCTCTACATCAATTCATGACAAAAACAACCCACACTAGAAGATGCACATTATATCTCATAGTCACAATTAACATTATGCTACAACTGCATCTATCACACACCATTTCGTGACTTTCGAATTCGTTACTTTATATCGAATAGCCATAACGCACTATACCAAAAATGTTTACATGTAGTGGCGGTTAAAAATTTTGTGTATCCTTTTGATCAACGTACCATTCTTTGAATGTGAAGTATTTCTAACAGGATCGTATTGCACAGAGGTCCAAGATCTGATCTCATGACGTCATATACGCCATAAATGCCAGAGAGAGAGAGAGAGAGAGAGAGAGAGAGAGAGAGAGAGAGAGAGAGAGAGAGAGAGAGAGAGAATTTGGTTCATTTGTTATGTTTTCAGAGTTCTGAAATAAAAGTTAATTACCTTGTAGATTTTCTGTGTTATTTAAATGTACATGTCCAACATGAATGTACTATAATTGCTCTAGTCCAGATGGCAGCACTTACTGGCCAAGGTTCTTCTATAGTTCTCAGGGTACCCAAAAGAGGGCAGCAAATTACTGTACTAGTTTGCACACGGCAGGAGACAAATAGGGAAACCACAGAGCACAGGTTTATGCTAAATTACACCATTTCTGGAATTCTTCAATGGTCAGCAAGGTATGAAACGTTTTAAAGAAGCTTTATCTTATGGTTGATCAGCTAGTAGCTTGTAGATGCATGTACTTATGTACATTGATACTGAAGCCACTGTCAACATTGAAATTCCCATGCACAGCGCACACAACAAATACAATGCGATGCTTGGGCTACTTTTCGGAATATCCCAACTTTATATAGAATGATTTTGTTCACATTTGTGAAATGCAATGTAAATTGGTGAGCATAGTACCTCAAATACAAACATGCAGTGAAATTTTCCCTGTTTGAATTTTTTCTGTAGCATACAGTATCATGATAATAATTTTATGGATTTCGAACTGCTTAATGTGCCTTTAACAGATTTCAGGGACACCAGAGTATTAAATGATATTGATTTTAATGAGGGTTTGATTAGGTATAAATCAATTTTACCCACGGAGACCCCTTTTGGTGTTATAATGAGAATTACCCAATTCTGTTAAAAAACACCCCCGTTTGGAATATTTGTAAACTGGAATACTTGGTTCCTGTAAGAAAAAATAAATACGTCAAAAGTTTTAATATTTAATAAACTACAATAATGAGACATTATTGTGTGGATAAAAACAAAGCTTCACCATAGTTTTACTGTATTAAGCCACCAAAAAGTGGATACGAGACCCTTACAAATTGGCTTAAACATTATGCGCGAATATTCAAATGACTTACACCACGAAATTAAGCCCTACTTGGATGTGAGAATGCTATTACAACCTTCTTATCGTAAAGATATTGATTATTTACTTGTGGAGCGTAAGCGCCCCTCTTGCAATTTTGCTCCCAAGTACCCAGGTTTCTTTTTATCTGACCATCAGAGTTAAGATGCCAGTTTACCAGGTCAGCTCGTCTTACAAGCAAATGCCTCTCCCAAAACACGTCAAATTACTGCTAATTGCACTATATTTCAGACAAATGAGTTTATGGATATAATCGATTGATATTCATGCTCATTCCATTCAAACTAAAAGGAAGTATATATCATATTTGTTTCAACGCCTTTTCTGCATTTCCATACACGCGTTACGGGCAAAGACTTGCATAGGACTTTCATGTGAGCGTGTGTGACCGATTGGTAGCGCTATGTTTCGAAAGTTGTCTATAATAGATTTCTGAGGCTGTCAGACTGTATACCTGTGCCAATATTTTCTTGAGTAAAGTCAATAAATATGATAAACAGCTTGTCTATAACTTTATGTGTTGAAGTAATAGTAATTATCCCCATTTGAGAGACTTGTTCTAGGGTTGACGCTATCAGGTCCGTTATAATATATGTATATATGTAATAAAAATATTTGGTTTTGTTTTCTCTTTCTTTTTTCTTCTTTTATTTGATTGAGACGATTTTACATCATATTACACGAAAGAAATAACTTGATCGATGCTTATATAGGTAAAGGTGCGCTCTACCTGCGCAATAGCAGGGCACATTCTGCTGTGGCCATGGCTCCAGTGGTAACATCTGCTATTTATTGAATTATCCTGTGCGTTTGAAGCAGAGCACATTCTTCGGTATCGATGAAACCAGTACCGGTTTACATTGTACAACAGGTCACATCCCCGGTTACCCTTTTATCAGATAAGTCAGATCTACAGAATATGTGTGCTCAGGTTATAGCAGTTATTCTCACACAACCTTGTGCATGGCACCACAATGCTTTGGCATAACTCTTGTTCATACAACACATCTGTAAGTCATGAGGTTGCCACGAGTGTAAACACAGTAAAAACCTATTTGGTAAATAACTGTTTTGGATTAATTATGCGAGTTGACAAGTCTGCATATCGGCCATTTGGAACAAAGTTTGTCTATCAAGTATGTGTTCTACATGGACAAAGAGGGTAGAAAATGAGTGATGCCATGTGATTTTAATAAAAAATTGGGGTCGGTCGGAAAATCATTTCAAGCTTTTCCTGGTTTTTTTTTTTCGGAAGGTGTATTCTAACATATTTACGCATGCCGTGTTCATTTAAAATCATGAGCGTGGGCATGAACGTTAATGACTGTGTCCCTTTTTGCTACCGATCTATAATTTTTGCATACATGGAAATGGGATTTATAAGGCTATTCCAATGATCATATGTTCGAATATCAACTCATGCTTTACGTGTTCCATTGCTTGGGACATTATTTCATGTACATACATACATACATACATACATACATACATACATACATACATACATACATACATACATACATACAAACATACATACATACATACATACATACATACATACATACATACATACATACATACATAGTTCTTCTAAGGTTGTATAAACTACCTCTGTCGTAATCACATACAAATATAGGTAATATCTTTAAAAGAGCAAAACAACGCAAAAATTACAGTGTATTACTGGTGAAATTCTGTCATTGTTTTGTGCTTTTCCTAACTGTGAGATATATAGAGAGAAACAAAGGAACACCGATCATGGCACAAATTTCAAGAATTTGGACGTGCAAACTTGCTTGTTAAGTGTCTCAATTTGGTTTAAATGACAAGTGAAGCTGATGATATAAAAATAATCTGGATAAGAAAAACATGATATTAAAGGAAAACGTCTATGCTGCCCAGGCGTTTCCCGTTCTGCAAAGTTGAAGAAGGCAGATTTGTACGAAGGCTAAAGTTAGTTGTTAGGCTCCTTAATGAGAAGAATACGTATTACAGTTCTGGTGCGCTTACAGTGTGGTCAACATAAATTTAACTTTGCCATAGCATACTATAGAGCTGATAAGTACCCCTTTGTGTATCGTGAACGTGTATTGTACTCATGATTAGCTTTATCCAGGTATATATAAGTGTGCATTTTGTTTAAAGTTCAAAGCACTACAAGGTTTCTATGAAGCACACAGAGCTCTCTATTGAGTACTCCGTGCATTAAAGCAGGAGTTTTCAATCTCCCGCTCTTCCCTTATTTTGGGATCAAGAAATATAAAGAGTAGTCAGTTTTTCTTGGAAAAACGTGTTGCTTTTGATACATCTGTATAACAGGGTGAAGTTGATATATTGCTAATAAATACGGATCACAGACAGCGACTGTTAATGGTGATTTGTCCCAACACAGTTTACCAGCAATATCATTATCACTCCCTCCCACCCCAGCCTCCTTCCTCCCCACACACCAAACTGGATACATAACAGCAATGTGAACAGGCATGTAGGGAATGGAAATGTAAGTTTGTATTATACACGTTTTATAGACAATTTTAAATATACAGTTATCTTCTCCATTCTGCTAGTTTAACCGTTTAAATATCTACTATACAAAATTAATCACAAAATCGAAATAATTTAAAACAGCAAATATCGATCTTTTTTTCAAACAACGACCGAAACCGAAGATTTATACTTCTGAGAAAGTGTAAATCCCAGTGTGACAGCTAATAATTGAATAATAAGAGGATGACGCTTTTCACCTTGATAAAATTCAGCAGATTACTGTTGAACCATAACCCCACATAAGTAATAATCTAATGTAAAAGCAGATCAGAGCGGGCCATGGACATAAAGGAACAGACGTCAACACATGGCATCAGAAAGTCTTCTTACATTTAAGTCACAAAACATTTTGTTTTCAGCTAAGTCTAGTAACAGAATCATTTGGCCAATTGGGGGAAGGATTCGGGTTTTTTAGCCACTTTTTTTGTTTATATATAGAGGGAGCTAAAAGGTAAGTGAGTGTGATATGTATAGCAAGTGTTGTGTTCCCAACAACTAGGGCCCGATGTTTTTGCAGCGGTTCCTGGGATATGCTTCAATGTTCAAGCTTTCTCGAAGAAATATATTTAGGGTATGAAATCTCCTTTGAAATAATAGCATTATCAAGTGATTCCTATGAGAGTCCCATGAGATTCGTTGTTCAATGCTATTGAATGTTATCTGCTTTTGCAGGTAGTGATTGATCACAGGAGCAAGCTGTAACCTTAGGTATGAAAGTGTCTGTATGGTAGAATAACAATAAAAGGATTATCAACCAAGGGCAAAGAAGGGTATCACAATACAATTACATCCTACCCATTGCGACACAGTTTGATGCGAAAATACTCAAATACAAAGAGGCATACGTTTTTTTATGGTACAATGGAAAGGACATTGTTAGTAATCTGTAATTCAACTCGAAAGTAATGATAATAATAATAATAATAATAATAATAATAATAATAATAATAATAATAATAATAATAATAATAATAATAATAATAATTTTATTAAAACCCCCGAGGTTCGGGGAAAATGACAATACACAGAAATCAGTTCACCGTACATAAATACAAATAATTAACCCATATGCAATTAAATTATATAATTATACACATAATTTACAAGATCCTGAATAAAACAGTGAAACAAATAATATTCAGTACAGGTAAGAATTCACAAACTAAAAAGAACTAACAAACAACTGCTGAGCAAGAGTCTCTGGTGACTGTAGCCACTGCAGCTGGGTCTGGCCGCCAGAGGTGGACACGGCACGGAGAGACCGTAGTCGCTCCGTGCAATGGACAGCACCGGCAGCCACAGCCAGATACCACAGGTAAGAATCCACGAGCTAAGAAGAAATGACTAACGACTGCTGCGACAAGGAGCACTAGTCTCTGGTGACTGTAGCCACAGCAGCTGGGTCTGGCGGCCAGAGGTGGACACGGCACGGAGAGACCGTAGTTGCTCCGTGCAGTGGACAGCACCGGCAGCCAGAGCCAGATACCACAAGCCAAAGTCGAAGTAAAAAACAGCTTATACTTCTCATACATAAAACGTTAAATATAAGAAAAATTAAATAAGTATGAAATTACGAGGGCCAAATCTGCTTAGAAAGCTCGAGTCAGCAGGCATACAAGAGAATGTTCTATAGACCAGGGTTTAACAAAGTTTTCCTGCATTAATAAAAATCTCAATGAGTCAACTACTCCATCCGTGTTCCTCACTGTTGACGAACAGGCATCTTGAGGAACAGGATTGCCAAATATTATATTAATAGGAGAAATACCATAATTAATAATTCTGTCAACCAGAGAATGTGAAACACTGACCCCTTCAGTGATATATTTTGCTAAGAAATGGGAACATAATTTTCTATAGGGAGAGTCCACTTTATCCATGCGTGCCAGTAGTGACATCGTCTCTTTTTTAACCAAATATTTCACAGGGGCAATATGTAGGGCAGACTATAACTTAGAATAATGGGATCGTATTCCAATTCCAAGAGATTTCTTAATAGTACCACCCTGAGTAGATTCGAGTTTCTGTATTTCAGATTTAGATAGATGTATCGATTTCAGCCCATAAAGGGGACATGGGGCGCCGATACCTTTCCAAAGATGTACTTTGACATACGAGATGAGACCTGGGTATGACATACCAACACTACTAAGGCCATACATATCTCTGCGTGCAGAGGCTACTCTTTTATCCACATGACTTGCAGCCTTCCCGTCACTAGAGAAGGAAACCCCAAGGCTTACTAGGCTGTTGACTGTTTCCAACGGATGACCACAAAGGAACCACTTAGGTTCTTGCATAAGACGACATCTGCCAAAAACAATGCATTTAGTTTTTTCCGTGCTAAATTTAAAACGCCACAGTTTGGCGTATTGTTCACAAATATGATTAAAAGAGCCTGCAAACCAGTAACGGTGGAACTAAATACAGTAATGTCGTCAGCATATGCGTACGAGTTATTAAGTTCACCACCAACCCGTAAACCTACATCAGCAGTTTGTAATTCCAATGATAGTTCATTAATAAAATAATTATACAGGTGGGGAGAAACTATAATCCCTTGCCTGGTACCACGAGAACATTTAAATTCAGTACTGTATTAACCCTTCCATTTAACGACAGCATGCAGATTCTGGTACCACCTATATAAAAATATCCAGTGTGACGTAGGCAACTTAGCTTTTAATTTATAAAACAGACCTACATGCCAGATACTGTCAAAACATTTCATAGCATCAAGAATACATGCGTACACTGGAGAGCTGCCTTAATTGAAACACTGTACACTGTCATTTAGACTACTTTTCTTAAGAACTGGGATCACAATACCCATCTGTAGTACCCGAGGGATAATGTTCCAAGTCATAATTGTAGAATACAAGGTAGATAAATGTTTACGAAGTACTTCAGAATTACCATTAGTAAGGTGTTCAGTAGAGATACCGTCACACCCTGGAGAAGTATTACTCTTCAACTTAAGAATGAATGAATTGACTTGGTCAGGGCTGATAGTGACATGTTCATAAACTCCCTGATTTTGAGAGAAGAAAGATTCAACCTTAGCGATGATGTCAAGCTGTTTGCTTGAGAAAGGTTCAGTAGCATTCACAACTTGCGAAAAGGACTCCATAAACTGCTCGGGTTGAACAAAAGAGCATGGGTTCTTTTTATGTAGTTTAATGGCATTCCAAAAAGCACTCATTTTACGATCTCGGAAATACATATTAAGGGCCTCGTATCTACGGTCAATATGACCCTGTATGCATTGTCTGGACAGCCTACGGAACTCTTTTTTAAGATATTTCATACCCTCATAAACAGCACCTTTATCAGGACGGCCGTTTTTTACCCATAAGTGCCACCAAAATCTTTTACGGTCCCTTAAAACACTCAGCTGAGGGCACCAGTACGACTTAGGACGGTAGCGTCTACGCAGCACACATCCCGACTCCACAGCGGCCTCGTGCATAGCATTGTTAACCCTTTCTACATATTCATCAGTCATCTTGGTCACAGAAGAATGCTCAATGACACATGATACATCCAGTAATGGCAAAGCTACAAGTTTTTCAACAAGGATAGTGTTATACAGAGAAACAGACTCTGGTTTCATCCATTTAGGAGGGGAAGCAGATATTATTCCATGGGGTTTACAATGTGTTCCAGAGAACAAGTTAGATTTACTCACCGAGATATGCATTTCAAGATTAACTGGTAGGTGGTCACTGAGATTATTCTCATCTAGAGGGACTATTTTACATTTGACAATACTAGATAAGTCATGCGAAAAACTGAATATATGGTCCATCCAGGAGAAATGACTGTTACCATGTGGGAATATGTATATGGCACGCACTGTTTGTACATTAAATTAAGTGCAACAAGGTCATTGTCAATCAAAAAGTCAAATAAAATTTTACTGTGTTGGTTATAACCCCTGTGCTTGTACCAAACTTTGTTAAGTTTCTCGCCCATAGGAAGGGCAGCATTAAAGTCACCACATAACTTGATGGGGGCTAACATACTATATATATATCAATAATAGATTGGATAACATCCAAGGTTTCAAGAAAATTATCAGTACTACAGTCAGGCCGCCTTTAACCGTCACTCGATAATTCGGCACCCTTGAAATTCGGCAGCAATGAGCTGTGAACGGATTTCCCCCATTGATTCTCTACATGATAATCCGGCACCCTTGAATTTCGTCACCGGCATGTTAATTGCAGAACAAAAGGGCTTTTTTCAATGTAATTTGCCTCTTTAATCCGTCACTTGATATTCAATGGAGCATATACCTTGCAATAACATACCTTGTTCCGCCGTACCGCAAAATCAACAATCACCTGATGTGTTCCAAACAAGTTCCGAGTTGATAAGATGTTCAATTGTTCTGGTCTGAAATGGTTACATTTCATTGCAATGGCCAGAATCCAATGAGGGATTTTGTGGTGACGACGTAGCAAACGTTCGGCGCAGAGAAGAACAGTTAAAAGATATGAAAAGTGAGCGCATTAAAAAATAATTAAAAAAAAAAAAAGATTTCGGAATTCTTTGTGCCAAAATATGTCCAAATACGTGTGTGAGATATACATTAGGGTTGGGACATTTATGCCCGCTCGCTCAGTAATTTTGAACCTAACATTAATTGTACATATGGATATGAATACACTGAATAAAGTTTTTTGTTCCCTATAATTTGCATGTTTCGTTTTTAAAATTTCATATGATTGGTAATACGTGTATGTGATTATGTTTTTATTTACTCATTGTTAGGTGCAAATTTAGTCTCTTATTCTCTATATATCCTGGTAATTAAACTGTGATTTGTTAATCTGGCAGCCTTGCTAATCCGGCAAAATGACCAAAAACAGATCGTGCCAGATAAACGCGGCCTGACTGTATCACGTTTGCCATCATAGAAAGGCATGTAAGCACATAAAATAATCTGAACTGTACTGCTACTGGAATCAGAAACTTCGTTGACAATAATGCGGTCAGATGGGGTTTTGATTTCCTTGAAGAACAATCTTTCCTATTTTTACACAGCATCGCAACACCACCAAATGGACGGCCTCTATATTCAGGGTCTATGTCCTCCATTGCTGATTTACTAAAAACAGTAAAACTGTCCTTCTCAAATTTGTCACCAAGAGTGTTTTCAATAATAGTAAGCTCAGAAGGCTTAAGCCAAGTCTCAGATACACATAAAAGGTCACACAAGCCGAAACGCTCTAAAATATAATCATAAGCTTGCTTAAAACCTTTATAAAAAAAAGCCTCGCATTGTATACTGATAGGCTCTAAAACAATATGGCCAAGACGAGAATAAGTGTCACTATCACTACTAGGATTATTTATATTATTGTTGTCACTATTGCACCACTCCCTTGGGGTTGGCCACTCTGATGGGTGCAAGCCATGGTGCTGTGGTGAGTGTCCTGGCACCCATGCATGGGGGTTGCTTGGTTGGTGCACAGCTGGCCATGCACTGTATTGTAGGGGCACATGTGGCGCTGCTTGCCGGTATGGCTGGGCTTGTGACGGAGCTTTGTACACCAACGCCTGCGGAGGGACCTGGTAGGTGTCTTGCACGAATGCGGGACCTTGTGCCTGCCTTGCACTCCTTTGCTGCTGTAATATGGCTTGGCTACCTCGCAGTACTGGATGTGGCATGGCATCAAGATTATGGGCATTCTATTGTGGATGTTGGGTTTTTGATTTCTGATTCAGGCCGGCTTTTTGGGGACCACTTTTATGATACAGCCTAACCTTAACACCTTTTGGCCATGTTATAGTGTGAAGTGCTCTTTTAACCAAATCATGTGGCACACCCACTCTGTATGCTTTCCAACATTGCCTAGAAGATAAATCAACGGGCTCTGAAATAGGATGGATTCCAACAGACTCCAGAAAGTCACTGACTTCCTGCCCAGTATGACTTAAGTCGAGACCACCAATGTACAGGTCTCGACCATCTCGTGATTTGGGCTCTGTAGAGTATTTATTGTCACGCAGATCTACATCTGCAGCTCGAAGAGTCACACTTGGAGTGGTGGATGTGCTTAAATTTCCATGCTTTGGCTTGGTTGCAGTGTTTACATGTACTTGTTTAACACTCTTTCCTTGTAGACATCTACGTTTAGCTGGAGACTTTTTCAAATATTCTTTCTTTCTTTTCCCAAGCTTGTTTTGAAATGACCTTGCAAACACTGTATCGTTTTCTAGATTGTCACTTTCATCATTAGATGACAAGCTCGAGTCACTGTGAATGATCTGCTCGAACAGGAGACTATCATGCCTCTTACGCACAGTAGTATTATTAGATGCATGCTGCATAGGGCTGTTTGTGAGTTTCTCATTCTGTGTAGATAATACCACTATCTGTGCTCTTAGGTGTTCATTCATTTCTTTCATTTCTGTTACCTCTCTTTGCAGAACCTCGTTCTCATCTTTCACTTCTTTTACATCCCTTTGCAAGGATTCTGACACTCTATGCATGTCTATGACTGTCAAAATGAGTTCCTGTAATTCACCAGCGGGACTCCCCGCACTCCCCTCATTACTTTTTGCGTTTTTTCCACAGTTATCTACAGTCTCAGGTGTACTACTGGAGTCCCGTCCATTGGAACTGTCCCCCTCTCGAGAGACAAAGATCTTTTCAGCTTCCTTGGCAATGTTTTTGTTCATAAGGCTATAGCCGAGGTTACATATATCAGGAACTATCCTGTGTTTCACCTGTCTATTTATCACTCTCTTGTCTTTAAGATGGGGATGCATCTGTTTCAACTGAATGACGAGTGATTTGTGCAGACTGCCAAGCAATTCCATATCCCTTGCTGAGAGAATATCCTGGATATCCTGGGTATTATATTGGTATATTTTATCCAAGTTTGTTGTAAACACCTTAGCAAAGTTTTTTTTGTCAACGTCCTTCAAAATTTCCACATAACATAGTCGTCTTTGTGGTGCTGAAAGTATGTCAATTTTATGACGTTACACCATTTTTATATATGTGACCTTTCACCCCATACATTCCTCTTACTTTTCATTCTGCAACCATGACACTAGTATTTCTTTAAGATTAGTATGAAATATCTTTCCCACCATACAAAATTTATGCTTATATCTGTGACGTATTCAACTCATAGTTCACGAATTTGGTTGTCGTCTATTCCAGCAGTTAAATACCAATCAGGCCAAGTTAAAATTGCAAACCTCTAGCCCTGGGGAAACCAGAAATTTTGTTTTTTTTCTTACATATATTTGCATGGATGGATAAGCCGTCTTGGGTGCGAGGCTGGTAAAATGCCACACTTCCTAGACCTGAGGACTTCTGCTGTAAAATGGAATTGTCGAGAAATGCAATTCTGTAAATCAGCAACAAAAATAAGAAAAACCAACAGAAGCCAGCTATATTTGCCAAACGTCGACCCTCCTGTAACTTTTCATCTATTTGGTCCACATATTATTACTTTTAGTTTTTTTTCTCATGACAAAACCCTTCACATATTGAAATGCCCCCCCCCCCCCAACTTTTGATCTATTTGGTTCACATAGATAAAACTTTTATTCCCGTTTTTTCGTGAAAATACCTTTCAAACATTGTACGTTTAGTGCATCTAGGTTCTTTAAAATCCCCTGACAACCCTAGTTTTTGCGGTTATTTCCGTGGCAAACCATGACAATCTTTGTGGTGTGATATCTTGCAAATATCCTGTGAAATGTAGCTATACTGGGTTCTGCATTTGTAAGGCCCCACTTTGGCACCTGGGGAATCCTGGGAGGCTTATTCAAGAACAAACCAGACGATGGTTCATAACTCTAGTGTTGAACTCTTTATTCCTGGCCTCGTAGACGGCAGTTCCTCAACAGACAGGAAGCTCATTTTCATATTAATATTACTCATCATAATATTCCAACCCACCGGACCCACCGGACAGCATAATGGTGTATCATGTAACAGAGGGTTGTAAGATGGCTACTTTTGCATGAACACAATTTTTGACCAAAAGACCATTTTCATATTGCATGCATTGTAATATTGTTATCCAGTGTACATGAGCACAATATATTGTGACTAGATGACCATTAATATGACTACCAGAATATCTCACATCCAGAATGTTGGGCTTTTGAAGCAGTGCAACATACCTGACGTCACCAATAGCATTCAATTAGTAAACATGAATTATCTATAAACATCAGTGGAGTCTCGACGGATCAAGAGAAATGAGAAGAACCAAAAATAGCAAGAAAACCAACAACAGTGAGTTACTCAGTTCTTTTGTTCATATGTACAACATAAGTTTGACTCCTGCCGTGCTACTTAGCATTGTGAATAATGTGAAAATACTAAAGCTGTGTTTGTAAAAAGTACCACAATATATATCAGAGGCTGCGAGGACAATCACAAGTGTTTTTGTATAATACAGTCAGCTCTGAGTTCTTCCTCCAATAATAAGGCTGGCAGTCTTTAGATACACTTAAGATTTTCATTTTGCAACTCGGACATACAAATATATTCAATGGCTTATCTCCCGAGTATTTGCAGACACATTTCAGTTCACTCGTGCCACTCGTAGATTTAACACAAGAAGTTCCTACAATGAAAATATTCATGTTCCAAAGTGTAACAGAACGAAATTCAGGCAGTCTCTTGCATATGGTAGTGTGAACTCTTGGAACACATTGGACCCTGGGTTATGTTCGGCTGTAAATTTGGAGCAGAGTAAAAATTGTGGCCAATCATGACGCATTTTTATCCACAACTGCAGGAATTACTCATCAGACATTTTGTTTTAATTCGGTGATACTTTATACACCTTGTTTTCTTTTCATACTTCACAATGTCATCTAAATGTACTGTACATATTTAAGTATATGTCTTACGTGTTTTGAAACGATGTTTGCTGTTTTGTGTAACTGCTCCCCAAGGAAGACCAGCCTTGATTGAGCCACCTGATAAAAATATATTCTAAGTGCAAACATGAATAGGACGAACTTGGGCAAGTCATTATATTTCCAATAAAATAAAATATGGAATACTCAGGAAATATCCTCTGCCAATAATCTAAGTAAATTCAAATTCTATTAAGTGTATAATCTAAGACATAATTAGAGCGCATTTCAGGGATAAGTCGGTGACATCTGGTAGGGGAATACTATACGTCTCTGATTATATTATTTAGAAAAACTGAACTTGCATATATGTTCCCAAGCTAGTGAACCATAACAGAAGAACACATTGTACAATAATTCAAGTTCAAGACAATATGTAAATATTAATTTAATTTTGCCGTAATTCACATGGAGCACAGTAGTCACACACTAACTAACCTACACCAATGGAACATTTTGGCTAGAATGCAAAAACTGGATGAATGGTGAGTGTGTATTTGTACATGTAGGTGGAGGGTTTGTGAAACGAGTTTTCTAGACAGAAAGCAAAGTGTTTTAGCGGGTATACCACAAAAAATGTACTAGAAGTCACACTAAATGACCTACTACATAGTGATTTAGCAGGTTCCACCAGAGCGGGCATCTCTGAAATGTAATGAACAAATTTGCGCCACTGCAATGCGGATATGAAGTCTCTTTTCTTATCAGTACACAACATTAAATGGGGCTTTACCAGGTTGTGCACAAGGCAACCTGGCGACATTGATAGCTGTTGCAGCAAAATTCATGTTTGACGTTTTTTCTTCTTAAATACGTGGTTCCATAGTTAGTAAGTAGTAGGTGTTTATTTTCCATCAAGTTTGCTGTGCAAGAGTGTATATCTTGAAAAGTGCATCTACCCCATACTTTTTTATTATTTGCTCAGGTCTTAAAGATGATAGAAAAAATCAAGACGTCCATGGAAAGAGGTCAGCAATACTGTAGCCACGCTGCTCTGAAAACCAGATTCGGGACACTTGCCTGCATACTTGAATCTTTTCATCCTGTTCTGTGGACGCACAGCCAGGCCTTTATTTTTGGAGAGTACATCTCTTGTGCCCTCGCCCCTTTAGCGCAAATATAGAAGTAATTGAAATCTACTGCATGTGTACATAATGTAAAATAAAGAATACGCACACACACACATATATAAATATATATATATATATATATATATATATACATACATACATACATACACACATACATACATACATACATATCAAACGGTTGTCTTTAATACTATCCCTTGGGGCCATATATGCAGCATTCATAGAATGACCTCAGTTGTTTTTCATATGAATTCAAATGTCCTATATCAGTTTTATTTGATCGATATGAGAAATCCGGCAGTCAGGTACCAGACTCTCCTTGGTCATTCATCAAATTAACGCAGTCTCATGGAAGAATTTTACATTCATTTTACTAAAAAACGTTATACCAGCGTAAACAATGGGCACTTCCAGGACACATGTGGCAAGATATACCTTAGGACGTGTCTCCCTGATGGTAGCTCTGCGTCAGCTGAATATTTAAGTTGGACAACCCACGTGCATCATCAATTTGAAAACTAAAAGAGTGAGGATTATGCTGCAATATATAAACTACCTGGACATGCAACACTTTTTAAATAAAATTGTAATGCATGTCTCGACTTTATTTACACAGATTGTAAAGACTAAAAGGTTTCTCGCCAAACTTAGTGTATAGAATACGGCCCACCACACAATCCGAGATTTTTGTGTTCTCAGACCGACACATTTGCAGATTCCTTCAGTATGTCCATGACGGAAAACCAACTAGGCAGGCAGAGTAATATTTTGCCATTGTCTTGCTGCAAATCATAATGATAATAATAATAACAACAAAACAATTACAATACTACTACTACTACTACTACTACTACTACTACTACTACTACTACTACTACTAAATGCTCTACAGGTAACATGCATGCGTTGATCACTTATACGTAGCCTATTTTGAATGACAGCAATATTTAGATTGCACCATTCCAGTAAAAGTGGAACACAGATACATGCTGAACGTTTGAATGCAAAGAGAACTACAGGTGGCTGTGGTTTTAAAGACGCACAGCATTTCTGCAAACTACCTGTTGCTAAGTCTAACTTCAGTCATGCTCACTGCTATAAATATGCCGCAATAAATAAGATGTTTGTTTGGTTCAAAACCAGAGCATTTAACTCGTGATTACGTTTAGGTTATCATAACACACCTGCTTTACTTGCTCATCCAGGGGTGAAGATAAGCAAGGCTATCATGGCATGAATCCAAGTCTAAAGCAGCTTGTGCAAAGACTTGCGCAGGACTTGATCAAACATTGGCTGCAGCTGGAAATGTCAAGAGGTCTTTTAGAAAATTCTCTTTTTAGAAAAGTCTCTTTGCCTTCTTTCTGAATAGTACCACATGTACTCCTACGGCAACAGTATTGTTGCAGGGAGGGCGTTTAGGCGATTAAATACATGTTAATTGATATCAGAGGATTCCATCGTTTCACTTACAATACCTGGTTCTTTGTTAGGGGTTACGAGCAGAATGAGCTAATTTTTGTTTACCATCCTAAAATTTGATTCAAGTTGCCTTTTTAGGGAATACGGGACCCTTTACTACCCTTTCATTAACAACGCGTGACGTTGTACATATAGGCGATGAGAAGCAAAATAACATTTTACAGCTGCACTCTTTTTTTTGGGGGGGGGATAATGGTGAAACATTTAACACATTTTTTTTACTTATCAATGAAATTGCACGCATTTTGTTTACAAATGAAATTATACTTTTTTTTGGAAGAACAACACCCAGCAAAGTATGATGTTGAATTGCATCTTTACCAAGCCCCAAAATAATATGTTTGTATGTATGTATGTATGTATGTATGTATGTATGTATGTATGTATGCATGCATGCATGCATGCATGCATGCATGTATGTATGTATGTATGTATGTATGTATATATATATATATATATATATATATATATATATATATATATATATATATATATATATATATATATATATATATTATATATATATATATGTATATATATATATATGTATATATATATATATATATATATATATATATATATATATATATATATATATATATATATTTGTTTCGTTAGGACTACGGTTTGGATATGGTAATGACACTGTCTAATATATATATGAATGTCAATATAATAAACATTTCAGTATGAAAGTGAAGAAAAAGAAGTGGCTGCTTATATAACAAGGCCAACGTGCATGTCATAAATCAAGGAGATATATACCTGTGCCTCCAGTAACTTAACAATATAATCGAGAGCTAGAACTTCAAATAAAAAAAAAAAAACAAAAACAAAACACCAATTTATGTATATACATGTACATTTTTGGGTCATTTTGTTGGATAAATATTCCCAACCTGCATGATATTTGTAGTTTTGGATATCTATGTAAAATGAATCAAAAGCTTTGGTTAAAGCATTTCTTATCTCCTAGATCTAATGAGCATCAGACATTGTTATTTAAATTTCACCAGCTTTAAAGTAAGATCGAGAATCGCCACCATGACGGCAATATTGAGCACTGTCCTTAAAAAAGGACACGAGGAAGCTATAAAATATGAGCTCATAATCAAGTTTTGAGACCTACCGAAGAACATTGCACACTTAGCAGATTTTAGCACATTGTTTAATTCTATGACACAGGATTATCAGGTGGTGATAGACGGGACTAATTGCCGTGTCTAACATTACATAAAAGGCTTTAATTGAACGTAAATGACCTCACCAGTCATATAAAGCACGACTATTGTGCCACGTTAGGCCTACTGAAATTTATGAACCCTCGTAACTTTTTCTTGTCACATAAGAAACTAACAATGTTTCTTTCCTACTTTCTTCTTGTTCTCTTACATTGACAAAAAGCTACCATCAAGTGTAATGCGTCTCAGCAAACGTTTCCATAATTTTGATTTATTATTTTTCTTAATAGTATATGCTTTAGGTATTCAGTATATCATTGATGATATACCATTTGTCCACAAGGCATCGTGATGATGTCTTTGACATTCCAAAATATGATGATCATAATGAACTATACCGTCATAGTCATCCTTTGGCTACATTACTGACTGAAGAATTTTTGTAATATACTTTTGATAAGATGCGCACATTCAGGCTTTTTTAATCTAGGAGCGTCAATGATGAAACCGACTCAGTCCTATAAAGGCAAGAGAAAAAATAACAATTGAATATTCTAAGTGTTTAAATGCTCATTATTTCCATATTGTATACATATAAATATAACAACCGTCCAACATTACTCAAGAATGAGTAATATTGGATGTTTGCTAGTTACATATATATTGAGAAAGTTAAGTATGAATTTGCTTAAAGGGAACAAGGCTTGTTGTGGCCACCTGTTAGCAGAAAACTTCATGATCATATGCAAAAGGCGGGCTTCGCTACCTTCCCGCGCCGATAAAGGCTATGGAGCTCATGTTGTCAAAACACAGCCATATGGGGAAGAAGTAGACTTCTACTATGTAGAATAAAATCTACAGACCTCCACCATTTCTACAGTAGCCTCTCAGCTGGTCCACACTCCCCAATAGAAGATAATCTAGCCACGTTTTCTGTGTCCACTTTTGTGACATATTCTCCAAAACTGTGTTCTTTTTTCTTCAAGAGCCTTTTAGCTGCCTACACTGGTAATCATGGATCAGGGATATGATCTTGGATCATTACTGAATATTGAAACTCAACAGCTGCTGCTTTCGAATGTTGAAAAATAAGAAAAAAAATTGTCGTTTCGATAATCCTCTCAGTCATCCGCAGTTGATGACCAATGCCTGGGCCTTGGCTAACCTGAGCATCGCGGCCTCCGCACAGAAGGCCGCCACTTCTAAAGCACCGCTACAGATGCCTACCTCACAACAGACCCCCCCCCCCCTTCCTCCAACCTTCACCTCCAGACACCACCAACTATGAAAACAACATAATGATGCAGATACTGCTTCCAAAGGCTGTGGACATTGTTATCATTGTGGCACAAACTGAAGCAGCGAACAGTTACACACACACACACGTGTTCACATATGGCTGTTGACCAGAACTTATGTGAAAATAGCGTAATGTAAACTGACGTCTATGGAAGTTGTACTGTTCAATAATTCACAAAACCCTGAGTTTTGTTCACAAAACCGTAGGTTTTGCTTTTCAAAACCCTGGGTTTTGTAGCAAAACCGTGAGTTTTGCTAACAAAACCATAGGTTTTATCACAAAACCTTCAGTTTCGTTAGCAAAACCCAGGGTTTTGTTACAAAACCTTGGGTTTTGCTCAGTTATTGAATTTTGATATCATTTTGGACAAAATCCTGGGTTTTGCTACAAAACTCTGGGTTTTCTGTACAAAACCATGGGTGGCATGAACAAAACCCGGGGTTTTGTAGCAAAACTTTGGGTTTTGTTCCTAAAACCCTCGGTTTAGCCAGAAAACCGTGGGTTTTGTAACACTTTGAAATAGCAGAACAAAACCGTGGGTGCTGTAAGATTGCAAAACTGTGGGTTTTGTGACATCACGAATCCCAGGGTTTTGAAAAGGTGCAATACACAGGGTTTTGTAACCAACTAATCATGACAGCTGTTATTGGTAGGCCTTGCTAGGCTACTCATCTTAAAAATAGTGTCAAACTACAAGTGGCTCAGTTTTTCTGATCAATAACATCATTATTGGTTACCATGCGCAAAGTCTACCTCTTTGCGACACAATGAGAATATAATTTATGTATTAGTTAAAGGACGAGAGGTTGTGCATCCAGTGTTCAAAATAATCCACATGCCGGCGGGAAGAGCCGCATGGACAATTGATGCACAGGCTCGAGCTCTTTAATTTGCGTTAAACATTCGATCCGTTGCAAATAATTAATTTATTGCACGATATATGATAGAGCCCTGGAAATTTTTGTCGAAATAGCGTTTTCGGTCCCATTCTTCAACCATTATTTTCAGAAATATTCAAAAATTATTGGTTGTGGTCATCTTGGCTTCGACTGGCGTGACCTAGATGTCAAGGAGTCAACAAAGCCGCGTGGTCCGACCACCATCGAATAAAACCTTACTTATTGCATTCCTACAAGCAAACGTGGCCAAATGCTTAGCGTGTTTGACTGCCAGTCAAGGGGTGGCTGGATCGATACCTATCAAATCTTTTCAAATTTTTTTAATTAGTTTAATCGAGTAGAAATTTTGGACCTGTATATTTCTCAATGTTGAAGTTGTTGGTTGTGGTAAAAGACCAATATACTGTGACGCCAGAAAATGTCTAACTGGCGTTTGGTTTGTTGTGTTTGTCTATTTATCAATTGGTGGACGTGCGAGTGTACACTGAACCATTCGACAGTTCTTGAAAAGGCGCCAAGCTGTCATGGCGTTATTTCCAGTGCCTGTCAACGTAAAACTTGTACACAACTCAGTAGTGGGAATAGGTAGTTTGTATGGGGGTAGTGGCTGGCACAGGGACATGCCGTTACAGGCGGGGTTTTCACCATTCAAGTTGCAGAGCTCCAGGGGAAGAGCTTTAGTATCTTTCACCAGAGATGACACAGAAATAGATGCAAAATTCTGAAAGGTGGGAATGTGGGTGGAGTTAAAGAATACCATGTAACAATTTAAGAATTAGTCGTGTTGAGATAATTATCACCACGATGTGATGTGGCAGTCGTTCTGTAATTAACGGTCGCATAATATCTGCAGGCAGCGGCACAACGTACGGTGGATCTTAATGACGTGGCAGATCAGAGGCCTTATGCTGCGACAATTTCAGCCCGGTCGCACGGTCCCAGAAACTGAACATCAGTCTTAAACAAAGCTGTGAGTTTTGTGAAAAGATAGGATAATAAAGCTAAACCCTGGGTTTTGTTACAAAACCCAGTGTTTTATGTGCAAATCCCTGGGTTTTGTGGCAAAACCCACAGTTTGGTCTACAAAACTCAGGGTTTTGTGTCTATTATTGAGCAAAATTTTAAAATTCTGATATTTACTCCGTTATCCTGGGTAGTGCACAAAACCCAGGGTTTTGCAACAAAACTCTGGGATTTGCAAGCAAAACCCAGGGTATTGTTACAAAACTCACTATTTTACGTACAAACTCTGGGTTTTGTACCAAAACGCTGGGTTTTGCTTACAAAACCCAAGGTTTTGCTTACAAAACCCAAGGTTTTGTATTGCAAAACCGTGGGTTTTATACACAAAACTCAGGGTTTTGTGAATTATTAAACAGTACAACTTTCATAGACGTCACCACTATTTTACTGTTGCTTGGTGCAGGGAGCTCAAAGCTGGCTTCTGCTCCTAAATTTCAAAGTGGGCCACTTTTGACTTTTGGGGGTGGGTGGTTCATTCAGGAGTAAAATTGATAAGTAAAATTTGTAACTCTTATAGGATCCAGCTCTGTAGGTACGAGAACAGTTGCAGTATTTCGACTATGGGTGAAATGAGTGTGAGATGGTGGGGGCACTAGAAACATAGTAAGAACCTATTTTGGTAATCCATTTCCTGTGTATCTGAAATAAAAATTTATTGCCTTTAAGCATAAGGGGATGCTCCTTCATCATACATTTACTTCATAAAAAAATCCATGTATGGCCATCATTATCTAGAAATAATTATATTAGTAAGATATTCCTTAATGGAGTTTCTTAATAGATTTACATAATAAAAATTATACATTTATTACTTACTTGATTCTTTTTATTTAAGGAACCCTTTTAATTAAAGAACATCTCACAAATATAAAGCTTTGTAGATAACGTAGGATATATATATCTCTATGAACGTTTGATATTCCTTGAGTCTCTTTAATTAAGGATTGAGCCCCTTTAATTAAGTAAAATCTCACTAATATAATGCTTTCTAGAATCACATTAGTGAGAATTCCCTAAATTGCATATTAATTTTATAAAAAATACGTATACATTCCTCATTATCTAGAAAGCATTATACTAGTGACATATTCCTGAAGTGTCTTTAATAGATTTACTCTGTAAGAAATACACATATATTCCTGAATTGGATCTCTTTATTTAAGGTTTGAGCCCCTAAATTAAGGGATATTTCACTAATGTAATGCTTTCCAGATAATGAGGAATACATATCTTAATTGAGTTTCTTTGATTTACTGTATGAAAAAAACACATATATATTCCTGATTATCTAGAAATCATCATGCTAGGGAGAAATTCCTGAATTGAGTCTCTTTAATAAATGATTGAGTCCCTTTATTTAAGGAACATCTCTCTAAAATAATGCATTTTAGATAATGAGGAATATATATGTATTTTTTTATACAGTGCAATTTTTATATAGTAAATCTGTAATACATACAGAAATCAAATTCAAAAACAATTTTAGACACTTGAATTTAATTTCTGAGCGCACCTGATTTCAGAGTTGGATGGAAGTATACAATCCAGGTCCTCTCCCTCCTGGGACAACCAGGGAATCAACACTAGAAGAAGTAAATGATTGTGAGTGTCACCATTTCGGACCATATTTTCTTCCATTAAGTCTGGACAAGTGGCCGTCGTTACTGTCGAAATGCAAGTTAGCTTGCTTTAATTGACTGTTAAGCTTCCAAAACATGTAGCCATTCCAGATGAGAGATTTGTTCAGCAGGAATGTGTGTTGTTGGCTGCGTATTATTAATAAGATGAATCATTCTGGTTTGACAAATCTGATACATATCTGCTCTGCTTCACAAAACAAGGAACTTTGCCAAGCTGCACTAGCGTGGTTGAAGTGAGGCTGGACTAGCGGTGAGTACAGGAGGTTTCTGGCTCTTGGGCTAATACCTAGGATAGGCCTATATAAATAAAGTGACGTTGGGAGGTGGTTTTATTGCAGGCCGACCCTGCATAGAGTACTCCAGAAACCTGTATCTTTTCCATATAAATAGCTTGAAGGATGATTTAATTTCTTATTTGTTACAGCAAATTATCATAGACTAAACATTCGTAATGTTTGCGTTTTTGTCAAAGGGAATGGATTCTCTTTTGCTACAAATGTAAGGAGAGCTTTTGTCACAAAACAAACAGAGTGAACTGCCGAAGACAGGATATGTTCAATTTCATCAGTGTTATTGCTAGAGGCAATCAAGGCTGAATCGTCTTTAGGATGAAAAACCTAGCAATTCAGTCGAAATGATATATCATTAAGGTATATTGAAAATAAAAGGGACCCATCGAAGGAAAGTCACAAGTGACGGTATTCGTATTACAAGTATCACCACTGTAACGAACCACCTCGAAGCGATTGGATAAGGAAGGAATGAAACCAAGCAAGCAAGGTATAGTCAGGATTTAAAAAAAAAAAATTGATACAGTAAACTATTGTTTATTGTCTCAAAAGCCTTTTGAAAGTGAAGCAGGAACTTACCTATGTAAACACTCCTGCCCATTGTCATTTTACATAATGCGTTAGATGAACACAAGAGGATTCTGTTCGGGAATTGTGTTACAACCAGCCTGAAACGGCATGTAAATGACTGGATTTTGACGAATATAATATCAGGTCACTAATGATGGGTTTTGTATTCAAGTCTTTTACAATATAGATGAGTTAAACTTTGAAGTAGTCAACTATCCTTTCCCGGACAGTAATTCTTTCGGAAACTATTGGATATAATACATTTGCATCACGAATATTGAGATGGGGTCGTATTTGTTCTAAATTTCAGGACTTTGCATCTAGAACCAAATTTAGTTACAATAAACTTGAGTTAAGAATTCAAAGATGTACTTTTGATCAAATATTTCTACAAACATTGCTGTAAATATCCAGGGATGGTTAGCAAATTTGGCGTCAATAATTTTAGATATTTTAGACTTGCCTATTATGCTACTTAATTTTATATTTTGACATTATTCTGTTTAATACTCACCTTTCAGACATTTTAGGCTGGCTTGTTTTCCGTTAGGTCAAACCCCCAGGCGCTATAGTTACCAAGCTGCTACCCATGACAGTTACAGGCTTGCCTAATTTTACTTGATATCTGGTTAAGAAATATTATATTTAGATTGCATTCTCATGACTTCAATTCTATTGACTTTTTTTTTTAATTGCCTTACAAATTTTGCTGTAGATATCCAAAGATTATTAGAAAGATTGGCTACAATAATTTTACAATTTTTGGACTTGCCTGTTTTGCTACTTAAATTTTATCTTTTGGCATCACTCTGTTTTAGTATTCACTTTCATACTTTTTAGCCTAAATGTTTTCTGTCAAGTTGAACCCCCCAGAGGCAATCGGTAGCAAGCAGCGGCCGACGGTAGTTACATGTTTGCCAAATTGTACTTCAAATCATGTTAAAAAAATATGTGTTGTTAACATGTTTTTGACATGAAAGCTTATGACTTTCATTCTTTTCTTACATGCCTAAATGCACATTTACTCAATAAAAAAGAATAACTCAAAATTGACAGTATTTTCTGAAATGTCACAAACCTGACACATTACGTTGAATCATTGACTCAGAGTTGGCAGTTAAATAGAGCTTAACTGGTGACTTTCAATGTGAGGAGTAGGTCTCATCATGGGATTTTTTTAAAATTTCTGGTGCAAGATGTCCATTGTTGCAGTTCTTGTTAGGACTTCCCTTGGTTTGTACAAGTGGTCTAGCTGCAAATGTTTATTTTACAGTCACTGGAACTGAATATAAGGCCCCAGTTTGTTGCTACTTCAGGTATACACTAGCAGGTGGTTTAACTACGATAAGCTATCCAGCTAGAAAGGGTACATACTGGTTCAGGGGTGAGTCAAGTTGTTCTTATCTGAACCTGTTCTATACAAATTTAGTAATTATGTTTTGCTTGACAGGTTTTCTTCTTTCATAATGAAGCTCTGCATTTATAAGCAAAGCTTCATGAATGTACCTGTACCTAATTCACCATTTGTCACGTTCATATTTATTCATTATTATGTGGGTTGTCTTTGCTGAATATATAGCTAAGACAAGGAGCCACTACTCAGAGAGACATGTTCTGAGTAATTACCCGCTGAAGACCCTTTAAATTATTTGGGCTAATACAGCCTATATAGCCTATGTCAAAATTCTACAGAAGAACGTGTGCAAAATGGACAATAGTACTTCCATGCGTATATAGGTTAGACAGTGACATGTTAGCTTATTGAGAGTAAAGAGTTCGGACTGCGGAATAGGGCGATGACAACTAGGAAGTGGTTGTGGACAAAAAGACACAAATACAATATATATATATGTGTGTGTGTGTGTGTGTGTGTGTGTGTGTGTGTGTGTGTGTGTGTGTGTGTGTGTGTGTGTGTGTGTGAGTCAATGAGTATAAACGTCATTGTTGGTTTCCAGAAATGACTTATGACTCGTTTTCAATGAGACTCTTGACGAATTTTTGTTAGAATTTGTGAACTTTCCATCAAACTAATGTTCCTTTACTTTAAAAATTACGTTACGTTTGAAACTTGCAGTTTGGCATGTTGCCTGAAGCTATGACAATAATAAGGAGTGGTGTGTATTGTAGAGCCTTGTCTTTGTTTACTTAACGGGACGCAATTTCCTCCGTGTGTAATAATAATAATACATATATATGGTTTTGCCCAGGCAACCTCAGTGCAGAGGAACCTGTAGGTATGAAATACGCATGTAAAAAAATTCATGGATCTGTATTATACAAGAGTAAGTTTTAACGTATTGTCAGACCTTTTATCTTGTTGGCGCCTGCAAAATTAATAAAAACGGATTTAATTTTAAATCATATGGCAAATAAATATTTATATTAAGACATACTATGTTCTCATAAGCTTCAGTTATTTCTCCTGCGACAAGACACTACAAAAAAGTAATTACGACTTGTAGTCGCACCCGTTGACCAAGTCATAACATGCAACACATTGTGGTCCGTCTTCAGCCATTTCTCGTCCGTCAAGTCTGTCTTCAGGTGGGTTAGGTGCTTGATTCAACTGGTTTAGGCTGGGAGGTGCTCTATGCTTTCCTCTAATTATTATTCAGGACAGTATCTTGTCACAGAAATGAAAAATGAATATTCAACAGACCGTCTTCATTAAAATTTGTTGTCGTGCCCAAGGAATATTAGACCACGGTGTCTGCAGGACGAATAATGCAATCAGGTCTGCAGTTCATCTAAGTCAAATGTGTTTTGCTTGCGTTGACAAAGACAAATGTAGTCACGTTTTGGTACTTAAATTTTGATTTCTTTTTGTATTTGACGTACCTATTCCACTGAAAGGGCAAGTGACATAGCAGAGAGTAATATATATATATATATATATATATATATATATATATATGTATATGCCACCTTTATGACCATGGAAAAATACTACATGTTTCATATGTCAGTCAAACGGTGGTTCTGTGTCACTGCTCAGAACATTTTAACAATCAACAGCAGGCTTCACCTATCATCTTGACTCATCTGTGAGGTAGAGCTTACATATACATCTAACCACTCGTCCAACTACGCTTTAAAATGTAGTCAGGCTTGGGTTAAACCCTACTGCTACAGAGCAAAAGGTGGTCCCATAGAAAGGTCGTCCTACAAGAGAGTTACAGTATAAGGATGGGAGAAATGTAAGACGGCAAGGTAGAGCAATCTGCTGACAAAAGCACTGAATCACGCTATCTTGCAGTTTCAATTTGACTGGTGGGCTTTCCTTATATTTAATGTTAGACTTGCTCCCCCAAAATAACACCAAAAACCTAAAAAGCAAGCAAAGGATAACAAAACAAAACTTTACCAAAAACTACACCCCCCCCCAAAAAAAAGCAAAAAGCAACCGACCCACCCCCCAAAAGACAAACAAAAACAAAAAAAAGAAAAAAGAAAAGAAAAAAACGCTGGTGTTCTCCTACTTACAGAAATGCAATCTTTTCGTTCCGCAATTTAGGAGAGAGGAGGCAAGCAGGGCCTCAGAACACTTAATCAAAACATGCATGTGGTTATCGATCACTCGCTTTAGTGTTTTACCAGTGCTTGTCCTCACTGGGTTCCATAGTTCGTTGCAGTTTGATCGCAGTGTGGGCTATCTTAATTTGTAAAGAGTGCAAGTGCATTCTCCAACAGAATTTCTGTGGCAACTTTGAACAGCTGAAGGTCACGAATAATGTCTTCAATATTACGGCACTCCTCTGCATTTAATAGTTACTTTTGCAGATTTGCCACAGGCATGGACATCTATGGACCAACCCGCAATGGCTGCCACAAGAGCTGGAAATTGCTCTGATAGTCGTTGCAACATGCCCAGATTCAGATTCTCTCTGACAGGTGCATCTTGTATTAATGTATGCGGCAGCAGTCTCGCAGCTTCTCCTTGTTTTTCTGTAACACCAGTTAATACAAAACGCGCGTGAAAGTGCTTCGGAAACATAATTTGAAAGTGCAAGGATGGAGAGTCTTTCCTTTCAAGATTGATGCAGTGGTCATGGTATCCTGTATATGTCAACTGTAAATATCAGATGCTTTCTACTCATTGGTACCATTATTGTATGTAACGACAATGGAGTTAACTAGAGAATCCCATTAACCTTCTACTTTATTCGAAATACTGCAATGTTATGACCCGTACTTGAGCCATTTGCAAGGCTTTTATCTGAAACACATCTCAATAACAAGCTCTACCCATCTGCATCTGTGAACGTTTCACACGTCAGGGTTTCATGTTATTCAGTTACAAACGACGTCTATCATGAATAATGGCCATTGGACTGTTAATTACTTTGGTTGTGTTTTTATTTCTCTATGTTTGTTTGTTTGTTTTATATTTGGTCAAAATTTATTTTTTCAAATGTTAATATTGCACCTTCATTGCTGGAATTCTGGCTGTAGGACTCTGTGTGAAGTTTCAATTATAATCTTGGATGTAGCGATTTCAAACACCAATGGCTGTTGCACTATTACCTGCCACAAGTCAGAAAGGAATTAAAATTGTCTGAAAATTGTGTAAAGTGGATCTCTGTCTGGCTGCTTGCGTCTGTGGTTGATGCGTGTATACAAACCATGAATACCAAAATTCTTGTTAAATTTCTTTCTTTCTTTCTTTCTTTCTTTCTTTCTTTCTTTCTTTCTTTCTTTCTTTCTTTCTTTCTTTCTTTCTTTCTTTCTTTCTTCCTTTCTTCCTTCCTTCCTTCCTTCCTTTCTTTCTTTCTTTCTTTCTTCCTTTCTTTCTTTCTTTCTTTCTTTCTTGATTGATTGATTGATTGAGGGTTTAAGATGTATGCAGTTGGCATCTCAGGATAGTGGGCATGCATTGGACTAAAATGATTGATGAGAACGTCTCGAACTATGCTCTGCTGCGGGCTTTAATATCCAAATGTGCGGATTATAAATAAAAGTACTATTTTCACTCGTTGGGTTCCAGTGTTCATAAATTTTGTAGCTTTTAAAACTACATAAATATTTGGCGATAAGATAATATTTGGAATTTTGCGCCTCCTATATTTGATTTCTGCTTGCAGAACTTTCTGTGATGTTTCAATCTTTAGTGGATCGATACCAATGGTATTCCCACCAGTACCTGTGACAAGTCAGGGGGATGGAATTTGTTTGGAGAAAATTTTCTGATAAGGACTTTTTCTGGCTGGTTGAGTCTGTAAATGATTTAAGCACACAAATTAGAAATAGCATCTAAAGGTACCTGTAAATTGTCCATCCTTCCCTAAGAAATTGTAATTTTGAAAACTGTATATTATGTTAGATTTTTTTAACAGTGCCCGTACAATGGGTTTTAAATAAATGATACCTTTCGCCTTTTCCGAACTGATGTAAATAGGTCGTTCATGCACATATTCATCTTAGACACAGAAGGTTACTTACTGGGAATAAGTCAACATCACTGATCGACATAGGTTCTCCGATAAGCAATCTTTGAAAGCTTTGCCCTTTCTTGGTAGATCAGATGAACAATTCACGTTGAGCAGTGGCAGAGGAAGTTAAGTATGCTTGGCAGGACTCCTGATATTAGATATTGTGTTGATTGGTGGATGGGGGGGGGGGGGGGTATTTTGGAACAGCGCTGCGCTGAGAATTCGAAACGCCATCTTTATCATTTGCAATACGTGTTTTTGCTTTGCAGCATAAAAGGCTTCCGGATAAGCATGCATCACTATTTATGATTAACAAGTTACATACTCGATGATTTTGTGGCTCAGCACCATTCCATAACCACAAACTTTCAATGCATCATCGTAAATCGGTAAGTGATAGCAAATGTTTGTATGGATGGGTACTTTTTCTCTTGCTACGTGTCGCGAGTGCACAGCGGTAGCGGTACTGCGACAGCGCAGGCAAAGAGCAGAAGAACCAATGCTGAGGTATGATGTCTTCACTACCAGTACGACACCCATTCCAATTAGGGACAACCAGGAGCAGACCGCGGAAAAAGACCATAAATTATTTTAAAGTTCGCCTTATCTTACGACCAATTCGGGAGCATATTCTCACTGTGCCAGTAAAAACAAAAGAATAACGTGTCTAACCAAACTTATCACAGGGCCTTAAAATCACAAGCTAAAGTATGCAATGTAGTGCAAGCAAAACGGAAAAATTAAAATTGTGTTCAAAAGGCCCTGTCAATCGCCAGATGTACTGGTGGTTACACAGACCAGACGTATCAAAGCTGCAATGAAACACAGTTCAAGCTTTCTGACAGAAACCATGACTGAGAAATAAATGCCTCATGGAAATGTTATCACACACACGTTTAAGTAACATGTATGATCATTATTGAAAATATGGCCTACAAGTGCATACCACGGAGTCACGATTGGTTCACATAAAACAAAACACATGTTCCACGCCTCATATGCTCTGCGAGGCAACAGGGAGAATCTAGTTTTTCAAGATGATGTGACAAATCTAAACACCAAGGGGCAAGTGGTTATATTGAAAATGCAGTTCATCATAATATGATTCGTACACCAAGTACACATGGACATGCTACAAATATGTCGGGTTGTGATCATGAGGTCTGCATTTGCTAAATTATGCATCCCGAAGAACCACACAGGGTCAAAGGCAGTCAAGGTTATATAATATTCTGTTCCAGCTGAGCGGCACAGCATGGGAGATAAACACCTTTGAATTGAAAGACTTATCATTTGTGTTCAGAGAGATGTTCGTTGACACGTGTTGGTACATTGTGGAAAAAGAGACCAAATCCATTATTTGTGTGATTATGAAACATAATATATGCTGTGTAGGGGGGGCGGGGGGGGGCTGTGTTCTCCGACTTGCAACTGTAGTGGAAGTAGAGCATATTTGTCGATTCCATATCTTTTTCCGGTTTGAAGGACCTATGCCTGTATATTTGGGGAAAAAAGCTAAGGTATGTATTTAATTAGGTATGTATTTAATGAAGATTCTATTTCACAGGTTGAGACGACCAACTAAAACGACCAGTTGGCTTTTATGCATGACTCTTTGTCTCAAATCAATGTCAAATTTAGTTGTTCATATTGGTATTGGAAGTTGCATGTTAGCGTTTCGGTAGCTCTTCAATCTCTGCACTTTGCCCCATGTAGCTTTGCTCTCAATGTTGTGTTGAAATTTGTGAAAATGATCACGCTTTTAACTATTTCATTACTGCATCGCCGATGCTGTGCTGTGGGCTATGTCCTTCAACTCGTAGGGGAGATAGAGCACGTTTATAGTGTTACAGATTTGTATATGGTACGAAACCGATATATGCCTACTTTTTTCTTTGGTTGTCAACTACACTGACTGACACGTCAGGAAAATATAAAAATTGGCAGACCTGCCATGCCTCTTTATACCTGTGGCGCAAGTGGTAAATTTTAAACTTTAAGTGGCTAGGCCTGTATATTTTGGACAAAGCTAAAGTTTGTAGATGACGAAAAATCTGTTTGAACGGTTGAAATGCTTTTATTGGTGACCGTCTTTTTCACGTCAGGAGTGTAATGCTTTTCTTTGCATTGGTATTGGACGATGAACTATGCTCTCATTGCTGCGTTAAAATTAATGGTCATGTATTACTTGAATATGAATTGATGAACTTGATCATAATGATCTCGACCTCTCTCAATGAAAGACTTTTTTGGGGGGGGGGGGGGAGCGGTTTCTTTCTTACTTGAATTTTTGATTGACGCAGCAAGTGACATTCCTCAAAGGGAGCCACTATTGGGACGCAAGTAAGTCACAAGAGTAATCCGTATTTGCCTGTGTCATGTAGCGAAGTTCGGAAGGTTGATGGTTGGCAGGTTGGTGGTCATAATAATAATAATAATAATAATAATAATAATAATAATAATAATAATAATTATAGTAATGATAATGATAATGATAATGATAATGATAATAATAATAATAATAATAATAATAATAATAATAATAATAATAATAATAATAATAATAATAATAATAATAATAATAAACCGCTTCATGATCTACTGCCAGACTACCAAACACGCTGACCTTTTGAAATTTGATGAAGCTCTTAACAAAGTTCCACAAGGGACATGCATGAACACTGCAATGATGCTCTTCATATGTGCGTGTATACCGTTAGTTTAGAAAATATCTAACTGGCATGTTTGATGATAAGATTAAATAAGCACCTATCAGTAAAATTGCTTAAAGATACTTTTACATTCGAGTTATGGTACAAGTGAATCACCAAGTTGTTGCGAAAATACGTGCATCTTGATCCATATGATTTCATATTGCTGTTGACTATTAGATGATTTTCAAACATCGATCAATTTGAAACTGTTTACTTTGTTACCTTCAGTATAGTGAACTAATTGGTGCCATAGGCACAGGACAACATGAAAAAATATGTAAGCCTGATCAGAGGATTGTCAACCCCAGGTAAACAATTCGCGATATATCTGGGTCCAAGGCGACCATTTATATAATATGATGCCTGTTGCTATACACTGCAATATTTTTTGGTTCTCACAACATTGTTTTGTGCATGGCTTAGCATTCTCTTATGCTAACTGTTCTATTCCATTACGTGTGTTGACATGTTTCATCGTGCTTGGCTGTTAAATTTCATTCTACCATAGAACGTCACTCGTAGCACGAAAGAAGCTATCGCTTTGCACCGCGGAATCAAGCAAAAAGTATTATTAAAGTTGTCACCAGGCAAAATAGAATATCACACCTGACTTAATTTAATATATCACAATGAATAATTCTATCAGGCGAGAGAGGTAGCGTTACCTGGCACAATGCTCTGCAGACTTCATACAAACTGATTCACACGTTAAAGCACAGGCAAATCAATCTGAAGTACACAGTATAGGCTAGAATATTATCACACTGGCAATCTAAGGCGAAGTGCCTTATGATGCTGGTGATAACATCTCGGGCTCATCAAATGACCCGTCCATTGCTTTGGCTGACAGTTAAGCCCATTTATATTGTTGGCTACTAGACATTTTTGGCGTTAATTTACCAGTAAAATAGTTTTAAAATAATTGAAATTGTTGACCATTTTTTATTAAAAAACAATTGCTGTAAAGCAGCTTGTAGGTCAATTAAATTTGTAGCAGCACACGGTAAAACACATTGGTGCTAATAGTTCGAACAACTTGCCATATGAACAGATTTTACGTAAATTATTCCGTATTTGTCATCTGCATTCCGATTTACAGTGCGAACATTGTTAAAATGTACTTGTGTAGTATTTTGGCGTGCAGTCAAACCTGTCTAAAGCGGACACCCAAGAGAACTGGTAAAGTAGAATCTAAACGGAGGTAGTTTCTACATAAAGAGGTCACCACAGTTGAGTATGATCAAAGTGATCATCGAATCATCTGTAAAATAACATCTAAGTCACAATAAAGAACTATGATTTTATACTAAAAGAGTAAATGGGCTTAAATATCCGAATTAAAACTTTAAGCCCACATGTTTGTTTTGTATACTTACATTACAAGTTCATGAAATAAAAAGTCCATCATCAAGTTTACGTGTTACTTTGTTAGTCATCTTTCTTCTTTGGCACAACATAAACAGTCTGTGTTTCCAAGTTGCCTTGTATTTATTTATTTATTTGTTTATTTATTTATTCATGCATCTATTTTTATTAATGAATTAATTTATCTATGTCTAATTATCTTTCTATTTATTCATTTTCTTTTTTGGGGTCAAAGAGCCTTGTACTATTTATTTATTTGTTTGTTTGTTTGTTTATTTATTTATTATTTATGTATTTATTCATTTATTTATTTATTTATTTGTTTGTTTATTTATCTATCTATCTATTTATTCTTTTATTTGCTGGGGGAGGGCATTGTACCTTACATGTACGGGGGGCAAAACACAGGTAATTGTAGTTCATATTTATCTATGAAACTCAATGGCGTAGCATTAGATTCCCACGTCAACAGTTAAGGTGTTGGGTTCAGACTTCATCCAAATATGGATACCATGCTGTGTTCATTTTATCTACCATTATCCCGCCGAAAGTCCTTTTGGCACAGAGCTCTTACTCACATTTTTAAGCCCAGCTTGAGAAGAACTGAGGAGACTTCAGAAAATCTCATTAGACCCCATAGTGTTTACTTTATGTAATCACCGAGATAAGTACAGGTATAACTAGTTAGAATCACTGCTTTAAGTTTCTGTTTGTTCAATCAGCCAAGCTTATGTGAAATCGTTTTTTTTTTCATATTAAACTTTAAAATAAGAAGCATCAAATCAATATTTAAATCAATAAAAGCCATGGCAAAGTAGACGTGTGCAAAATGTACCACATTTTTAAAACAGTCTCCAAAGACGGCAGGTGTTTTTGTCAGTGGGCGTGATTTGCAGTCGGGGTAAGACGCAGATAGAGTCACCGAGCATGGGATTTGTATATGAGGATTGATAATGGGGTATGATACCTCGGCTGGAGGGTACACGTCATGACATTTTGGTCGCTACGGAATTAACATATTTCGGTAGTAAAAAGCAGAATTTGTAAAACACTGGCTGATGAATAATTTGTATCATTTGAAATGATATATTTCCACTCCAGTGGGTAGACTACCGTCAGTTCCTTAACATCTGGCTTTATTCTCAAATTATGACAAATTAAAGGATGCAGAAAAGTGAAATTCAATATCAATAATTAAGAGGACCGCCACTTTCCATATACATTATTAGAAAAAACAATAGGCTAGTCATTCTTATCTGAAAACAATACAAATGTCGTCCTCAAAGCACATGAGTTGCTTGTATCCTATATCGAGAAAGATACACGGAATGCTTTTAAACGCCTGTCATGTGGGTGATGAGAAGTTGGCCACAAATATATTGAATATCAAGAAACGCTGGAATAAGAGAAATACAAGTTTTGCGTGCACATTAACAGGCTATTAATAACAGATACCCTTGTGTCAACCCGCCAGTACACCACAGAATTTTGTACTGAATCTGTGTTTTAGTTCATCAAAACATGCTCTTTAGTTCCTTATAAATGGGGCATAATTTGCATACCCACCATGACCAGGTCTTACTGGAACGAATGCAAAGGCAGCGAGGAAACGCTTGTGTAGCGGATGACGCCAGAAAGCGCAATTGCAGTAGCATTACTATGGTTTTCCCATTTGGGGGGGGGGGCTGTTGTAGTGGGTGAGATGGTTAGACCTGTTATTTCTTACCATCGCCACAGCAGAGCCGTCCTCCAATTACTAGATTAACTTTCTTGTTCAAACTCGGTCATACAAAAAAAAACCCCATCTCTTTTGTCCAACATATCAAAATTATGTTTGCGTGTTGGGGCACGTTTTGTTTAAGTTTTGTGAAAGTCTGGTAAACTATAAATTTTAATTGCCCAGGATATATGACGACACACTTGGCACGGCGGGAGGATAACCTGCGTCGCTAAGTGGTCTGTAGTAAAAGAAACGTTCAAGTGAATCATAATATATTCAATTGCACCAACCATTTGTAAATTTCACTTAACAACTGATAGCATTACCCACATCCTCTTGGATATATGACGTCACACTTGGCACGGCGGGAGGATAACCTGCCGTCGCTAAGTGGTCTGTAGTTAAAGCAATGTTCAAGTGAATCATAATATACTTAATTGCACCAACCATTTGTAAATTTTACTTAACAACTGATATCATTACCCACATCCTCTTACACGTGCTAAAAATTCACCACCATATTTTTCCAAAGCACCTGTCATTTCAGTGATCGTCTGGTTGCCAACAGGAGCAATTATGCTGACGTTGGCCCATCGAGGCAGCTAGTCAGACAGATGGTTAGTGGAAAAAAAATATGAGGAGAATAATAAATTTCCTTGCAAATGTATAATTATTTTCAGCCCCAATTTCACGGACGACTTATTAAATTTCAAATGATACGATCTGCAGAATGATCTGAGTAAAATAAGTTCCATTAAATCTGTTTAAATATATAAAGTGCAATATTTGTGCAGCAAAAAAAGAATAGTTTACATTTCCAGAGTATTGATGTGTGATTATGTTCCTCCGTGAATATGATAGCCTGAAACAAAATTGAGGAGAACAAAAGCATCCAAGGAGACCTATGGAAAACTCTTAAAAAAACTTTCCTCAATTTCACTCAAATAAAGACTTTAAAGGGTCTAACATTACATTAAATGTCGAAGGGGAGCTTGTCCATGAACCAAAGAGAGTAGCAAACTAGATCAATCATTTTTCATGCTAAGTTGGCAAGCACTTTTGTACAAACTTTACCTGCCCCCTCTAGACTGTACAACACTTTTTTTAGATACATTTAGGAGTTTGTACAAAAACAAAAGCATCTCTGAAGACCCTTTTTCTTTACAACCAGTGGCCAAACAGTATGTCATGACAGATCCCAGGGAAGCATTCTCGGACTCTTACTTTCTGTGTGCTATATAAACGATGTGACAAATAGTCCGACATGTGACATGTAAAATCATACTTACTGCAAACGGTCTTCTAGTACTGGTAACAATTTGGAATGGTTATTCTCTATCCTGAGTAAAGCACCAAAAATTGCAATAAGTGATGACGGCTGATGACCAGAAATCAATACATTGAAGGCAAAAAGGAATTAAATTGATTGGGCCAAAACGCAAATTAAAGAAGGTAAAAACATTTGGTATTGAGTATCAAGATCAACAGATAAAAATCGTAAGAAGGCGCTAATTACTCGGGTATAAAACTTGACCAATACGTCACTGGCGAAAGAAATATACACAGCATTATTTACGCAATCTGGTAAATGGTTAATGTTCCTATATAGACAGGGCAACGCGATGGATTTTTATGCAAGGAATTTGCTCTGCAACCCGTTGATACAGCCATTCTTTGACCACTATGTTACATCTTGATATGTAAACATTTCAAAACAAAATTATCCGTTTTATTCTTGATCTTCCCCTGAGGAGCAAGAGTAAAAACAAATGAAAACAAATCATGTATATAGCATCTACCATCATCAGTGCCCAAAATATATACGGATCATTTCTTGATTCTTGACCTGCGTGACCACAATACCGAAGTAGGGAGTTTAACTTTGTGGTCCACAGGGGTGTTAGGGCTAGAGCACACTTCTTTTCTCGCCTGGCCATGGAGGACTGGAACTACCAAATAATATGAAACGCCTTCAATGCATTCAAACGCGAAAGCTGAATGTTAATAAACATCTCCGCAAAGAAATGTCAAAATACTTTTCATATATCTAGTTAAAATATTCACTATCTAGGCTTCTGTGGGACGTGGAGGGAATTGTCGATCTTCCCATTCTACCATTAGAGGCTTTCTAAAAGGGCACTATGTTTATAATAATTGTTCGATTTCTCGGATGCTTTTATCAAATATCTACCTCATATCTTTTATATTTGAAATATGATTTCCATCTCATCTTTCTTTTGTTACATTGCATTCTTAGATATTTTTTATGTTTAATTTTCTGTATCAGCTTAATTTATTCTTCATGGACGCATTGTTTAATGTCTTCCTAGTATTGTCAAGGAACCGGGCTGGAAATAAGTCATTGGACAATTGATGGGCTATCCTTAAGCGTAACAACAATCAGTATGTTTTTATGTTACTTTATATCATACTTTAGTACACTTTAATTCGTGCTGAATAAATCAAATGAAAAAGCATATTTATAGACAACGTGATAATAACACCACTCGGTTAGAATATCAAAAGACACATTTTTTGTTATACGTTTCGGTACCCTATGGAGAGACATTCCTTACTCTGGAATTCGATAGTTCCTAATAAATTTTCATACTATTATGAAGCAAGCAACGGAGATATAGAACAGTGTCGGTTGATTGTTCTTAGACGTGGATATGTTACCCACAGTTAGAGCTCACGCTAACATTGAATAATAGTTGAAACTGTTGGGAGCCATCCATTTGAAAATCTCGGTACTGCATTGCAAGCAAAAGCACCACATCAGCCGTATGTCGATCTGCACGAACAGTAAATGAAATCCTGTTGATCGCTGGAACAGAGCCATGCCGGGGGGGGGGGGGTAGGGGACGAATCTGTCGCCAACATAACCTAGTTCAGTTAGTGAAATAATGCTCCTCCGCTATTTTTCTGCAATGCTCATTCAAGCAAATTGCCGATGGATGGATGGACTAACAGATAGACAGAAAGTGAGTGCTTTGTCGCCCGACAGCTTGCACTAGAGAGACAATAAACCATTCCAACAAAAATGAACGCCATGTAATCTAGTTTGGGAGTAAATGAAACTCCGAAATTTTCTACAATGCTAATTCAAGCATGATGTAACCAATCAAGCGTGACAGTGATGATACAAATCTGTAGTGACCATCACTATAAATCATTTACCCAAGTTTGAAAGTCCCTTCAGTGTAGTTTGTGAAATAATTCCACTCCAAAGTTTTTCTACAATGCTCATTCAAGCATGATGTAACCAATGAAGTATGACAGTGATGGTACAAATACATCTGCAGTGACCATGATTATCAATCATTTACCCAAGTAAGAAAGCCTTACCCAGTGCAGTTAGTGAAATAATGCCAGTGCAAAACCTTTCGTTGATGGACAGACCTCTGGAGAGTGAGTGCTTAGTCTCGCCAGCAGCTTACGCTGGCGAGACAAAAATGACATACAGGTGTCCATTGAACTTTAATACAAAAATGAAGTCTTTGGATTCCCATTTTTAACAGTATAACTTTTCACAAATCTTTGCATGTGAATTTATCCATGTATATATCAGCCCTGACGTGTAAAAAGAACCCGTTAAAATAACATGAATAGTTGGACAACCTTATAGTGACATTTATCAAGGCCACAAAGCACAGGTTTGGGAGGTAAAAAGAGCATCTGCAATGTATTATTGACATATTGATCCAATCCCATCTAGCAAGCAAATAATGGACATTATGAATTTCCATGAATTCCGATTATAATAATCAACACGACAGAAAATACACACTTGCGATGTTTGCACAACCGAATTACCTGCTGCAAGCTTCCAGATCAGCATAAAATCTGTGTCTGCACACAATGTTGAATCAAACAGCTAATTACTTCTGGCAAGAATAGACACGTGGTTCAAAAAACAACTGTTTCTTCATCTCTGGGTTGGAAACAAAACAATGGACCGAACTTTTAATCAGTCCTCTCTGTTCGAAAAAATACAAACATGGACCCATACGTTCAACCAAAGTTCCTTTTTACCGACAAAGGCGGAATGGAGTGCCTCTTTTACTCCACATGTACTGCTAGGATTTAAGGAGGGCGATGTTCCTTTTTACATATACTACTATACTATGTTGGCCATCATTTCGCTGCTGTGCATTATCGGCAACAGCATTATCATTCATCTGTTCAGGAAGCATCCCAAACTACGAAGCCCTGCTAACTACTTTATTCTATCCCTTGCCTGCTCAGATTTTATGCATGGCGCTGTGTACCCAGCCTACCAGGTGGCCCACATGACGCTACGGGAAGTACAGGATATTCTGGGTGAGTAAAAAACCTTTTCAATCCACGGAAAGCTATCGCCAATATGTCCGCCTACACTTTTGCTTGTCACGTAGTGCCAAAAATTTAATGATTAAAGATTAGTTGAAGGTTGTCAGCTGTATTTTTTCAAGGTGTGTACTTTCGGTTTATATATATATTTATAACATTTGCAAGTAGTGTGACATCACTCTAGTGTTTCAGGGCCCAGCTTTAGTCCCATCTGAACATTGTGAAGACCATAAGTTGAATCGTTAGAAGTGCATAACTCTATGACAGGTCAGGGCCATCTCAGTGACAAAACCTGTGTCAATTCAATTATACCAATCATGTCACAAAACATTCCAAAGCGAGAACATTAAACGCAAAATAACCTTAAACTTACGACACCAGAGGATATAAAACAACTTGTGGCTCATAAGTTTGCATTAAAAAACAACAGTCATACACGCGTACATAAATTTAAAAGGCGCATTTACCATACAATAAGCCACAAAAGTAATCACTTCGAAATGTTCTATGGAAACCAAATTTACGTAAGTCAACTTTGCTTTCCCTTCTTATAAAAACATTAAACGGTATTCTGTGTATATGTAAGCGGAAGGCTTCATCTATGCACCAAATGTTTGCTTGATTCCGTGCATCGGGGTAAACGATAGGTCATCTTCAGCTCTCAAGGTTTAACATGTACACATTTTTTGCCAACATCAGAACCTCTACCGGGTAAAAATAATGCCATTCCATAGTTCCTGACAACTAAATCTCCGATTATAAGTCAGACATTAGAAAATGTCAAATAGAGAACTGTTAGTGTCATTAGTGTTATATTTTAGATGTTACTTTTACCGGTTAAACACAATTCTGGATCCTTTGCCACTAATTTTTCATCAGCGTAGCATTCTTCTTATAATAAACGCAGACTCGCGACTATCTGATCCTTATCACTTTCAATATTATACGTAATGCCATGTGGAGTACAGGAAGATGGTAGCGTTGGAATCCTGTACGATTTATAAGGCTCCGTGGTTTAATTGTGGACCAACAATTATTATGCACCAATGTGAGGAAATGAAATATCTATGGAAGTTTCACTGCGGTGTTGGTGTTCTGTTCAAATTAGGTATCAACTAACGTTTCTTGCACTTTTTAGTTGACAATTCTTCAATTGATGTAGGTTTCAGAAGTGCACAAAAACGAAACAAATGTTTGCATTGCAGACGTGCTCAAAACAAAAGTTCTAACATAACTGCGTTAGGTGCAAGTGTCAGTCATAATGTTTTTTATTTTATTGTTGTCCTGATTTGCATTGTAAATAAAATTAGAGGAACAATTTGAAGCTGATATGAACGCTTGCAAAGGATATACTATTCCCACCAACGACAACCCCCCCCCAAAAAAAAAAAAATTATAGGACACTGCTTGAATAATAGATGGCAACATAGAAAAACAGTCTTGAAGGCTGCAATTAATGCAAAGAACTAGACTGCATCCGAAATAAATCAAAGCCTGTACTGAAGGGTATAATCCAACAATTTTTACTGCTATACATTGCGTGAACACCAAATTCCGTTTCCTAAACATAGTCTTGAAAGCTGCAATTAATGCAAAGAACCAAACTGCATCCTAAATAAATCAAAACTTATACTGAAGGTTATAATATAACAATTTATACAGCTACACATTACATGAACACCAAATTCTGTTCCATTAACACTATATAGGTATAGTTGTGTGGTATCATGTTTCTAATTAAATTAGAACTTTTTCACATAAATATATACATAACGGTTACAGGTAGGTGATAAAAGCTTCCACAGGAGTAAAACTCATCCAGCTGGGCACCTGGTTATCTGGAACCATACACATGGAAACTGAAGTTCACGCAATGAATCGGATAAAAAACACCAGTTTTACAAAAGAGTCTGTCTAGATTTCGCATTGAGCATCGACACTGATAGCTGACACCATGATAAATCCACTGTATGTTACAAAAGATATAAATAAGAGACATCAAATAAGACATCTTACTAATACTAAATGAAGTGCAGTATTTATGTTGTGACTCAGACATAAAAATGAACACTTAGTCTACACATACTTGAAGTACGACGTTGGTATAGCGTATGTTGTTTGATGAATAGCATGTGTAACTCATGAGATACTTAGCAATAGCTATTGTTTCCTGCGATAAACGTGTTAACTGAAGCAAACAGTCTCGCAACAATGAATACTCACATACGAACAATATTAAGCTCGATAGAATGTCGGAGAGATTTGCTTTGCTTGAATACAGGCGCATTCCCTGTTATTATACTAGCGACCTGTGATGTTCACTTATGTTTTGTCGCGGCACTTTGGTGAATATTGTTTATGTTTTAGATGAATCCAGGGGCAAAATGTTAGTTAGATTCGTGCATAAACTCTGCGCATGGAACTAAAATGTACCACAGAATTAAAAACTGTCCCCATGGTATTTATAACATGCTTCAAAATTCAACTTCTCAGACCGCCCCAGTCGCCACATCTGAACAAGAAGATATCACGGAAAAGTGACAATCACATGGTCTCATCTTCCGTCCCCAGGCATGGGCCACTTTTTTACGTGCATGTCAGGATTTTATAGACCTATCATGGAATATAAAGTGGATCCTTTTCGTATTTGGTACAATCCTAATTCAGTAATAGACAGCTGTCCAGCAGCTAGATACCGAGAAAGATTGGTTACGTATCCAGCATGACCTCATCATCATGAAAAAATTCAATCAGGTATTATACCATTTTGAAGTTTGTGTGGCATTAATATACCTCCGAGAATGTGGCACCGTTGGCTTTAGGCTTTTATCCTGAAAAAAACCCTGCCACTACTATCAGAAGCTATTAGGTGCCGATTTTCATCAAAGGTTACAGGTCAGACGCTTAACGTCGCAAACTGATCATAATAGGGTGCCAACACTTGTTGTGAAAAAAACAAAACTCTTGCCTAAATAGAAGAAATGATTATAATTCCAAGCACACTAGAATGAGGCCGATCTAGAGGAAATAGGCATATACAGGACATTTTACGACTATTAAATATTAAGTCAATATTTTAAAATTTGATATTATAGAACAATAAACAAATAATAATGAGACAAAATTGCAATCCTGGTTTCATATAGATTGTTAGTGTTGAGTTGTCAACTTCCCGTGTGTCAGGGGTGTTTGGCAGATTATCAGACCTATAATTATTGTTCACTTTTTCCGTTACTTCCCATTTGACGACTCACTGAACGTAGCAAAATACAAGGCTGGATAACCATTTTTCCTAATGACTGCCTTAGTAATTGGCCGGCGAATAACTGTCTGGGTTGAGGGGATGTTTGTCTGAATGTCAGATTCAAAACGGAATACATATCCCGCTGCTAGACACATATCCAGTACCTGGATAAAAGGGGCAGTTTTAGAATACTTTTGCTCACAACGACGTCAAAAGTGCAGACATACTGAAAAAAAATGGTGCTTGTCACAAGACCCACTTTTTTCTCTACTGAAACCTGAATACAACTTGTACCATTCAGTTCGCATACCCATCTGCTTTGCACGGCGAACTATTGATATTGGGACAGAAGCGCTGGTTTTGAGCTTTGATTAATGTATGTTGGGCGCAAATATATTGATCATACCTCCAGGGATTGCCCGCTGCGTTTTTCCACACAGACATTTTTAGTGTTACCATATGATTGACCAATGCTTCCAGCACAGATACCAGATCCGGCATTCTAACATTCTGGCAAGATTAAATTTAGTACGAGACCACACGTAGAGACCGTATCAAAAAGGAACACTGGTCGTTACAACTTAGACCACAGGGACTTTTAAAATCTCTGCAGGGAATTTTTAATTCTCTACAGACAGTTTAAGAATGAAATAGTCTGAAGAGAGTTTTAAATTTTCAGCAGCGAGGTTATGCATGCAACTATCAGTGGGGAGTTTTTCAGGGAATCTGTTACATGTACGTCTATGTGGAAATTAAAAAAAATTCTGCACAGAATTAAAAATGCAATGCATAGAAATAATATTCCCTGAAGAAAATTATAAATATGTGCAGGTTTGGCTTGCCCTATTCGTGAAGTCTCGTAAATGTCAACTACACTTAGTCTAATAAATGTATATCAACGGAAGGCACATCGGTCGTGTTTTCAGATTCACTTCTTCCTTTGCGTTGAAATAAACGCAAACATAAAGCATCTCTCTTGCATTTCAAAGAACAGAGTTAACAATATATCAATTGTTTACCTGCAAACATTTCTGTACTCACAATGTTCTGTCCGATGATCAAGTGAGCACAAGCATATGATTCATTTCCTTTACAGGCAGCCTGGCTCGTGTACACCTTTGGGTGGTAATCAACTGCATCACATTTATTAACTGCCCTGATGCTTACTCTTTCATGCATTTCATGGGTCCATGTACATGTCCAGATGAAAAAGGAATGATTTCAGGAGTATGTGCATTCGCAATGAAAATGGGTTTCATTATGTCCAACTGGCCCTTCACTCCCTATCATTTTACAGTAATATAGAAAGAAGACGGGTTTCATCTTTAGGTGTTAAATCCTCTGTCTGGACTGTATTTCAGCGAAAAATTAGAATGGTTTAATGGGATTAGAATTGATCATTTTGAATATACATATACATATTTTGTTTGATGTAATAACATGCAATGAAATGACGCAAAATGCTAGAAATATGCACATGCCGAGTGTGATGCATGTTTCAAAGCACGAACAACCTTTTTCATTGAAACTAGTTGCTTTAATTTCACTGTTCACATAGCAAATTTCTTTGGTACAAAAAGCTTGTTGTGATGTCACAAAATACATTGTGACGTGTTGAAACATTTTAAAAGTACAACCAGAATGTTTCGATGGTCACTGGAATGGACAATAAACAATCAGGCAGGAATGGACGTTGAGGAATCCGTTTCCAAATGTGGTATTGAAAGGCGTTTTGTCTGTTCGACCACTAATGTACGGCAGAAAAATATCACACAATATCGACCATTTAATTAAATGATTCTTTCAGCATCGCAGGTTATACGTAAGAGAGGTAAGTACAGCATGTTGCTAGACAAAAGATGGAATAATATATTTCACTACCGAAATAAAGGAGGTTGTACATAGGGCTCATTCCTCAAAATATCGTTTGAGCAATATAACAAGAGGAATGCTTACCACCAAAGTCAGACGTGCTTACCAAACTGTACACTTGTGGACAAACTTTGAAGGCTTTTCTGGATGTATGGTAATGCTGATGTACAAATAGAGTGTACCGTGTATGTGTTGAAATACGTACCGTGTGCCTCGTCAGTGTATTTTATTCTCTGTTAAAGTATTGCACTGTTTATCGTCTGTCTAGGTCCATCAATGATTTAAAATTTTGGTTGGGATGTACCTCCGCAGAGTCTCCAATGATATAAATATATATCTCTAAAATCCTTTTTTCAGATGCCACTCAGCCTGGTAGCTTCGAAAACGCACAGCTACACTTCTAGAAACAAATGAGCCTTCTTACTTTGTTCAAGAGGTGTCGAGTATCTTTCTTTGTTTTGTGTTTTTTTTTTTCTATTCTTGGACTTTAAAAAAATCATTGATTGTCCTAAAACTGGATGGAAATGTACCCTGTGAAAGGTTCAAACAAAACGGTTTGATAGGTTTTGTTGTGGATTCTTGATTTTTAACGAGTTTACCACTTATTGGTTAATTCAGGACTCCTCTCACAGTTGGGCCACTGCTCCCGTTGATTCTCTCACCTCCAATGCCTAAAGAAAGTCCCTTTGATGGAGTAAGACTGCTTGATTGTATAGTTTTAACATAGGCACTTGCCAGAGAGCAAGGGTTAGAAGGTAAAAAAATAACATTATATCTCTGCAGAACAAGTCTGGAAGGAAAATGGCCTTTAAACTATTAATGAAACCTATCATAAAGTGTTGAACTAATAAAAATAGGAGACTTAACGCTGTTGATGACTTCAGAAAGACTATTTTAGGGCAGTAAAGCTTGCTTAGTCACTGACGTGTTTGCCATAAATGAAACAGTGGCGTTTTGTTCTTTAAATGCTACATTTGCATGAATGCGTATATACAAGAGAGCCATTTGCTGTGGCATCATGAGCACATGTTGTCAGAATGTACTCAGTTTAAAGGTTTCACTAACTACTAGGTTGATTAACCCCACGTGTCAGGAAACAATTGCCACCTATGCATGTTTGGTGGTCAGTACAAAGATACAGTATGAGGTTCTCATTAAATTTGCCTGTTAAACGTTTCAGACATCTTCAAATTAAAAATGCCTGGTACTGTACATTACCGATAATCACAGGCACACTAATCCAAAAGTTTTACAATCTATGTTAATGTTGCTTTGATTGACCTCAAATTTCCTTTGAAGATTGGTACTTATAATTACTGTATGCCCACAAGCGTCCATCCCCGCAATGCCCTCTCCAGTCAATTGGAGGTGAGAAAGTTCTTTCCTTTGCTGGATCTGTGAAAGGAGTCAATTCCTATTTGTCCATAAGTAAGTCAAAGTGGAATGGCATAGTAGTTTTACGTTAGACTCCTCCAAAACGTCCAACAGATTCATTTCAAACATATAGATGATGAATGAGATTATTGATATGGCAGTGATGTTTCTTCGAAAGGGATATAACAAAAATATTTCTGATCTAGGAAATTCTGGACCTATAGACCCTGTTTCTTTAAAATAAAAGATTTTTGGGATGATTTTTTTAAAATGATGTACTAAATGAACATAGTATTGTGTTTCACTCATGTGACATATAGATGTCTGCCTGTTACGTAAAAATAACATAAACTATTAAAAAAACCGCATGTACATATTTTTTTTTTAATTTTTGGGCTAATTTTAATTTTTGTAAATGTTCTGCGCAAGTAATTCCCCCTGGTTTTTGCAACGTCTTGCTATAAATGTGTCAAAAGGATGGGCAAAAGGCCAAAAAGACCTATCCAGATCACTTAAGTGACCGTCCAGGCACTTTCAGTTCATCTAAAAGTCACTGAACATGTCCAAAGGTTTTTTACTGGTATGATCTGTTAACATGCTACGTTTCATCAAATACGGATTTATCGACCATTATGGGTTTCCAGCATATCACGCAAATATTGCTACTCTTATTCCCACTTTTGCCTTCATTGGCCCCAGTGTAAATGCACACAGAAGACATTGATGTCACATAGTAACGGTTATATGACAAATTAATTTCTTGTACTGGACTTTTGATATTGAAATAATTATTTTACTTATAGCTTCAATGTTGCACATAATGAACGATAGAAAGACCCGATTTCCAAAGTAACATAACTAATGTATTCAGCGTTTTCCATCGTAATTTTAAAACTATTGAGCTATTGTTTTGAGTAGTCGTCTAAGATATATACATATATATTTGCATGCCATGGTGGTAGGTTCAACAATATATTAATATGATTCCATATAATTAAGCTATCAAAGTTTATGATAAATGGCATATTTTGATAGCAATCGGATACATTCAAATGTCCATGTCATTTGGTAAAAATATTTCAAAAATGAGGTAAAAATGGAAATATCTAATTATACAGCAAACGATATCTCTTGATCGCCCCATAACTCAAAATCAAAAAAAAGGGACCGTGTACTTAATTAAATATTTCAATATATTGCTCGGTTATGATGAAATGTATATAAGCTGAACAGTATTATTATTTCCATCACCCTTTGACACCAGGAGCATGTCGAATCGCTCGAGTGCCTTTGGGGTTTTGGGGGTTTAAGGAAGAAAATATGCTCTCTGAAGGCACTTTTTTTTGCTACCAGAAGTCATCTGCAACTGATTTGATATGTGCAGAAATGCACAATACCAAATGGTTGTGGTGGCACTGTAAACTTAATAATTAATTTCAATGGATGATGCAAAATAAGTAATTAAATGATGTCTTGGCCATTGATCTAAAAAACTCAGCCACTTTATGCAGTGTCACTTCAGCATCAGAGGAAATATTTCCTTAATATAAAAAATCAGTACTGTTCGAAGGCGCACTTTGACAGCGCCCCGAGAAATGCATGCCGGAAGCTAGAGTAGCAATAAACAACATGGAAGACGAGCCTGCATGTAAGTCAACACCAACGATTAGGAAGTACATATATTTACATGCAGAGGTAATGTCGGATTGAGTATGGTCATTTTGAATGCATAACACGTCCAATTTCGTGTTTATATGTACAAAAGAAATACTCGTCTTTTATGTTTTATATCCTCATTTATAAAATACAGTAAAAATACTAAATGTTGGATGTACGCTTTGACTGTGTTCTTTAGTGTATTTTACGTGTGACGCTCGTACGTGTGGCAAACAGTTAAACTAGTGAGTTACGTAACAACCAGAATCCACAAGGAACTATAACAAAATGTAATTAACGCTGTTGATGACTTCAGATAATGTGTGTTTGGCATAGTTTTGTCATGTGGTATTTACAATATTTTGTCACGATAGTTGGAGGTGGCTATATGATCAACACGATTTACTTGGAACAGACAAGTGTCATTCTGATTTTTGCTTGGGCAAGGTAAAAGTAACATGCAACGTTGTCGACCAGGAAAGACTTTACATATAGCTATATGGTGATAATGAAGTCACCGCGATATCTTTGAAACATTAAGCTGCACTTTATACATTTTTATGTCTGAAAAATAAATCAGATGCCCAAGCCCATTGAGCATCGCCAGCCAGGTTGCCTAAACTTTGCTTCAATGTATCGCTGTGTAAAGTGAACATCCTAATGCAATAGAGGCATGTGTACATGAAACGCATTCCAAACATCACCTAACTGGTAAATGTCGTCCCTGCACGCAAGGGCGAGATACCCAAGTAGATGCCAGAGTTTTGCAAATAGCTATAGTATTTACGACAACCGTGACACTCAACTGAAATTATGCGCATATCCGAGAAAATCCAAGCTCCATGTTTGAGGAATGACATAATGTCCGGTAGCAATGTTTTTTTTAATATATTCCTATGTTAGACAGTTCAATATGTGGGCTCAGAAGGGACGAGGCAGGAGGCTCATTTGGTGCGATTACCGAAACAAATGCTACACAAATGCACTCGGCGCTTTTGGAGACTCCTCGAGTTAGTACGAGGCATACGCATACTTTGAGGGGCATATCAATAAGTGCCGTGTACATCTATGGCGCTACATTATAATGTGCATAAAGCCTTAATGAAAGACGGCCTGTTTGAATGAAAGCTATTCTTCAGGTGGGTGGTCTCTCAATACAGGCTCCCCTTGTTGGCTCAACCATTGATATGTTCACATAGCAGGATAGGATCGGATATATAGTCACCAATAATACATATGTACAAAACCTGCCTCTGTCCACTTGGTAGGCAAGTGTTGTGAAATTCTGTTTTCATCAACATTCTGACAAATATACCTCTGATGAAACGTACTCAAGGTCAGCTTTTGCATCATAAATGTTTATGATACAAACATCACTAAAAATATTATTTTCAGTGATACTAGTAGGAGGTTTGGCATCAAATTAGCAGACGACCCACAATGCAGTCTTTATGGGTATTTTTAATTCTTCAAAATATATAAACGGTAGATCTAGTGCAGGATGTAAATGGCAAAGGTAATGTCTCTGTGCAAGTGAATTATTTACGTTTTTTTTTTACACTAAACATCTTTTTGGTCACAAATATCACCTTATATTAATTAAAACACACGTGATCGCAGTAGATCATGCGTCACCTAGTCCCACTGATTTTTTTCCATTTGTCAACAGCTAAACTTGTTTTTTTAGCAAAATTTTCCTCTACAGATCCGACAAATGAAAGAGATATCCACAGTTGATGCTAAAATACAGCCAATCAGGACACGAATACTACAGCAATCTTCCATACATGTGAGACACCACAACCTGAGTTTGCGATTCTATGCACATGATATGCCAGATATGTGGAAAGCGTACATCACTAGCATCAGGGGTAATATTGACTTGCATATATATATATATATATATATATATATATATATATGGTGATGGTGTTATACAGCTGTATGTCAGACAGATATACGAATACTGGCCAAGGACACCTGTATGTCATGGGGAACTGCTATACACAGGCTGTTAAACTTAAGGCCGTGTACACAGACACCCCTCACCATTGCAAATTCGGACTGAAAAAAAGTGTTAGTAGCTGCTGAGGAGACGGGTATCCTAAAGGATACTTTTTGTCGGGTTGGATGGAAGGATATGTCGAGCATGTTTATGCCTAACCATGAATCGCTGACCATATCATTAGGAATCCCCTCCTGTTGTCTTTGTATTGTATTGAAATGAGTAAACATGAAGTATTTTCATTTTTATGTGCTTACCTTACTGTTAGTAATGAAACATTTAAAATATTTTTATTTAAAAAATCGATGGTGCTGACATCTTTTTAAAATCTGATCATCAAAGATAAGATCTCCATCCATATAGCAATGAACAGGGTATTGTTGTGCCGGGAGCAAAACATGCAAAACTAACATTACATGACCACTAAGGTCTCGTAAGCTCATTTGTCTGCAACATCTCATGGCCAGGTAGAATGACTCGATTCCCACATATGGGACAACAGGATGAAGTTTTGGTCCAAGAGAAATATTTGACATCAAATTTTGAATTTCAATCAAAGTAACCATGCAAAACCAACTGAAATAGCGCCAACGCTCCGGACTCAGCTGCACGCTTGTTGTAAATATCTCTGAAAAGGATAATAATAATAATACACTTTATTAGAATCGTCGATACCACTAGATGACTTCATTTGTAGTCAAAGCGCCAATCACGGCACACAAATGCAAAACTATTATTAACATTTATTTTGGTTGCTCCGAACCAGCCAATACCCACAGGACATCATTAAAGTCAGTTTATTTACCTGATGATGGCAGAAGAGGTCAGTATGGTTCTCGGAATGGTTTGAACAGTGTTGAAGAACCAACTTTGGACTACTACCCCGCTACAGCCTTTGAGTGTTTTAAATTGATTCCCCCATGTTCCAGCACACACGTGTTCAGTAGAACAGACCACACAAACGATTCCAACGATTCGACATCTGCAACTACCAAAATGACATGCCACTTTCACCCAGCATCGGCTTTAAAGGACTCAAACTTACGAATAAATCTATAATATGTCCAGCCTCAAAAATGCTCAGTAATGTTCAAACCTTAATTGTAACGAGCTGTTATTATAAGAGAAATTAAAAGATAATTGCTGCTCATGTTGACTAATCTGTACCGTTTATGCACTGGATTCTTACTAGCAAGCACCACAGCAATTACTGCAGAGGTTGGAGAATAACGTCAAATATGGCCCGTGATACTTCAGGCGTATATTGCAGCCACCAGTATCGACTTTGTTGGTATTGACAGGTCGTCACCCCGGCTCTTAAGATCACATTTTTGACGCTGTGTAATGCGTCTAATGTACGTCTACAATACAATCAGCACCCAGATTTTCAAAACAAAATTTGCCCCGATGGTCACCAAACTTGGTGGAGACGTTTCATGTTGTAAATCTGTGCCAAGTTTGTTTACTACGTGGTGCTTGATTTACATATTACGTCCAAAGATTATAAACCGAAGACAAGAGATCCAGGTTGTTCTGTGCTCAACACTATCGGCAAAATACACTGACAAGGTATGTGTCAAAATGCAATTGGTCCAAGTGCAAGAAGCTGGTATTACGATCCAACATATCAGAAGAGTACATTTGGATCCAGATAGGCATGCTACGTGGGCATGATTGGTTTTTGATTATGCACATGCATGTGCTTTGCACGTTGATTATGATGTTGCAACCCCTATGCGATCAGTGGGCAACGCATGTTGACAGAGCACTAACAATGTAAGAGTTCGACTTTCAAAGTAAGTAAAACGTGTCCCTGTGAGCCAGGAAGTTTTGGAATGGAACACATTTTTACGCCATTTAATTGGGTTTCTGTGGCAGCAGAACTGTAAATATAACTGATACACACATTGTAGTTTTTATATATTGGGTGACATCAACTGTGCATGCACTTTAAACTACAATTTTGTTTTGGCGTGAAGTATCTGTCGATCGTTCAGAGTATGTTCATGCAGTGGTTAGTTGACATAACATAAGTACAAATTACCATGTAACCTATGGCAAACAGTCTTTACAGAGCTTTTGCTTTAGAGAGTAATATTTACTTTACTTTTCCATGATCATCTTGTGCAAGCTTGACCGTACATACACACACACACACACACACACATATATATATATATATATATATATATATATATATATATATATATATATATATATATATATACGTATACACATATACACACAATTTTATATATATATATATATATATATATATATATATATATATATATATATATATGGGTTGTTCATACTGCTTATATAATCTGTAAAGGCATTATAATCAGAGTTGATGGTTTTACTTGTTCCTTTTATTTGAATGTTTATAAATTATTCTAAGATAATTGTATTTGGAAGCCCATTTGATACCATTTATTTTAGGCAAATAGGGATATTCTGTGCGTTATGTAATCTGACTAAAAGGGCCCTTTCTAAACTTTACACCTACGTTTCTTAAAGATACAAAGCTTATTTGAAATACATAAGTAACGTATTGGTAAACACCCCATAAACTTGCACTTCTAATTTTTGCACATGATATTTGACTTTTTTGAGAATAAGAATCATGTCTTTGTCATTATGTATAGATTATCCTTATTTAAAACAGAAAAAATGTGAGTTTGGAATTGTAAACAGTGGTACACAAGTTTATGTATAATATCCACATAAAAATCGCGATTCGTAGTCTTTTGATATGTCTTGGCAAGAAATGTCATTTAGAGCACCCCATTCGTGGACTGTTGGTGGACACTTGCACTCTGTAGGTCTCTGGGTAATGTTTTGACCAGAAGCAAGTATATGTAACGTATTTTCTTATTAATGATACCTGCTTATACAAAATAAAAACAAAACAAACACAGAAACAAAACAAAAACAACAAAAAAAAAAACAGCAAACAAACGAACGAGAAAAACACTTTCTGGGCTGTGGACACATGAGACCAGAAGTTAGGCATTTGTTTTAAATGTATGTTGGTTTTGTGTTCCCAGGCCATTTTTTTGCTAAGACAATGCCTGGCAATCCAAGCATGGTGAATTATAAATTTATCGTTCAGGCTGTCATAAAAGGTACTTTTTCTTTGCTACGAAAATGCCTGACAATCCACGCATTGGGTATTATAAAATTGTTGTTAAGGTTGTCATAAAAGGTAACTCAAGATGCAATGTCAAAACACAGTGGAACCATTTTCCTGAGATTAAGGTTTTTCTTTACCTTGAAGCTTGTCAAAATTTGAAGCATGTTTTACTTCTATTGTTAAAAATTTGCCAAGACATGCATATTTGGTGACTGTGTATCTACATGTTCGTTTAAGTTTTTGCAGATGCATCATTTTCATTGTTTATTTCCCTTCCAGCAGATGTGCTAGGGGGGGTCCACAAGCACGACTACTGTTTACAATATGTACAACTGTCTATTGTATACATTTTTCTGGAACCACATGTGTCCATAATGGAAATGATGGACTCGTTTTAGTATCTATAAGTATTTCATATGATTACTCAATGATTGTAAAATCATGGATTGGAACTCAAAAATTAGGATGTTAATTCTTTTTCCATGTGAAACGTATATTTTAGGGCTTTTCTTCTCATTGTCTGGTAATACAGGGAGGTCAACATATCACACCCTGGGTTTGATCATATATCGTACGTGTACACCTTGGGGTATATTTAGAAAGAGTAGTCTGTAGCAGATCCTTCACCTATTATCTGTTCCGAAACGAGTGGAAGAAAGAATATTACTATGTCGTTTTCGGCAGTAATTGACCCTCTTTCAGTCCTTCTGGAAGAAAGAGCATGTTGTAAAATGTCCACCAATCAAATCAATATTGTAATGTTGAAATGGCTCTCATTTATTTTCCTGTAATGGATGTTACTATGGGCATGCATGGGGCCATCTTGTATAAAGCAAGACATCCCCAGCAAAAAAGAGGGAGCTTATTCCCGTGTGTCATGCCCTCAAATGTATGATATTCCAACACAGAGGATTGACAAAATGCACAGTATGTTGTTCGAGTAGCATCGCATCGTAACTGAAAACCCCATGCAATATTTAGGTACGTATATATATATGGAAGTGATGGACTCGTTTTAGTATCTATAAATATTTCATATGATTACTCAATGATTGTAAAATCATTGAGTAATCATATGATATATATATATATATATATATATATATATATATATATTAGGGATGGGGTTTTGTGTGTGGGTGGGTGTGTGTTTGTTTTTTATTTTTTCATCGTTTTCTTCAGATTTATTTATTATTTTTATGCGATCAAAATATATTATCAACTCTGGAAATATAGTTTTTTATATTAATGTTTTGATTTTAATCCTAACAACAAAAAACAATGGCAGTTTCTGTTGCCACCAAAATGCACCCCAAGCCTTCAGTGAGCTCTCTTTTGTAAATAGTTTGATTTTGATGTTCGCTGCTCGTCTTTTGACATAAATGTTCTGTGTAAAAAAAATGCTTCGTTCAGGCTTTAGTTTCATTTACTAACACCTGTATAAACAAAATCTATAATTTTTGCAACCAATCATTGAGAATGCGTTCAGTCTTTACTCTTATTTACAAACACCTGTATAAACAAAATATATAATTTGTGCAACCGATCAGTGAGAACTAAGCATCTTAATTTCCCATACTAAATAAGGCTACTAATTTGCAGCATGGTGCATGGCGATGAGGGATGAATTTATTTTGTAATCACCCAAGTTTTACCTAGCAAGACACCATTAAAACTGATATGGATGTGACATTTAATGGCATGAACTCATTACACCATATCATGTATAGGATTTCTTGTGACTAACGGTGTTTGAAGTGTATATTAATTTTTGTCATGCTGCAGCTAACGGAGGTACAAATTAACATGACCTGCACTAAAAAGGACTTGGTATGTACCAGTATGGTCTTAGCGCATGAATTACCTTCTTGTTAAAATGACAGTGCATCCGCGTCAGTTCGTTCACCAATAGAGGTCACGTGGTTTGCCTGCTGATGGATTTTTTTGCCAAAATGATTTGAAGTGTCAAAATAAATCCCGACCGTGTTCCGTGGGAAGTGTCTGACGCATTAGCCCAGCAAATGTGTACAAGTTCATATTTCACTTACCAAACATATACTGATTTGACTCTTCAGACGAAATCGCCATATCAACAGGAGAAACGGCTGATAAGCAATCATCATCTATGTGAGACAGCGGCGCAGTCGAATAATTACAACTTAGAAAACACAGCTGTTTACCAGGGACAGACCAAATAGCCTGCCCAAGTAGATTTAATTAGTTCGCGTCTTGCCGCCCTTTGGTTGCATATTGCATTAATTGTTGTTGTTTGCGAGGTCTCTGGTCGCATGCACGGGCAACCATCAGTCCTCATTCAGATAACCCATGTTCATTGATCATGCACGCGTCTCAACAATCAGGTAACACATGAATGCCTGATAGTGAATACATGTATTTTGAAGACTGATTTTGATGCAATGTCAAACCGATTTATAATAATTTTCTTCATTTTGAGATTTGAGAACATGTTGGTAGGTATATATGTCGTCTGTCACATTCCGAAGTTTGGAAATGTCGATACAATCTCAAGAAATTAACAAAATTCTAACAGTGTTTATGTGATAGTCAATAATCGGTGTTTGCCTTTGCGTCTTGCTTACGGACAATAGGTGTCCGCTCCAAAACGGCCATTTCACATGCATATTTCTCTAAAACGAATTTTCTGATTTTAATCAAATAACTGATTCACTTTAAAACTTCTTCAACAAAATAGTATAAGCGGTTTTTTTAAGAAGTGATCGTTTTTTCTAAAGCCCCTACAAGTGACATGCCCTATTGACCCTTCACATGTATGGTAATTAATCTCCACCCATCCCCTCCCCAATAAAGCTCGTCCCGCCAGAGATCACCCCTTTTTACGGTCATCTTATGCATAACTACCATATTAACATTTAGTACATGTATCACTTACTCTGCTCATGAGCTAAATGATACGCAGTTTTGATAAGTGTGAGACCCTTCCCGGTATGTGTACTGATAATACTCTCTGGATCAAAGGTGATATAAGGGGGAGCGCTGACGTGTGACAAAAACATGGAGTGCATGTGCGTTCTTATGACACAAGGTAGCACTTCAGCGATATCTGCTTTTCGTGAAAACAACAGGACGCCTGTGACAAAGTGCTCTCATCTCTGCGCAGAATCGGAGAGTGATATGAATGAGCTTTATAAATCCTAACAGTTGTATAATGATACATGTATTTATGCATTGTTTCCTGGAGTAAATAAACCAAATAATGATTGAAGTGGGCAAAAGGTATACTTGACTTTGCATACTACAAGGCAGCGGCGAGGCAGTTGCCAAAGCTTTTGCCGTGTCCCTTGCAGCATGCATGACAGCATACTGACATGTGTATCACGCAACTGAAAATAGCAAATGCGAGATTGCGTAGCATATGACCATGACGCCCTGTGCTGGCAAACGACTTGGTGTGAAATGCTTTTTTGTTTGTTTGTTTGTTTGTTTGCTTTTTTTTTTTATATATATATATTTGTGTTTTTTTTGTTTGTTTCTCCTTTTGTATGGAAGAACACATAAGAGCAAGATATCAGTACATTTCGATGTTTTGGTGACTGATGGTTCAAAAGACAAGGAAATACAGCGGACCATACGGGTATCCATATGCATGGATTTTCAATTAAATATGATAACAACTGAATGGAAATTCGCTATAAGAAACACGAAACAGAAAGTAAGAAGAGAAAGAAGGTAATTAAAGGAAAACAGACTTTCTGTGACGTCCGACAGCAAGGGAAAGTGAAATCTACACAGAGACTTGATTATGTGATTTAATTTGTAGGTTTACATGCAGATGTTTGCACATAAAATACGCTGAGTGTAGATATGTCATACGCTGTCAAAAGCTGACACATCACAATTCCGCAAGAACATTCACTGTGCGGCATTCGCTATCCTGTTTCTGCATATTGCGGCATCGGTCTAGTTTCCCCCCCCCCCCAAGATATGTCATTGGTCGATGAAAGACACGATATTGTATATATATATATATATATATATATATATATATATATATATATATATATATATATATATATATATATATATATATATATATATATATATGTTTTTCATTTTTTTATCGTTGAGTGATACGAGTAAAAGCAGCATTGCAATTACTGTAAATGTCCAGTATTTTACATTTTATTGAAGGCATTAATTTCATCAAACATACACACAACATACATAAAAACAGACTTCAAAGCATAGTACATACATCCATACGAGCACTACCTAAAGTAATCTGCCATGCTCACGCAAGAGAAATGTAGGACTCACCACAGAATTTGAGATTGTTTGCGGTATTGTCTTCATGGATTTGATTTTCATTTTCTTCAGACATCAAAGTAAATTTGTGGTGCCCTTGGTGTGCTTTGTTCTAGGTCTGCAGTATTTTCCCCTTCTAGACATCAAAATAATTTCTTAGTGCCTTTGGAGCGCTGGGTTCTACACCGCTTTATTGTACACGTACCGGCATAGCATTGTAATTTCTATTTTCGCCTGTACCTTTATTTCCTGGCTTCTTTGTATAGACATTTGCCTGGTCAATTTTTCCACCTCAAGATTAAATACAAACTGTTACGCAAAACAATATGCTAGAAATATAGGCTCTTTTCCCTCGGTATGAGTTTTTATAAATGTACCTACGTGTTGACTGTTTTTCTTCTAGTGGAATGCTCAGATTCAATCTGTGTTTTCCATGGGAATATTATTATTGGTAAAATCGTTCACATTCAAATAATGCTTGCTTTGTTGTTTCCGTTTTTGTTTATCTCTACCCGCACACAACGTTTCATTAAATGTCTTCTTTTCATTCTGCGAAAAAAAATTTTCAGTCAGAGATGCGTCACTTGGGAGCACTTTTTGGAGCGCAATTTCCATCAGTTTCGGTGTTTAAATGTTAACCAGGTAACAGAAACAATTATGAATGTCCCGCAGACTTTAAAAGTGTCATACGTATCAATTAATATGTTGAGTGCTTAATGTACATGACATAAAACAACACTGTGTTGTTTGTAATTATATCTCATAGCTCTGTGTCGGAGATCACGCGAGATTACATATGCTCCGGCACTACAACATTACCATGGAGAGGTGGCAGTTCTCAAAAGTATTTGGTTGCAAAAAGAAATAAACTTTCATTTTTTTTATTATTACACGGGAAAACCGGAAAAACCTAAGATCTGGGAGAGGGGATTCCTCCCAAGGTCCCGGAAAAATTTGAGAGGAGACGTCCCAAACTGGAGTCAGAGCACTGTCACGGTTACTGCATATAAAGCCAGTTTAAACACAGAATAAAAAAAATAAAGCCATTCATGGCATGCACGCAGATCACTGACAATTCCTTTATTTATTTGTTTTCTACTTTTCACTGCAAGCATTGGGGGTGCTCGATATTAAATTTAATGGGCAAGGAAGACAACATTAAAAAACAAAAGTGACCAATCCTCAAAGTTCAAATTTTACAGGAATATGCGAGCATGAAAATAGGGAATTTATGGCCAATATTTTTGGGAGTCAATAGAAAGGTTGCTCTATGTGTGTTATTTTCAACTGAAAAACCTGAATGATCAGGTAAGATTCGAGCATTTCCAGATGGAAACTACAATAAATGGTGGCAATATTGGTTACAATGGGTTATTCAATGGTATCAGTAGTCTTCAGGCTACCATTTGGTTCCAAATGCAGAAAAATATATATGATATTTGACATTCCGATGCGAGGGTGGATTGTTTTAATTTACCCCATTACCGAATGGCGTGGCGTGGGTATCCAGATTTTTCACGAACCCTTCGGAGCCCATATTTGCCATTCTGTAATCAGAAAGATATATTTGCTGTGGTTGCACAAATGATACTGTCTTGGTTACGGATTCTAGGAAAGAATGCAAAGCAGGTGTGCACGGCATGATCGAATTGTTTTCTGAGATGGGTTTTCTCATAAATTTCGACAGGACATCAAACCAACACAATGTAACTGTTTTAAATTAGAATTTTCACTCATGTCAAATGACCCTTACTTTTGGCGATGAGAAAAAAGACAGTTTTGCTACTTGGAAAAGCTGTTGTGTAAAAAGGGAAGTTCAAAATTCGTAAACTGGCCGGAACGGTAGGGCTCATGGTAGCACAAAGTGGTGCTGCTAAGTCAGGACTATTATATTACAGACGACTGGAGATTGATAAAATTGAAGTCTTAACAGACAATTGTGGTAAATATTACAAATTTATGTCTATCTCACCGCAAATGAAGCAACACTTGTAATAGTGGCTGCGAAATGTACATGAACAAAAACATTTAGAAACCCCGCGCCCTTGTGGGGATGACGACTGATCTGTCCTTGACAGGAAACGACGGGGTCTATGATAACGGAAGTACCGGAGGCGACTGGAATCCTCAACAGAGATGTAACACTTTTCAAAATTTGGTTATTAAAATTGCACTGAATGAACTTAAAACATTTAGTAAACAGTTTTCAAAATGCCAAATTTCAACTTAGCTTGGACAATCCCACAACAGTAGCGCATGTTAGCCTCATGGGAGGACTTAAAATTACAGGTCTGTGACAACATGCCAGGGCAAAAGTGGGCACGCAGTATATGAACAGACCACTTGCTTCCCTTTGCTTGCCATGTGCGGGGAGATTGTAAATGAAGCACATAAAGAATCACAAAAAGAATGCATCCTAGATCCAATAATATTTAAAAAAAAAAAAAAAAAAAAAACAAGAAACAAAAACAAAAACAAAAAAAAACAACCCCCCAAAAAACAAAAACAAAACAAAAAAAAAAAAAAAAAAAAAAAAAAAAAAACTTTCTCAATGGGGAGAACCTGGTCTGTATGTATTTGCTTCCATACGTTATTGTCAGTTTCCCCGATAAGTGTTGTACAGGCAAGACCCATTTACGGAAAATGTTGATGCCTTAACAATGAGTTGGGAGAATAGCTTACTATGTCCCTGTGGTCCTTTCAGGGAGGCCGATCGATGTCTGCACAAAGTAGACGAAGACCACGCGACGGCGATAATCGTGGTTCCGCGGTGGCCTGGCCGCACGGCCATGATGGGTACGATTGAGCAATATAATTCGCAGAGACCCACTCGTAATCCCAGATGCATCATATTGATTAACACAGGCAGTTAAGCCACACAAAATATCACTTTGGACACTACTTGCCACATGGATTTGTGTAGTATTGAAAAAAAGTGGTATATGATTGAAATGTGTACACAACACAGGCACAAGAGGGATTTATATAGGGCTCCGCCCTTTTTCCCAATTGTGTTGTAATAAAATATGTTAAAACCAACAAAGCCTACACTGCAACTGATACATTATTGCCTAGTGGTGATATTTTGGCAATGGAAGGGTTTTACCACAAGCCTGATATCTGTTCATTTCAACAAAAAATGCCTTGAAGAAACAGTTGAGTATATTGAAAAATGTAATGTACAGATTTGAACAAGAATGGAGTTGCAGTATCTGTGTGCAATAATAAAACTTGCAAATTGAAAATACAAAGTTGGATTGACGGCAATTTCTAATTTAAATGATGGGCACATTTTGTGTGTGTGTGTGTGTGTAAATCCTCACGTAAATCGAACCCGTAAGCATGAGATATGAAATCCAAAGCTAAACGAGCCTTACCTTGGTTAAAGTTAAGTTTAACATTGATACTAGCGAAGCCCGGAGTGGGAAGGATTAAACCCACACACCTGTTTGCACACGCAGGTATGTAATCTCGCTTAATGTGTTCCGCTCTGGCCTTCGATGGACTCCTTGTTAAATTTGACCTTATCGGGGCAAGGCTCACATTAATGTGGCTTCATTATCATATACAAATGCGTCTCTTCTCTTCGTCATGCTTTTTTGATTGACAACCTTTATTCGAGAGTCATGGGCCTGATCTGATTGTCTACTCACCAGGCCATATCCAGTGTCTCATACAGGTGAATTCTACACGCACAGTCACAAAAAATCATTTAATCTATCTCTGCCATCATCTTAATGACGTAATTTCAAATGACTTGAGACCCACGATGCGAGTGACCAAACATTTGTTTTGATAAAATATTCAAGTACGCACGGGTGGAATGCAACATTTACAACATTAAAGAGCCCTTTTTAAACTTCTTCTTGTTCTTTTACCCTAATGATATAAGCTTTGTCAATAAAGTATTATAGGAAAAATGCAAACCGTCATTTGAGTGAAGTTACAACTCACTGATTCATTGGCGACAAGAATTTCTTCCCGACACTGCAAACCGTCATTTGAGTGAAGTTACAACTCACTGATTCATTGGCGACAAGAATTTCTTTCCGACACTGTCCATGATAGTCTGTCTGTTTCGTTGTTGTTTAAATGCAATATACGCAACAAAATGTTCAAGGTGAAATATGTCCATACACACACAGATACGTACGCACGCAGACACGCACTTACATATGTGTATAGGTAAATGATGATCTATGCACTTATTAAATGTCTTCGTTAACATAAAAACAATTATCATATCAAGAGAACAAACATCTTTGGAATGAGCAGAAGAAACACGGTCAACACAGACGTTATGTTACAGCTAGCCCCAAATAATATGTTTGCGACGTACCAGTTTGATATAATAATAGAACAGACTGTTATTCCTTCACATCGAAATTGATGACATTTCAAAACCTGACACGGTGCAATGGTGAATCCTTATGAACGTCTTGAAAGATTTTGTCTCCCAACAGGTATATTGGATAGTACCATGCTTGCACCGTTTGATCTTTTCATGGAAGAAAGATTCAGGATATTTCTTTTTATCTAATTATCCACCAGTTTTACGATTGGTAGAGCATATGCTAACAGACAATAGTCTGCCATTGTAGTCACTAAGCGAACTAAACCCCACCTTATGTAAAATCTGAACCACGGTGTGTATGTGGTCAACTTAGAACAGGTCAAGGTCTAGACCTGCAAAAATAGTATATTAAAAACTGCTTGGGTGAATAGCCTCGCACGCATCTGTAAATAGATATTGACCATGGCAAACGTAGCAGTGCATATAAGTGTATTTAAACTTAAGGAATGTAGCCTGGTACATCTAGTGTGCTCTGTTTCTCAGACAAAATATATATTTGCAGGTATGTGATGCAAAGATTAGGAAGTCCCTGATCTTAAAAAACTTATCATTCATCAAATCAGTCACATAGTTCCCACAACGCCTTAATTTGGGTTTCCATTGTGACAAAAAAATCGATACATAACTAATATGAAAGTCCAAACGTGTGCATTTCTCATCAGTTCTTCAGAGCTGCTGATGGCCACATGTGCTTACAGCCCAATGACTATACACATATTTTATAGCCCACTCAAGGCGGAAGTACGTTGTAGGCAGCCATTCAAAAAATTCTGGTGTGCTACCGGCATGTCTCGACACAATTGCCATAATTTCCTTCCGGCCGAAACGATGTCATTGAAGTCCTTCAGTGCCATGAAATAATTCTGTTTTATTACCAGGGAGTCGGTGGAGACTCGCTACGCCCTGTAGCGCAAATAAACATTACCCTGAATAGAATTGTCTTTGTCATCATATCTAAAACTGCTGGTCACAAAGTAAAAACTGTACTGGCATTCTGCAGCAGACATTTGTCCAGAGACATGAAGACTGTACTGTTGTTGTGCAGTAGTCGACATTCTCTTTCCAGCGATTTACATTTTGCAAGATGCAAACACTTTCATTATACCTGTATGCCCAGCACCTTTTGGTATCAAAGAGCTCGACCCATGTTTTCAATGCCTATATGTGTGCATGGATTCGCAAATTTAAGATAATTTTACATCGTCTTCTTCTTCTTCTTCTTCTTCTTCTTCTTCTTCTTCTTCTTCTTCTTCTTCTTCTTCTTCTTCTTCTTTTTCTTTTTCTTCTGCTTCTTGTTCTTCTTCTTCTTCTTCTTCTTTTGCTTCTTCTTCTTCTTCTTCTTCTTCTTCTTCTTCTGCTTCTGCTTCTTTATCTCTCTTTTTTTTGTTAGAAATACATATTTTGATCTCCTCCATGGATAACAGATGAAATTTAAAATCAAAATAACACAGATACCTACGGAGTGCGGAAAGCAACGTGAAGAAAAAAATCTATAAACGTAACTTAAAGCCATACCTAAAAGTATTTTTGTTTGTATATCTTACGTGTCAACCTGCAACAGTATTTTATAGGTCTCAACACGTCAAATAGGTATTGGTATATGCCAAGCAGGAAAAACACTTTCAGAATGTGTTTAATTTTCTTGTTGAACGATATATTAGTAGACACCAATCAATAATTGAATATTACCTTCCCATAGTGCTGCTACTTTCAACAATAAATAAAAAAATGATTTTTTGTGAATATTTATAACGCTTCTTTTCTTTTCAGTCCTGGAGTGACAAATATTATGACACGCATCAAGCATCCCTCACATTTCTATCAATGGTAGTTCTTTAACATATTATCACAGACAAGGTGTAGAGTTTTACCCAAAAGTTTATTTTCGTCCATTTACATTGCTAAGTTCTTTTAAATGAGAGATGATGGCAGAATCCAAAAGATAATTCCATTTCCGACATCTTTCCATCAAGAAAAGAAAGAAAGAAAGAAAGAAAGAAAGAAAGAAAGAAAGAAAGAAAGAAAGAAAGAAAGAAAGAAAGAAAGAAAGAAAGAAAGAAAGAAAGAAAGTGACGCGCCAAGTCGACAAAACCTTCCTCTTGTTGGCAAAGCAGCCGGGAACTCTGTATAGATTATTTCCTTCAGTTCCAGTTTATCATTTTAAACTATTTTCTTCATGTTGTTTTTTCATAACCTGCTTTACGTATTTCTCTGTATTCCACCAGCAGAATGAAAAACAGGTTACAAATGTTTCATAGAGTTGTGAAATGTTTCATTCAACTGATAATCAACAATTTCCATTGCTTCTGTTCTGAATTGCAATTCATGCTTACATAAAGTAAATATGTTAATATTCTTATTGTCTTGTTATAGACATTTTTTAAGAATTTAAAGCAAATTATACTTATGAGCTCATTAATCCAATAATAATCTTCATTTTGTATTTTATATCCTAAAATTAATGTTTTTAAGCACATGTCAATATGATATACTGAAATTTTTTTCCACAGAAAACCCAATCTTTCACATTCAAATTTAAATGCGTATATTATAATTACCTATTTTATTACAAAATAAACATTTTGAACTCTCTCTAAGATTCTATTTATACAGTAATTCCCCACAAGGTAGAATAAAGTTAGTGAATTTATAACGGAATTGTTTAATCTTATTTTCTATAATGCCTGTATGTATAAATATCCAAATATATTTCCAAAGAATATCGACTTCAAAGTTTCTACTTCACATTTTCTCAACATAGGGTTTGTGAATTTCTGATGAACTAGGATTTTATTAAATAGATTATTATGAATGGTATCTACATAAACGAATTTTCCATTAGTGTCCACAAGAATTACAGGTGTATCCACGTGTACCTTTGTTAATTTTGACTTTTTATGATCAAGAGCTATCTGCCATTTCTTTGGGATAACATTTGATAAAATCCTTAACTGAGAAAACCAGTTAGTTTTTAGTGTCAGTCTGTCATATAGATATTGCTGGTTAAACTCATTATACTCATTAAGTAACTCATTCACATATATAATACCATCATCAATCCAATTTTTAAATATTAACTTATTCTTAAACTTAACATTATTATCCCCCCACCATATGACCTCCTTCCTAATTTTTGAAAAGTCAATTGGCACATTGTGGGTTCCTTCTCATTTTTATTTGTTTATAAAAATGGTAGTATTTCGATATTGCACACGTGTATTAATTCCTTTAAATTGTTTGCAGTCATTTTAAAAACAAGGAAATCATTTCCGAAATTCCCAACCAAAAATTAGGTAGTATCTTCCATGACGCCTCTTCATTTGAAATGAGACGCTGGACCCACTTTATCTGTAATGGTGTAAATAAGCTTTTGGTGTCAATCATTTTGATACCACCTGCATCGTAATTTCCCATAACAGTGCATCTTTTCATTGTGTCTCGATTACTATTCCATGGGTATTAAAATATCATTTTATATACTTGGGTTATGACTTTATCAGGTAAAGGTATGAAAGTTGCATTAAAATAAGTTGAGACATAGCGGAAGCTTTAACCACAGGCACCTTTCCAAATATACTGAAATTCCTCTTTTTCCAGCTCTTAAAAATATCAGACAATTTTTCTAGTTTTACTTGCCAATTTAAAAATTCACACTGTTTTTTATTATAATATATTCCAAGTGCTTTGATTGGTTTATTTGGCCATTGGATTGAACCAAATTTCTTGTGTTTGTTTTTATAGTTTTAACTAGTCAAAATCCTTCAGTTTTATTTACATTTAAAATTAAGCCTTTTTTTCAAAATATTTCATGGTGTTTTAACATTTTTCAATTTACTTTTTTATTATTTACAAATAAAGTGGTGTCGTCGGCGCATTGTCCTATTTTTATTTGTTTTTTTTTCAGGAGTACTGATACCTTTGATATTTTTACTTTTTCTTATTGATATAGCAACAAATTGTACTGAAATAATGAAGAGTAGGGCAGACAAGGAGCATCCTTGTCTTATCCCTCCATATGATTAAATAGGACTGGATACCCAGCCGTTATTAACAATGTGACTACTTATACCAGCATACGTTGTGGTTACCCACTTTATGAATGACTCACCAAAGCCAAATCTAGCTAGATTTGCCTTCATAAAGGGCAATTAGAGCATGTCGAAGGCCTTCCTAAAGTCCAGAAAAAGAATAGCACCTTCAATTTCTATTGCTCAGAAAAGTCTATAATATCATTATTGGGGGGTATTTTATACCAAATATATCAACCTTTGATGTACCCAGTTTGATCAACTGAAATTATTTTTTTCAATACTTGTACTCGTTTTGCCAATCCATAAGCGCCAATTTTTACATCATTGTTCAGGAGACTGGTGGGTCTCCAATTTCCTAGACACTCATGATCTCTTTTCTTTATGCATGAGTGAGAAATATGCTTTTCGTTGTAATGCACCTGACAATACATTTCCGTACCCTTCATTTGGACCCTAGACTACAAGATTACCTATTAGATACCAGAAACATTGGTAGAATTTAATGGTAAAACCATCCATTCCTGGAGCTTTTTTTTCATTGTAAATGCAGCACATCTGCATTCTTCTTCTGATAATTCACCTTCACATTTGTTGTTTTTTTCATTTATTTATTTATTTATTTATTTATTTATTTATTTATTTATTTATTTATTTATTTATTTATTTATTTGTATATTTATTTATTTATTTATTTATTTATTTATTTATTTATTTATTTATTTATTTATTTATTAATCTATTCATTCATTCGTTCATTCATTTATTTATTTTTTCATTTATTTATTTATTTATTTATTTATTTATTTATTTATTTATTTATTTATCTATTCATTTTCATCCAGTGTTTTCTCATTGATCTATTTGGGTTTTTTTTCATGTTTCTCTGGCTCCACACTTGTATATAACTCTTCATAAAAACGGACTTCCTCCTTCAGGACCTCTGCGGGGTCTGACACTGTAACATCCCCAACTTTCAAACTTGTTCTTGGATTTTTTAGATTGTCTACTTTTTTCTAATTCAAAGAAATCTTTGCTAGGTTTTTCTCCTTTGTCGATCCAAGTAGCTCTGGAACCAACAAAAGCACCTTTTGCGTTTTGCTCATATAACCCATTTATTTATTTTTGCAAAATTTCTTTTCTTTCAAGTAGATCAGTGAAAGCTGAAATGTTATCTCATTCTTTCTCAATGTAATTTAATTCATTTTCTAGAACAGTGATCTTTTGACTCTGCTTTGGTTTACATGTCTTTGCATAATCTTTAGTACTTTCTTTAATCTTCAGTTAACACGTATCCCATATTTGCCTATTGTTTAGTTCTCGATTATGAGATTTTTTCTATTTGTAATTTAACAACTTCATCTATATTTCTTTTATATTTCTCTTCTTTAAACAAAGAATTATTCATTTTCCAAAATACTGTCATATGAATAGATATCTTTACACTGGCTCTTATCTACAAACCACATGTCTATTCTACAAGCTATTATATCTTGATTTTTAAATTTTCAATGCCATGTATACTGCTGCAGATCAGGATGTTTAAACCTCCAGACATCGGTAGTCTTGACAGACCTTACAAAAGTCTGAACATATGACTTGCTTCTCTTTCTACTTCAACTTTTACTCTTTCTATCTAGTTTTTCATTGATCACATCATTCATATCACCTCCAATGACCATTTTACCCAAGGCTTTTTGTTGTATCATATTTAAAATATTTATGTAGATTGATTTACTTTTTACTAGGTCATTTGGACCAACAATTTTAAATATACTATAGATGTCTTTCTGTGTTTTAATATTGACCATTACACAATGACTATCTCTTGTATCATGACTATCTGAAAGTTCTGAATCCAAACCATCCTTCACTAGAGTGGAAACCCCACAGCTGGTGGTGGTTCCATAAGAATGAAACCACTGTCATTTAAACTCATACTTTACTATGTTGTCATATTCTGATGTAAATGTGTCCCTTGGAAAAGTATGATTTGTGCTTTTTGGGCTCTGCACCATTGAAAAATTGTGCCTCTTTTAAGTATATCTCTTAACCCTCTAGTATTGAGGGGCAGAAGATGTAATGTTTCACTCCTTTTAGTATTTGCGTGCAGATTGTTTTTTATTTATAAACACATTCATTTTTCCTGTCCACATGGCATTTTGTAACGTGTCGGTGATATCCTTTGTGTCCCTTGGGTTTGTGATCTAGTAACCCTATCAATTTCATTTTCTTATGGTCTTTTTTCTCTGGCTTTTGCTTCACTGTCTTTGGTTTACTCAACCTCTTCTTGTTCTGCAGTGTCTTGTGTAGTAACCCTACCACTTTCATTTTCTTGTGGTCTTTTTTTTTTCTCTGGCGTTTGCTTAACTGTTTTTGGGTTGGTCACTATTTTGATGACTTTCAGCAGTTGTATATACAGGGATGTCACCCTGTTCTGGTTCTACAGTGTCTTCTGTACTTTCTGATTGTATTTCTTCCTCATCTCATTTATTTTCAGGCTGATTGCCATTAGAGTCAAAGTCTGTTTCAGAACAAGTAGCTTTTTTTATTGCCAGATTTATTGCACTGGGTACAGACCCAGTCATTTTTCCAGTTGATCTTTTTTGTGACCTGTTTGCAGGCATTTTGCACAGGTAGTAGTGCTATCAGTTACTTTGTTTGTATTTTCCTGACCTCTGTGGTACACTGAACCAGTATACTAACCACATTGCAGTTTAGTGGGAATGGTCTTTTCAGGTGCTTGCACATACGCAATATGACCTCCAGTTTCACAATTGGTCAACAGTCCATTCACCCTGAGCTTCTCCCTCAGAACAGGTGCTGTTGGTATAAGCCCTGCTTTGGTCAGTCCACTTACCATCACTGTGTCACTTGCAGAGAGTGGCACATTATGAAGAACAATCTGACTCCTTCTCTTTGGGGTCTATATGGATTGATGGCATGCAGTTTAACTCTGTTGCCTTTGATTGACAGTCCATTGATCAGTAGATCCGCCCTTACTGATTCATTTTCTGTACAGATCCTCCAGAACCCACCTGCTCTTTGTACTCCAGTAATTGCTTGGGCAGGGACTATATCAGCTACTTCCAGGTAAACTTCCACATTTGTCAGCTTAGAGTCCTTTCCCAATGCTGCACTCTGTCTGAAGAACACTGGCTTGGCCGCGGCTGAAACACTGTGCTTTGGAGCTGCCTGGTCTGTAGTGACCTCATTGCCCTGTTTATTCATTTTGTTCAGAGTCTACATTTTCAAATGTCCAAAAATGTACCTTACTTGTGGTGAACACTTTTTTTAGTAGCTTATATGTGTTCTCTGTATATTCATACAGAAATGTGTTGTTTCTCTTAAGTGAACTCCACTTCTTTTACTGTTGAAACTTGCAAAATTTTGAATGACTGTGCTTTGGAGCTGCCTGGTCTGTACTGACCTCATTGCCCTCTTTATTCATTTTGTTCAGAGTCTACATTTTCAAATGTCCAAAAATGTAGTTTACTTGTGGTGGACACTTTTTTTAGTAGTTTATATGTGTTCCCTGTATATTCATACAGAAATGTGTTGTTTCTCTTAAGTGAACTCCACTTGTTTCACTGTTGAAACTTGCAAAATTTTGAATGACAGCAAGCTACACTCTAGGTGCCTTGGTTTCCCAGCATGCACTGCGGCATTTTAAACTTACAGATAAAATACAATTCATTTTATGTACATGACGAGTTGCTTGAAGTACATTTGTAGGTAAATCCACACACAATTTAACGTCTTGGAGGGTGTAAGGTGAGCAGAGAGGGAATAAAGAGCCACACATTTTTCCAAGCATGGATACATCTGTGTGCAGTCAGGATTTTTATTTCAGGCCTGACGTTACACAGGCGCACCCGACAGGATATCCATTATTTTTCGGGTTGTCCGTCCGTGGTCCCGTCAAGCCACCGTTAAAGGACAGGTAAAACACCGAAAATAAATGCCACTTTAATCAATCCTAGCTCAAAATGTATTTGCGTTAGGATAACAAGCCATATACGTGTGTAATCGTCGTGCTCCAAAGAATTTATACGTTCCATATTTGGGTATATGTTGAAAGTTGAACGCAAAGTACCCACCCCATAAATGTCGATACAAGTCACTAATTATTTGTCATACAATCCTAATTACATTTGCATTAATCCTGACATATTGGCAACAAAAACTGATCCTGCGATTTTTTATGTTTGGTTTAGTTTTTCTGTTATCCATCCTCAAAGTTTGACATTTCAATTTTCCCTTTGATATGCAGGATGTTAATTTTCTTCATTTCATAGACTTGTTTGAATTGCCGAATTGTTTTTGCAGTTAAGACATTACAAAATCAAAAGCCGTTAACCGGATAAAATGTCGTCAAGCCGTTTTCTTGGAATAACCATTCTTAGGTGGGGTTCTCATCCTATTATCCTTTCTGAGAGAACAAGCTTCAAAGGCCTTTGATGTTGATCATTTGCCTCTGAAACAATACCGTTTGCTCAGGTTGAGCTGATATTTGTACAATACTTAGAAAACATCGTCCCTGGCAACAAAAGTTGTCTTCGATTGGGCAGCCAACGGCCATTCGTGGTCAGTGGACGAATGGCAGGTGTGGTCTTCTGCCCCCGACCGCTTCATCCCGTTTTTAGGGATAATGTTTTATTGTATTTACTTATTTCTGTATACTTTATTCAGTTAGCTTGTTAGACTTGTCTGTACACTTTATTTAGTTAGCTTTGTCATAACTTTGTACTTATTTTCTCAATGGGTTTCGTTTTCCTTACCAACCTGAGTTTTGTATCGCTATTTTGTGTGCTTTCTCTTCTGTTTACGTTTATGCTTATTTCGATGTGTTTATTTGTACTTTAATTTCCTCATTCCTGGGTTTCGATAAAACATTATTGTGTACGTGGGTATTGTTGAGTAAAGTGCCAGATTTTTTCCACACCTGTCTTCGGTGTGCAGGACCACTGGGATATTCCATCGCGGCACGAAATTTGAAGAGACATCGTCTCATGATTCCCGCTCCTCCTGAACATTTCAAGTTTCCCATCATTAGAACGCAAAACAAGCAAGATAACTATAAAGTAAACCACTGAGGCTATGATATGTGGCATGTTTGCATCTTTTCCCTGCCCACAAACATACTTTTGGTATTCCGCCTGATTTTGCGGTGCCGCCGTGATACCACTCTCTCTTTGCCATGGGCTGTTGCCACCTGTAGCCACGTGACAGACTGTTAAGTATGATTGACAGGTGGCATTGTTCCGTTTGGCGGATGAAAACCAAAAGAATGACACGTGGACGTTCGGATTTCCACATGCTTGTGTGTTTTTTGCCTTTTCCCCATATTTCTACTTTAATTAAAAGCTTGAAATTTTGACAACTTATAGAAAGGACATTCATCTTGTAAAAACCCATTTAAATCTCAAAATCGGCCATGTAAAACGTTTTGGTGTCCCACCTGTCCTTAGTTGTGAACATGATATCTGACGATCCAGTGACCACATGATACTCAAATTTTTGTTTGTACCTTGACACCAGTTCTTGACTTAATTCGATTTTGGTGGCCATGGTCTCATTTCAAGGTCACGTGACTCCTGTGCGTTCCAAAGCGGACCCATCAGTCAATGTTTGCATTAAAGTGCATTTCGTTTTAACAGAATTTTTTAAACTATGTGCTGGTAAATTTATTTCCAGGTGAATGGGCATTCTGTACAGTCATACTCGTCGCAGTAGTTGGGGCCCAGCTTGCCTGTTCCTACAATCTCGCAGCAGTGACCGTAAGTCGCTACATCCGGGTTGTGTATCCTCTCACATCCTCCACCATCTTGACTCCAGGTCGGTGCAGAATACTGATCGTTGGAATCTGGATCTTCTCTTTTGCATGGAGTAGCATCATGTACGCTAGACCGGGACCGGAACAACGTATGTATTCAAAGACTTTTTTACAAAACACAACAATTACACAATAAGACATGTAGCTTCTTCATGTTAATTGTGCACACTAGCATCAGTTTGCCTGTTTGCACTTGATTTGCCAACATGTCCGTAAATATGGCCGATGTAACTGATACACACAAAAAATGCCATCCCAGGTTGCTAACTGAACAAACGCCATCCTGTACTAAAACAAAGCAAATCAAATTTAATAAGAAAGGTAAACGCAAGCACTGCTATATGATTTTTGTACAATGGAACATTTGACTCTGTATCTTATTCCAATTCGACAAACATTAAATACTTTATTCAGGGATTTGTAGCACAAAAATATTTGAAAACAGAAATGTTTGAAACTTTGGGGCAACGTGCCGTTTTAAATATATATATATATATATATATATATATATATATATATATATATATATATATATATATATATATATATATATATATATATATATATGTATATATATATACATATGTGTGTGTGTGTGTTGTGTGTGTGTGTGTGTGTGTGTGTGCGCGCGCGCTTTGGAACAAAGTTTTATCTGGTATCCACTAACTTTTATTCAATTCTATGATCAGTAAAAATGTGCACATTATTCTGTATACCATAGTAAAATGGATCTTTAATCCATATTCCACATAGGGATGCAACATCTTCCCGTCTTTTATCATCTTCCACCTTTAAATGTCAAAACCTTCAAATATGCGAAGGATTCTCATGGAATTTAAATCTTTGTTACGTTTTACTGCTATGTCTAGAAATATGTTTGGCTCGGCGCCCATCTGAAGTGTTCAGAAAGTGGTGTCTTAGCAACTTTGTGTTCTCTCTGCAACTTACTTTCTCCAAAACTGCTACGCCAGTTGTTTGAAAATACCACAGGGACGCACATGTCTGGTTACACTGAGAGTTGAATATATTCCACTGGCGTCTGTGCAGGTAATCAGAAGGTTATTATTATATATTTTTTTCCATTTTCATAATCACATAAAATATAATGCTTTTTAAATTTTCATAATATTGACTAAGGCAAAAGGTACTGCCAATGTAAACATAATTAGATGTCACACGTCTTCTGCTAAGAATATCATCAACCAAGATGCCTTCATATTCCAGTTTACTTCTTGCAGCTGATTTTAATGGCATTTGCAGAACAGAGCTCGCTTTTGCCGTTTTCACGGCGGCCAATTATCTTGTGGGAATTCTTTCACCAATTTTTATTATCTTATTCTTCTACGGCAGACTGGTATGGTTTTTGCGTAAACAGGTGGGTGTAACTGAATTGTTTCTGTCATATTCTAAGATCTTGCTGTTGATACATATTAATTGTCAGAAGAGCTCAGGTGGTTAGTTTGACGCAGGAAAAAGTGCAGGGCTCCGCGAAATTTGCAAGGCTTAACATCACGTAGATATAATAGCCTAAGGGAAAATCAGAATAATTCATTTTTATTTTCAGTTTCTTATGTTACTTTCATCTACTTTTTGTTGGCGGAGATGGTCGATTAAAGAGACGATCTGTTGCCGATGAAATTGATGTATAAACAAGCAGATTATGCCGATTCAACTATATACTATCACGATATACTACAAATACCAAAAAAACCTAGTTTTAAATATAGTGGCATCGAAAAATAAACATGCAAAAAGCCCTTATTTCTTGACCGGTTATTTGTGAACACTATCAAGCCTACTCACAAAAAGCAGCTAACATTGCCAAAATGTGTTGCTAAATCTGGTCATATTAAAACATTTAGATCGCATCAGGTCTAAAACCGAGGTGTGCGATAGACCTACGTAGGTTATATTTTTGGAAGGTACCAATGTCTATTACACCTGACAAACATGTGGCTTCTGATAAAGGCAATGTATGATGTCACACAAATGTAAACATCAAAATTAAAAATTTGAAGTGGAGAGATGCTAAGTTCAAATTCAGTGCCTTAAATTGTCGATGAAGGCATAAACGTATTGGGCCGTATCACTCTGAAGTTTTACGAATGAAATAGCATATACCAATAATTGAATTACAAAGATAAAAAACCGAGCAACCTGACATCAACTTAAATCAGCGTCATTTCCACTTCAACCATAAATATGTAGGCCTTATTCGTTCTGCTGCATGGGACCACATTATAGCTGTCAAACTGAATTATTCGTGTAGTATTGAACTATATGTGCCTTTAATTTATATAAAGAGCAGAATTACGGGTATTTATGAATACATTATAGACACGCAGTTGTGAAGGAGACATACATCGTAGAAAACTGTAATATATAAAGAGCAGAATTACGGGTATTTATGAATACATTACAGACACACAATTGTGCAGGAGACATACATTGTAGAAAAATGTAATATGATTAATATAGATGTCAATATCTGTTGGTGAATCAAACTGGCTTTTTTCGGTAAAAAGCCAACGTTGGTACTTGAAAAGGGCTTTTTTCTGTGTATTGTAACATGCAGTTCTTTTAGCACAAAATGCATAGGTATACCTAGTCTTTCACTGTATTTTGTAACGAACTTTTTTTTTGTTAGTTTTTAGAGAAATTTGTCCAAAAATGAAAATAATTTCCGCTGGCCTCACAAGAAATGCATTTTTCTGTCTTAACCGAGCGTACGTGTAAGCAGTCACATAATTTTTTTCCATACAACGGAAAGCAACCGTTTTGACATTTCAGTATCACTCTTTGTTATCTTTTGTAGAAAAAAGAACTCCAAACAATGGTAACGAAAACCAATTCAATTCCCGTGCTGGACAGGGATATGAGGGTATTAAAAACAACGAGCGGTCTGATTGCCGCTGCTATGATTTGTTGGACGCCGCTTACTCTCTACATGCTTTTAAAAGTGGTTTGCAAGAGTTGCAACATAAGCCGTTATATCAGGTAGGGTACAGCACAGCACACCAACCTGGTCTTTCATTCTGTCTATAATTACACGCATGCGCAGGAAGATAAGACACTGTTTCAACAATCCATGGTGACCCTACCGTAATTGAGTCGTTTTTCAAGCGCGGGCGTGAATGCCAAATAAATTTTTCATCCACCTGCCCTCGTACACCCTTCCTAAATGTCTATTCCCTATAATAGTTCACACCTGAATGCTTAGGGATCGTGTACAAATAAAAGCCTTTCCAAAATTCCAAAAAAACAATGGAATCTGATTAACCCCCTCCCTCCATGCCCATTCGAATATCACCAAATTTTTGGAAAACCAACATGTCAGCTGCTGCAGACATACATCTCAACCCATACATTCTTTCACCCATATAATGGAAAAACAACAGGTATGTGTCACTTTAATATATTCTTTTAATATCCTCCAAAAACTACACCTCCTTATTAAAACAATACATGAAAATTAAGTTGCATTGGAAAGGTTATGCAGACCATGCATGATCAGGATAGTCTTTAAAAATGACCATTACCGCTACCGCATTATCACATCGATAATTTTGAAGCTTTCCAAAAAATTGGTGAAATTCCGATTTTGCCATTAACCCCCCTCCCTCCATTCCGATGGTTTCTCAGAATTTTGGAAAGGTTTTTATTTGTACACGATCCCTTCTTATTCTTCTGAGCCATCTCAGACGTGTCTATGGTATATGTTCACAACTGTTTCCATTAACGTCGCAATTTTTTTCTGCCGTAACCCGGGCCAATTGAACTGAAGGATCATATTAGTCCAATGTTGGTAGTTCCAGTAAAATGTCATTTTGCAGTTTTTGCAGCCCATTTGAACTTTAAGGCACCGGTGCTCATCAACAATGTATTTTCCACTTTCTTCCCAAAAGCTGCCCTGCCATGCTATTTAACCTATAGATCACTACAGACTATAGGAAGCGCAGTTTCCAGGTTAGGTCGTCTGTCGTTAGCACTGTATGGGCCCCACGTGATATGCCAACAATAACTCTGGGCTGCAACTCAAAATGAAAAGCAGTATGAGGAAAGAGAATATATATATATATATATATATATATATATATATATATATATATATATATATATATATATATATATATATATATATATACAACTTTGGCCTGTTTGAGTTAATTCCAGAAAATAATGGCACACATTTCTTGCCAAGGCCAATTTAGAATTCCTATTCTTACGTCTATCAGCTGCCAAACTAAAGACGTATTTTATTTAGAGATTGAATTTGAAAGCACCCAACAACAACGACGACAACAACAACAACAACAACAACAAAAAACTTCACACATCTATGTAAAACATGATACAGCTAATTTATGCACCCATAACGCTCAAATATTCATTATTCTGGCCGTGTGGACACCTGCAGACCCATAAGTTTGCTCTCTTTCAGCTCGCTATATATATTATATATATATATATATATATATATATATATATATATATAAATATATATATATATATATATATATATATATAAATATATATATATATATATATATATATATATGTATGTATGTATGTATAATTTGACCGTTTATAGATCGACAATTTAGCATAGAGAACTACACTCAACATGGAGTACCACTGGTTGCCATACTTACATAAATACCTGAATCTGGAACACCCTGGTCACAGTAGCGTCAGATTCAGCGTACATACACCAACACATTTGCCAATTTATGCACGGGCCAGCCACTTGTGTGAAACTGACCAAAATTTCATTTTTGGCCTTTCGTTTATTACAGACAGGGTGGCTGTTTTTTCCTGCTCTACACACCTTTTACTTAGTGACCCGACTTCACCTAACCAATCAGATCTTGGTCGTTCCCATGGTCCACTTATGCCCTGCATGTGCACGTGGAAATGCAGACCTGCACATTAACTCAATGAACCCTTTAAGGTAGCAGAACTATCTTGACACGTGCTCGGGAGTTTTCATTTGAAATGCACTGAAGTGACTATATTTCTGTGTCTACACCAATCAAATGATGTATTTTCTGTTTTGTAGAGATGTGTTTTTTTCCATCGTGTGAGCAAAAGAGTTAATATGGTCAAACATAATCGGTGCTTTTGTGAAAGGGTTTCATTTACACTTTGCGACATGGAGACTCCAAACATATAACAGATGCAAGCTTGAAACTGTGCTTAATTGTACCTGAAATCATAGCTTAGGAAGCAAATTCTTTTTTTTTCTTTGAAGATAAAAGTTTTTTTATGAGCGTTCAAAGGGTTTTGGGCTGACTTGAAAACCTACTTCAGTATTTTGAGCGTCAAAAGTCGTATAAGGAAATGGAATATCTAAACACTGATTGAAACATGACTTCCAAAGTCACAGTCATATATTCCAAATCCCACTGACTTCGCAAGCATTGATCAAACACTTTTTGAGCTAGGCTGTCACAAAAAATAATAAGATGGCATTACATGTAAAAATACATTTCCGAGAAATGTGCTGTGAACGGTGAAACAGCAGATTTGAAAGAGTACCAGGCCATTACATGAAATCTACGGCTCCCTCACATTGTTCTTTAGTGAATGGTGTATTCATGCAAAGGGATTACCATTGGATGTGTTGTCATAGTGAAAAACAATGGAATACATTGGAAATGAATATTTGTGATGTTATATTGCATAACCTTCAGCCATTATGTGGTTTCCGCTTGTTTGTTTCACATGTGAAGGGCTAAGGACTCTTTTGATCATAAGTGGTACTGTGGCTTATGCTGCTAAATAAACGGGTACCTAATTAGACCAGTTATTGTGTGCACAATAAAAAAATCCATGCCTCATTGCTCATACCTGGCTGGTCCTTAGATGGATAAGCATGTTTAAACAAACACTGACACCTGAATTGACTTTTGACAGGTGATCAAATTGATGAACAAGTTAAGGCTTAATTTTCTCACAAAATGAAACGCTTACGAAAAAGCCACTTGGCTTAATTGAAGATCACCAATTTCTTGAACCGAAAATGACAAAAATTCAGTTTTGAGGGGAAAAGGTTTTCAGAGCAATTACCTATGGCTCTTATACCGTGACTTCCTGTTTAAGCTAAAGTTTACAGTGTGTTACAAGGTGGCTTTACCTAGCACGTCTTGTGCCAACCTGGCCCTCCATATCAGAAAGAAAATAGAAAACGCTACGCTTTTACTGCCGTGAACAGAACACAAAGACAAAGCTTTTTGTTCAAATACATTGACTCACATTTTACACATAAAGCACAGCACCGCGGAAACTGGCAGTTCGTCTTTAATGTCTGTACACTTGTTTGATACGATTTACACAAGGTGGTTGGCCGGGTCTGGTGTCCTGGCTTGTCCTATCGACCTCTGGGCTGCAACTCAGAATCAAAGGGCAGTATCAGAAAAATAAAATATAACCTAGAACATTATCTTGTAACTTTGTAAAAACCTGCTTCAAATTGTCAGACCCAAACTGTGGTTTAGTTTTTTCCAATTTTCTGGTCTTATCAATCACCAAAAATAAGACGAATTAATTTACAGGATTTGCTGTGCAATCTCAAGATCTTGACAAATATCACACAAAACGCCACATTGGAGAGCTAACAAAGCATATAAATACATTTACACCGGTTTCCTGTTCAAAACTGGCTATCTCAAAGCCTACATCATTTAATCAGTGAACCGCACAAGATTCACAAATAGAATATTGGAGCATAGAAGTGCTCAAAAAATGGCTTAACTCGAAGCCTACCTTACTAAATCGGGGAAACACACAAGATTCCCAGAACAAAATAAATTTTAAGCACACAAGTGCTCAAAAATGGCTTAACCACAAACCTTAATTATTTCAATTGGTGGATTACACAAGATCCACAATAATACATATATATTGGAGCATACACAAGCTCTCAACTAATCAATACTTACTTTGAACGCCTGGCCGCAGCAGGAACACTACCAATAATTTAACTTTATGGTTTTAAACTTATCACCACATAACAAGTGAATTATGACAATGATATATTCAAATCTTACCACTTATACATTTTTACTCGTTTCAGTTTATATATTTGTAACCATTCTATTTTCATATATGTATGTATGTATATATATATATATATATATATATATATATATATATATATATATATATATATATATATATATATATATATATATATATATATATATATATATATATATTCTGCATTTTCCACAATACCAGACACCTTAACGCTCTTCTGGTGAATAGTTTGCACAATTCATATGGTGGCACAAATTGCATTTTATTTTCATCCGTGACCATAAAGTTTGCAAAGAAACTAAGAATTAGCCTCCTTTGGAGCATGCATCCCTTAGCTGTAGCACTTGCAGTTTTCTTGGTCTCTAAAGATGAACGTTCAGTTTGCGTTTCGAGGATGGTACTGATAGGACTAGTATTAGTAGCACATGCACTTTGTCCTATTTGCGTGTGTCAGCATTTGTTACTTTCATTTATTGGCGTGAATGATATATGGCCCAGTGTTCCCCGCATTTTTTTCTTCCATTGAGCTTTAACCGGGACACTATTATGCCATACAAAGTGTAATTAAACCATACCTTTTTCTATATGTTGTTCATATGCTTAACATATGAGTCAATTTTAATTCGTACCCTCTACGAGTCTACAAGCAAAACATTCCTTCATTTTTTGATGAGACAAAAGGCGTGCAAAGAAAGTAGGACAATGAAAAGATATATATATATATATATATATATATATATATATATATATATATATATATATGTATGTGTGTGTGTGTGTGTGTGTGTGTGTGTGTGTGTGTGTGTGTGTGTACATATGTCCCAATATACATATATCCGACAAAAGGTAAAAAGAACATTCTGCTTAATCATAATTACGGCAGGAGTTTGTTTGTTTTTTTCTTTTGTTTTGTTTTTAATTTCATGTTAATAGGTATCTTGGTTCACCAAATACCTCCGTTCAATTTGCTTTAACTAACGGCTTTTTCAGTGCTGCATGTGTTCAAACAAGTAAATGCATAAATGTACATGGGCGCCAGACATTTATCATATATGCATTTTGATGTGCACCCAGTGGCAATAGGATGGTCAGTCTGTACAGAAGGTTGAGTGTATATGCAGGGAATACTACTCTGCAACGTTCTTGCACAATATGGACCAGTTCGTCTGCAGAGTGAATCAACACTTTTCGCTTAAATCGCTCAAAAGCTCCAGGCTGTAAATCAACGTCTGCTTTATTCTTTTTAATTAAATTTCATGTTTATAGAAAACATTTTGGCCAACAATTATAAAACCTACCATAAATAGACTGACAGGTCAACAGCTTTCCGTGGTGTAGCTTGGGTGCAATGCAACGGCTTGCGATGCGCAACTGGACATTAATCAAATTTTAGTTGTTAATGATACGCGGTACATTTTCTGCATCTGCAATCTTTCCTCCAAGATTTTAAATTAAGAGAAAAATTCTGCGTGACGTAACCACTGAAGAGAGAAATATTGCTGCTATGGCACATGCTCTGTCACATTCACATTTTTACTAGTCTTTGCAACAGCCTGTACAGTCGCTTGGACATTTCGGTTTTACCTGTAGCTGCTCGGCCTAACGTCAATACCCTATGACCACTGAGTACTGCAGACTCCAGGCTTGTACATGTATGTAAATCTTCGATCTCATGGGCGAAAATTACAAATCTTCAATATTTTGCTAATTCCGAGTGATGTACACGCCGCTAAAAATAGATGAAATTGACTCTGTTGACGTTCCGAAACTCTCCCCTTTCAACCAACCAGATACTTCTTTTCGATGTGGCCCGTGTTACGCCAGAAAATAAAGAGGACGCATTTAAAGGGAGGTATTGCTTGTCGTGACAGAAAAGACTTAGATGACTTTAAAGGGAAAAAGTATTACTGAATAAAACATTGCACGAGATAGGCAGAGAAGGGGGTAGGAAGAGAGGGGTGAATGTACATTTTATCCAACATTTATGAACTACGTAGAAATAACCTAATTCCAACATAGATCCTACGGAATATTTAAACAGTGTCCTACCTAAACATGCATTTTTTGTGAGCCTGAACTATAACACAAAAATGACAATAACAGTATATCTAAGGAGATTATTTCTTAAAATGAACAAATAACATTTCTATAAGTAGTTTTTAACCCGGATAGGCCAAATAAGCCTTTAAAAACTTAACCTAGGTACCGTGAGTAGGAACTACTAAGGCCCGTTGGCAATTTATTCATTTTCACTTGAGCTGGGGAAATTTTATAGTCTCTGACACGGATTTCATCGTTGGAACTGTTCCCATCGATGGCCGAGCTCGTTCTTTGTGGAGTCGAGAAACCGACAAGAATAAAACCAAAAACTTTCGCGACTTTCAATGCTTATTGCGTTTGCCATTTGATATCAATGGACCGTGAGTAATAGCTGTAAAACGTTATTGTTGCATCGTGATATGTTAAGATAATTTTACTTTCGGCGTAGTTGTATTGACTCCGGGTCTGATTATGGAGCTACACGTGCGTATAACGAACAACGGGGCGGTGTAGGATATGGCGGCATTCATTAGGATGTGAGTCGGAAGGAGGTTCCGCTTGGGACCCATTCTCGATACAACCTAACAAACTTTATTCAACCATGATGTCCCCCTCTCTGGTGCAACTTCCACTTCATACGTAGCTTACATAGAATGTTTGTTTATTTGTGTTACCTGTACATTTCAGAATTATGTATGACTATTTTCGAAAGACGGTGATCCATTTCTTGTTCTGCAAAGTTGAGATTAGTTTTTCTTTAGAACCTTTCTTAGTTAATTCGTCATAAAACAAAATAGCTAATGAATGTCATGAAAATAAATGAGGAGGCGGTCATAGCGTCGAGCTAGAACAAGCCAGCGGTCCTTGAGAGGAGTGAAGAAAGGGTCTGGTATCATTCGCAGGGTTTCGGTCGCATCCGTTCAGCGGGGCTGCGGTGCCGGTCAAAAAAAAAAAAAAAAAAAAAAACATTGGGCGTGCAACAATCACTGGAAACACGCAAGTACACATTGATAAAGCGTCTTGCAGCAGGTCTGTGGCCAGGCAACAGTGTCGGAGGGCCATGAACTGCGCTGACAGCTGTGATACAGAAGTCTGGGCAACATCCTACACTGGAACAAAGTCAAAATTGATGTTGAAATATGCATTTTATGAACTCAGTCGGGCAACAGTAGATCAGGGAATGGGCACTGTTTGATTACATAGGTTGCAGCATGATATGACAATGGCCAAGCAAAGTAGGCCAACTCTCAGAACAGTGCTATAAATAGTAGCACAGATGTTTTGGCAATATGCAACCGAGTAACAAGTTTAAATTGCCCAGAAGGCCCATCATAAGAAGCTTGTCTATTGGCAATGGAATTGGAGTAGATTCTGCTAAGTAGATCATAGAAGATGCAAGTAAACTTCATGTGTAAGAGTTTATTAACAATAAATATTTAAAGAACATTATTATCTATTTTAGACTGTTGTATTCAACATGCAGTGGGTGTATTATGTGGTCCCAGCGCGTAGGCTTGCAAACTCACTGTCGTTTCTAGCATTTGGCCGTTTGATGCAACATGAATTTTAACTTTGTTCCTCTGTTGGAAGTGCCTAGACTTCTGTACCACAGCTGGCAACGCTGTTCATGATCCTCTGACACTGCTGCCCGGCTGAGGACCTGCTGCAGCGCGTGCTTCGGGTGGCTTTTGCCCGGCACCGCTGCGCCGCCAAACGGATTCCACAGGAACCATGCGAAAATTAAAAGACCCTTTCTTCACTCCTTTCCAGGACCGCTTCGCGGCCTGGCTTGTTATAGCTCACCGCTATGGCCTCATTTATTTCTATCATATTCATTAGTCATTTGGTTTCATAACGAATTAACTGAGAAACGGCTTTAAGAAAGACAAAGTTGACACGTAATATTGTTCATCCTTTCAGTTTGACAATTGCCTAAGTTGCATGTTACACATTTCTTTCATTTCTTGTACACAGGGCAACTTCAAGATTGATGATAATGTCAAATTCGGCAATCAACATATTCGTCTATGCGTTTAGTATGAATACATTCAAATCAGCTCTTCAGAGGGAGTTTAGGTGCTGCTTATTGGCATCAAAATCACGTTCACCTTCGGTCTCAGTGATCAAAGCAACGGAATCACCAGATTAGAACCTGTACTTCCGATTACATCCGATGATTCAGACTTGTGTTTCTTATTGCCTGTTTTATTGTGGAACAATCTCTTATTGTGCAGTGAACATTTTATGAGGATTATTTCAATGGTCAGCATTGATAACTCACTTTCTGTGCCATTGTCTGAAACCGGCAATGGTCAAGGAACTGTTCAGTAGAGAAGCATGGCTTAGTAATGTTTTTGTTAGTGTCAATGAGTTGTATAGTTATAATAATAATGATGATAATAATAATAATGATAACAATAGAATAATAATAATGATGATGTGATTATTATTATTATTATTATTATTATTATTATTATTATTATTATTATTATTATTATTATTATTATTATTATTATTATTATTATTATTATTATTAATAATAAAATCCGAGCCATAAAAGTTTTAAAAGGAAATGTGTTATTCTTTTTACCTGGGTAACATAAGTCAAATTGCGGAAGGTCACAACTGTTACCTATGTTGCATAACCTCTGACCAAAATTTGCATGTGGCAAATAGGGAGTCTCCCCCACCGGTGGGTTAACATGCCCAACGATTCCTCACCTCCAATTTCCTGAGAAAGCCCCTATGCTGGGGTAAGACTCCTTGATAATATAGTTTTAGCATGGTACTTAGCACAGGGCAAGATTTACACGGCAAAACTACATAAATATCTCAGCTGAACAAGCTTTAAAATGGAAGGAAAATGGCATCTAGTAAATAAACTATTTATGCAACTTTTCATTAAATGTTGAATTGATAACAATAAATTAAGACTATTTAAGGGCAGTAAAGCTTGCCTAATTAGTGAAGTGCCTGCTACAAGCGAAACAATTGCGTTTTGCCCTTAAAACACCACACTTGTATGAATAAATAGTAATATGCCACAGACTTATATGCTGTGTTATCATGAGCACATGCTGCCAAAATGTACTAAGTTTAAAGGTTTCGCAAACTACTCTGGTGATTAACCCCATAGGTGTCAGAAACCAATTGACACCTATGGATGTATGGTGGTCAGAACATAAACACTGTATGAGGGTGTAGTTAATATATTCCCTCCTCACAACGAGAGTTGGTATTTCCCTGTCATTTTCATCTATAAGTTAATTTTAGTTTAAACATATTTATTTTCACTGGATTACCCAATAGTACATGAAATATGACTAATCTAGGGGTTCTCCAGACACGGAGACGCACAAAATGATATATACAAGACGCATAGGACAATACAATGTACAAACATGTGACTATGTACTCTGGTAGACATGCTGTAATACAATTAAACAACAAAAACAATATCTAACATTCCAATCCAATTAAGAAAACATGCATATATACACGAATATGCTTAGTAGCAAGCTAATTGGTCCTCAGCACAGGGAGCGACTGAAGGGGAGGTTATAGCTTGCTGGGCGCGGCCGAAGCACCCTGGCTGCAAACTGTTAATGCAGCCTTTGCAATGAGAAATTTAAGTAAACCAAGTATCTTCATGTTCTTTTAAGCTACTGAATAGACATTATTTGTGATTGAACAATTACTGACATTTACAGCAAATGGGGTTGGAATAATCTGGAGTACAGTGCATATGCTTTATTTTTCCATATGTTTCTTTCAGAATGACTGACACCAGGGGGCTCAAAATAAAATATATAATTTTAACAATGAAAGTGACAACATTGTCCCTACAAAAAGTACAGAAAAACATGAACCATAGTCATAAAACCCACACCCAATAATGACATCAAAGCTATTCCAGAGTTGCCAAAGCATCAACATTCATCTTCCAATACCCATGTGATTTAAGAATCAAATTTCACTCCTGACTTTAGACAGGCAATTGGTTGTTTTAAACTGGTCCTCTCAAGCTATATATATATATATATATATATATGATTGACTCTGCTACAGTTCCATTAAACAGTCGTTAGTATTTTTTCTTTAAAAACAAATAATCAAAATAATTTTTTTTTTTCAAATTGGGCATTGAGTTAAGATAATGAATTCCAGAATGTCTCTGAATATTTCAGGCTCAGGCTAGAAAATATGTACGTACATACCTTTGACAGTGATAAAGACCGTGTACACTTAAATTTTTACTGCAAACTTCTATTTCAAAACTATACAAAAGTAATCTCATTAATATTGCCTGTACAATTTTCCTAACATTTACAAATTAAAAAGGCCTGATACATTACCGATAATGACAGGCACACTAATCAAAAAGTTTTACAATTTATGTTAATGTTGCGATTAATTAACCTCAAAGGTACTGTTAAGATTGCTACTTTTAACATGCATTACCCTATCCCCACAAGAATAGGAGAGCCAAAACGCTGAGAAAGGACCACCCTCGGCGCTTTTTGCCGAGAAATACGAAGGAAATTTGTACAATAATCCTTTTCTCAGCATTTCTCAGCAATTTTGCCGAGAGACGCCGAGGTCTACTGTAATGCTACTCTCCCCTCGGCGTTTCTCGGCAAAAAAGCCGAGAAACGCCGAGGTACCTTTCTCTCTCATCCTCATGTCAGCGTTTGTCCGCAAAAATGCCGAGAAACGCCAAGGTACCTTTCACCCTACTCCTTAGCTCGGCATTTCTCGGTATTTTCGCCGAGAAATTCCGAGGTAATGTTTAGAGTGCAAAGTATCTTGGCGTTCCTTGGCATTTTTGCCTAGGCGTGGATTGGAGATTTGAATATCTTGACGTTTTTTAACATTCTGGGAAGAAGATGTTCATGAGATATATTGGTAGGCATTAATTAGGGTAATACAACAGACGACAGACACCATTATTCAATTTAGGACATAAATGAAATTCTTTTACTATTTATGAGAATCACGGATACCTGCTTATCAGTTACATTTTAACCAAATCAAGGAATAAAAGACATGATACTGGGGGCTGTGAAATGTTCCGGTTTGAATCTGAATGAAAGGTTTGCATCTGTTATTTTCCTTGAATTGTTTTGTATTACTCTAAAGCATGCCTCTCCACATTTCTAATGAATACCTTCTCCCTGGAATGTTGGAAAAGGCCAAGGAATTTAAGTCTGCAATCCATACTTGGCATTTCTCGGCAAAAAGCGCCAAGGGTGGCCCTCTTTCGGCTCTTTGGCTCTCCTGGTGAAATATCCACCCCCGCGATCCCCTCTCCAGTCAGCTGGAGGTGAGAAAATTCGATTCTTTGTTGGTTCTGTGAAAGGAGTCAATTGTGCTGAGACCATAATTGGCTTAAACAGTAGGTGTTATTTCGTGAGGGATACGCCTTAGACATCAAATATAATGCAGAGAACTACTTTCAATATGCACAGAACATATAAAGACGACGAGAAGGCTAGTACTGCTGAACACAAAGGGATTATAATCGGCTCGGAGTGTTTCAATCATCTTGTGACGGACTTGTCAATACCATTGTCAAATGCACACTGAACTGTAACGGTGAATATTTTTGTGGCATAAATGTCAATAAAAATAATTTCTGGAAATAAAATTGAATTTCTTCAACAGGACTTTTTTTTTTTATCCCCCCCCCCCCCACATAAATATGCATCAAAATAATACATTTTTAATTTCTCTCTGTACAAAATTACGGTCTCAAATAGTTTTAAGTTAATCTTATTGTGATAGCCTTGGGCAAACGATGTTTGAATTCATCACTCTTAATTGTTCACTGCATTAAAATTATTTTCATTTATCTCATGTGTTGAAAGTCTTTCTAGTTTGCATGATAACTTGTGTATTGCAATCTTCATGTTATTGACAATTTTTGTAAAATTAAGAAACCTTGGATTATTTGATTGTATTTACATCTATATGTGTATTATAAATGATATTAGGGGTTTAACGTTTCCATTACCTGACAATACTTCTTTTTAAAAACGTTAAATTACAATCTATTTGTCTCTGCTTTTCCCAAACACATTTTTTCCAAAACTTTTTAATGCTCTTCAAGTCCAGGATAATGGAATTATTGTTTAAATTTCCTGGCTCATTTATTTATGGATAAATAAGACCAACTTTTTGTGGTTATATATTAACATGAGCATGACTGTGCATGTCCGTTCACGTATGCACCAACATCTATTACTTGTGTATGTAATCAATAAAGCATAACTATGCCCGTTGTGATGTAGAGTTTAAACGATTTGAATGGAAGCATACAAGGAGGGTATATAAGGAGAGAACTTGCGGAATGGTTGGTAACAAATTTCCGTGAGACACCCAACCTTGTCATTAGAACAACTGTCTGTATGGAAATATATAGAACGAAAAGCGAAGTCAATGGCATTACAAAACACAACACACACGGGTACCTTCACGAAGTACATATCTATGGGGGGGGGGGGGGGAGCCATTCAACAAGACCAGAATTAAGTCTTGTGTTTTCAGTTTTATCTTCAACATGCATTTATAATATGGAATGGCTAAATGGACAAAAAGAGTGCCAAATGACATTATTGACAAACAGAGCTAAGTGGTCGCGGAAATTTTATCATTTGTTTGGCAATGTCAAGAAATTACGCCATTGTGGACACAGAATAACAACACATGCATCAATGGCATTGTATTTCCTTGCATAAATCCTTGCAGCAGCAGCAGCAGCAGCAGCAGCAGCAGCATAATAGTAATAATAATAATAATAATAATAATAATAATAATAATAATAATAATAATAATAATAATAATAATAATAATAATAATAATAATAATAATAATGCCTTTAAGACTCAGGCATTTCCCATGGGGACCCCATGGGTGCCCTTACAAGGGTTACTACCATTCCTTTTCCTCCATGTACTCTGAGATTATAAATTATTCTGTTGCTGTCTAACTATATCATTTCTTTTCCTTTCTCCCAGAATCCTCCCAAGCAGTCCTGTACACTTTTAGTACCTTTCCCACCTCCCCCAGAAACCAACCTTCAAACCTAAAACCCATGCTAGACGTTCCTCTACCTTTAAACACCGAAGTTCTTCTAAACCCTTGTCTCTACAGTCTTCGCTGTGCTACTTTCTGATTTTTTTAACTTTCTTGCACCACCTGTCTTCACTTAGTGCTTGTAGATACACCCAGTCCTTTAACTTTGCTGTGGCAATCCTGTCTGTGATTTTATTCCATTCTAACTCTCCTGAAACTGCTCCGGTGCTGTACGTGTTATGCTTCCAGTGTCCATTTCTCCATCTCATTCTGTGCTGTTTCAATTACCTGGATATCTCACCACTCATTTAAATCACATGTCATATATCATACCTAGTATTGCAACTCTAACCCATAATACCCTTACTGTGTACGCTGTTGAAACTGTTCAGTGTCGTAGCTTTTATCATTCCCTTCGCTCGATTCACTTTATGCTTTATCTTTTCAACCTGATATCTGAACGTAACTTTACTTGTTGCTTTTATCGAATCACTTTGGTATTCATACCCGTCGACCTCCCTAATTTTGATCAACTGTTCTCTAACTTCTGGAATTTGGAACTGCCCAGTTGTCCATTTTTATTCCCATCTGGTTTCATCCCAAGAGTCATGACTTTACTCTTATGCACACTACATTCTTACCTCCATTTGTTCCCTTACTCCCTTGCTATGTTCAGCATATCTTGTAGTTCTTCCTGGGCATCTCTTATGAGTACGAAGTCGTCTCCAACAACTTGAGTCGAACAGGTGTAAGATGGGGTTGGACTTTTTTTGGTAAGAATTATTACTGGCCTATGGAAGTACCATATAACAATTTAATTATGATGTCATTTTGGTCAAATCACCCAAAACGCCAGAACTGCAATTTTCGTCTGCTTTAAGGTCTTATTTTTCCGCTTGAAGAACAAAATTAGCGAGAATTGTAGATGAGATATATCATGATGTCAGGTGGAGGGTGCGTCAAGGATAGATGTTGACTCAGACTTATCCTGACATAATAAATGCAATTAAAATACCATAATTTATTTTTTTTACATGCTAGCCTTTAGAACAGTTCCAATAAAGACAGTCTCATTCAACACAATTTATTTTAAAAACAGAAAATCCATTTTTCTGTTTTTTGGCTGAATTTACGGAAATTGGGAACATGTTGCTGCGAATTTAGGATTCTGATACCTGTTAGGTCAACAGATTTACATTTTGTATGAGTGGAAACACTCATTCTGTACAAAACCTTGGAAAAAAGGTCCCAACTGAGTGGATCCACTCACTTTGGACCTGCTGCACAATGCCATCGATGAGTGGGAACCCTCATTCGGTACAAAATATCCCAAATGAGGCCCAAATGAGGGGAACCACTCACTCAGACTAGCTGCATCAAGGCTTTGGTGAGTGGAAACACTCGCCTACCTGGCACACGAAATTCGAAGCGGGGCTTACACGAGGGAAAAGACTCATTAGCCCTTGTGTGGCTGCATGAAAGCTTAAGGTGACCGGTGAGTGGAGAAACTCAGTTGTCCCGAATCATGTCAAAAAGAGGGAAAACACTCACTTGAAAGACCAGAGCTGTTTCTTTTTAATTTTATTAGAGTGAAGCCACTCACCCTTTTCAACATGCCATGAAAAATTGAAATGAATGAAATGATATGTTTTTTTTTTTTTTTTAAAGTAAAACTTTTGACTGGTACCCTCGTATACAAAAACAGAGTTCGTATTTTAAGCCCTGGATTTTGAGGTTTTAGGGGTGTTTGATGCAAGTAGCGTATCAGTTGAGGAGTGTGGAGTCTGGGGTTAGGTAAAAACTTTCAAAATATTCATGCCAAAAGATTGCCAGTTCATCAAACCATGGTGCTGGAAGAGAGGAGGGTGACCTATTTGGCCCTTAGTCATCTTCCGCGTCCTGTCAGCATTCATTCATTAGAACCCGTGACAAAATGCGTAAACATTTGTGCCAAAGCTGTATACTTTCATGAGTGAAGTTTTACTTGCTTTCATGGACCGACACAGGGATAACTACATGCCATATATTTCTTCCGTGCGATACACCCAACCTTGTTTCGGGAACCTCAACACAGCGCAAACTATAGACTTTTGATCTTACAGAAATGCCCTTTTCTCCTGGTATTTAAAGCATGTTTTTCAGTAAAATTGCCCTAAATTGGCTAAAACCCATCAGATTCTTTCCATTCAAAAACCGTTGGAAAGCCCTTGTGAGAGGACGAGAATACATGAAAGCATTTAATTTACTACGCATAGTCTGTGGTCTACGAAAGTGCCATTAAAAACTTCGGACAGTGCATGTATGTAGTGGTCTCTGTCAAATACGATTGCACAGGATCAGCATTACTGTATTTTCCATTCAAGACAACAGTCCATTTTGGTTCCAATTTGGCACCCCTACTTAGGTTTTTATACAGCTTATTGTGTATGATACATGAAGTCATTATCGCTGCACACTTCATGAGGTTTCTTTCACCCATGCCCCATAATAAAAAAAAATAAAATAAAAATAAAAAAAATCAAATGACTATCTGTCATTTCGATCATTATTTTTTTCTCACGAAAACTACATAACAGATATTGCTGTGGGATTCAGGAAAACCGGCAAGACATATTTGATATTTTTGGACATGTTTTTCCAGTCCACAGATATAAATGAGCACAAAAGGTTACAGACTACAGTTGTGATTGGCTGGTTGCGCATCCCAACGGAAATAGTCCGTAATTGTGAAAATACTGTGTTTTCAGCATGCTGTAGCTTCTGTTTGAATAAAGTTAGCTAAGTCAGGTTTGCTGCATCGCAGAGTTGCTTCATTGGAGGTCATATAGGTGCACTGTCTTCCAGGCCAGGTGGGAACTTTATGGTGGGGAAGGACAATGATGTGACCCTGGCAAGAGCACACTTCGTACACCTGTATAAAGCTGACATCCAGGTATTGTTTCGTATTTCAATTATCACAAATTAACGAGCCGGGAATTGTATGACAAAAATCCGTCCATATTTTTCTGACATTTTCATCTGTTAAATGCCGTTCACGGAATTTCAAAATATCAAAATGCTGATTTTTTTACACTGAAAAATGCTAATATGAAAAATAGAAGGATTTATAACTGTGGTCTGTGGCCAAAAGCGAAGTAATACTGACCAGATGGATATAGTGAATTTTCAGACATTCACCCAGGATAAACAATTGCATGAGAACAAACCAGCAAAAATATTTGGCTGTAAAATATGGTCTTCATCAGGGAGTCTTATAAGCCGGGTCAAATGTGAAGCGTGACAGTCTTGTAGGCATGTTTGCTACCATGTGATCAAATCAGCGGCCACACAACCTTCACCATTGGGGGGGGGGGGGGAGCGGGGATTTGCCGTGAGATATTAATTCCTGCTGCAGATTTCTTGAACCCATTCCCCAGCCCCAGCCCATACAATTCATCCTTCTGTAGTCAGTTTCACAAAATTATGTGGTCGCACTGATATGGCTCACTTATCCATAACTTCAAGAATTTTCCTTGTACTTTACACACAACTGACCAAGAATTATGATTAAAAAAGCCACTGGTGTCTGGATGCACACTTAATGTGATAAACAAAACACAAGTGCCCATCCCCCTCCCCAGCTAGCTTTTCTCAAAATTTGATTATGAAACGTTAACTTAAATATATATCAATCGGTATACATATTACTTTTAAGATGTGTAGAAAGGATAATGAAATACTTCTGGTACTCTCTCCCTCCCCCCCCCCCCCCCACACACACACTTCCTGCCTCCGTGAGCCTGAGAGGATTGATAATGAGAGCAACCACTGGTCAAAAGTTACTAAGGCGGCTGTAGCCCTAATTTCGCTGAATAACAAGTGCCTTGTCAGGCCAACCTGGGCAAAGAAGTGGGTTGAGAGGGGAGGGGGTGGGGCAGATAGAGGAGCATTTTTACAGCAATCCTTTGATAAAACAGCCTGGGTCACTGATTCTGTATATTCTGCTGGGGGCCTTCGCCGGTTCCAGCATCCCTTTTGGCTACCCATTCCGTGCAAGACTGACCCTGATCACCCTACCAATTTATGAGCAGCCTGTGAATTCATTTTATTCCAGCTGGCTGGGGGAGGGGAGCACTTCTGTTTGTGTGTTTGTTTTCAAACCATAGAGAAATTCTTACGTGTAAGCGGTGTCTTGATGCCTGTGCATACGACTAGCCGGGCATTCCATCCTCACATTGAGTATGGAGACATGACACCCTCTACACCATCCTGGGACCACTGCTCATTACCTTATCACTATACAGTATCACACTGCCGATTAATGGACAGCTGGACATTGTTATGACTGACTAAGACGCAACCCGACCCTGTGTAGGAATGTACCGAACCACTGACACTATTTATAACACAGCGACACAGAAGAGGACGTATTATCTGTGTTCCTGGTCAAAAGACTAAAAAAAACACAGGTACTCACCAAATCTGAAACAAAAACACATAACTTCAACAGAAGCTACATGTTTTTGTATTTGCAAATCATGAATAAAACACAGACATGTGTAATACATAATATACATTTTATATTCCAACATTTTCATTGAATATGTCAATTGTCCAGGCATACCACTTTAATAGGAACAAGCTGTAGAGATACAGATACACTCTCTTTCAGTCAATAAAATTTTACTACTTACTACCACTTTAACCGGTCTTGGCTGCATAATACAATCGACACGGTTTGTGCACTGTCTGTAAACACTTGAAAATTCTGGTTTTCCATTGGAAAAAAATATGGACCTTGAAGGTCTGAAATTCACAGCCAGTCTTTTCAATTCTTGAAAAATCCCAAATTATCCTATTGCATTAGTTTTAAAATGGACTCTGTTTTATATTTTTTTTAGCTTGACCAACTTGTCAGTTAGGGCTGAGCTGATAAGATGGCCCTTTGTCCGTCATCCGTCCATCCACAATTAACATTTCAGCTTCTTCTCTATAACTGTCAGCCATGTTTACTTCAAATTTGGTGGGATGTACCTTGGGTAGGTCTTCACCAAGTTTGTTGAAAAAGTCACGCTCCAGTGATTTTTGGATTTTTTATTTTTCTATTTTTATTTATTTTTTTTTTTGAGGGGGGACAAATCTTAAACAAATGTCTCTGAAACCGCTCACCCAATTGCTTTGATATCACACAGGGACACTCCTAGGGACCCCTAGTTGTTCACCACGTGGCGCTGCAATTATTTCTATTTGTGTGTTTGTGTGTGTGTGTGTGTGTGTGTGTGTGCTTTGCTATTTTTGACTTCTCCAGAACCATCACTCACATTAAGCTGAAAGTTATAGGATATGTTCCTATTGGAAAAGGCAAACAAAACTGTTCTCTAGGTGGCACTGCTGTGGATTCCTGATTTTTAACGATTTTTTATTTTTTTTTATTTTTTTTTTTTATTTGGGTACTTCAAGTTAAATGCTCCTTTCCTAATGATTACTATGTAAGTCTCTGGGCATTCTAATGCTTATAACAGCTGGGTGACAACCCAGACATTTTTTTTCCCAAGAATTCTTTCTTTCTTTCTTTCCTTCCTTCCTTCCTTCCTTCCTTCCTTCCTTCCTTCCTTCCTTCCTTCCTTCCTTCCTTCCTTCCTTCTTTCTTTCTTTCTTTCTTTCTTTCTTTCTTCTTTAAGACCAAATTTGTCCGGAATGTTCTCTCTGACACTATCATTCCGAAAACCACCAAACTTGCCATTGTGACTGACCTACCTGTGAAATTGAGCACCTGGTTTGGAATAGTCATGATGTTTAAAATTATGCAAATTAGGGGCACTTAAAATTTTGAAAGCTCTAGATCTTCCGAACTAGTGCAGATAGACAAAAAATTTCAATGTGCATATACAGGTTTGTGACACCTGCCAATATAATGGACAGTATATGAAAGTGCCTTTCTTTCTTTCTTCCTTTCTTTCTTTCTTTCTTTCTTTCTTTCTTTCTTTCTTTCTTTCTTTCTTTCTTTCTTTCGTTTTTCTTGAAATTATGCAAATGAAGGGCAATTAAAATTTTAAAAGTTCCATATCACCCAAGCTATTGCAGTCAGGCTCAAAATTTCAATGTGTATGTACAGATTTGAGACACCTGCCAATAAAATGGACAGTAAATGAAAGTTGTAGAATTTCAAACTATGCCAATCAGAGGCACTGAAAAATGTAAAAGTTGAATATATCTAAAACTATTATACATATAGATGCCATTCCAACTTCAATCTAAAAGTTTGTGGCAAAGCCGTATCCAATGAACCAAAGTTGTAGGATTCTAATTTATGCAAATTAGGTGAATTTGCTTGATTTAAATCATGAATAGCTTCAAAAATATTACAGATAGAGGTGCCATTCCAATTTCAATCCATAGGCTTGTGACATAGCCACATCCAATGAACCATGATCCAAAAATTGCACAATTTTATGTGATGCAAATTAGGCAAATACATAAAATTAAAATGTTGAATAGCTGCGAAACTGTTATGGATATTGGTGTCTTTCAACTTCAGTTGATAAGTTTGAGACATGGCTACATCCAATGAACAACGAACAAAAATTGTAACATTTAAAATTATGCACATTAGGCTAATACACAAAATTTCGATTATTTAGAACAATGGCAACGTGCAACATTTCAAACTGTTCTCATTTTGAAGGCATCCAAATTTGCTGTGAAGCGTTTTTTTTCTATTTCACATTTTTGACTTCTTTTCTGAAACTTTCAACCAAATTGACCTCAAAATTTGTGAAGATCTACCTTGGGTCAGTCGTTACGAAGATGGTTTAAATTGTCACACTCCATTGATAATTTTTACTTTTCATGCATTTTTTTTGGGGGGGGGGGTGACCAAATTTTAAACAATCTTCGTCTCTGAAACTGGTCACTCAATTGCTTTGATATGACACAGGACCACTCCTAGGGATTCTCGTGGCGCTGTGAATTTTTCCTAATTTTTGATGCTTTTTTTGTGTTTTTGCTATTTTCCGCTTATTCTCCAGAACCGTCAATCAGGTTAAGCTGAAACTTGGTGGATATGTTCTTCGTGGAAGAGTCAAACAAATTGTTCACTACGTGGTACTGCTATGGATTCCTGATTTTGAACTTTTTTTTTAATTCGGTGCTTATTGGCAAATGAACCTTTCCTATTGACTTCTATGCAAGTCAATGGGCATTCTAATGCTAATAGACACTTTGGACTTCTCTGAAGAAACCGTCCGTCAGATTGGCCCTAAAAGTGGTGGCAATGTATCTCAGTTGGGTCCCTACCAAATTTTTTTGAATGGTCATGCTCCAGTGATTTTTTATTTTTTTGTGATTTTTTCGGAAAATCTTTTAGAGAGTTTTACATGAAAATTTCGTGTAATGGTTATAACTTATAATTTTTGGCCAGATGTGTGCCAAACATGGTTAAGATGTACCTTTCATAAGTGTCTACATATTTTGTGTAAATGATCATGCTCCAATGATTTTTTAACTTTGACCTCATTCCCAAGGTGACAAGACAACTGACATGAAAGTTATTGTTCACTCGATAACTTGACATCTGTTTTGAGTTAGGAACTTGATGTTGCATATGTTAATGTTTCTCTATGAAGGTCACGCTTAGACAGTACAGGAGTGACCTTGACCTCGTTTCTAGGATCATAGTGCAACATACATGAGTTTTACTCTTCACTGTAACTTGAGAGTACTTAAACTGGAACCTTGATGTTGCACATGTTAGTGTTCTTCCATAAAGATCAGACTTTCTCAACACATGGATGACCTTGATCCTATCCCAAGCTCACAGAGCTGCAAGTGTGATGAATCTTTAGGTTAGCTGAGTATGGACTGTTCACACAAACCTCTTGTTACCTGTTATATTTATATGCGAAGTTCTGCTGCTTTGCACATAATCTGTCCACTAAAGTTGATGATGTTGAGCAAAATAATCAAGTAAAGATTTAAATGATGTATTCATGGAATTAAGCCTTGGGCTTATGATAAATTCATTTGACTTCAAACGTATACCCTTCGTTTGTAGGATCATGCATTAAAAAATAAAATAAAAGACATAACAGCAGCTTTGCTTGCACCAGTTCCCCATGGGATATATTGCACAGATTGGACTATGAATCGCATCCTTCATCTCCATGCATATGTGTTGTATTGCATGTTGGTACATTGTAATCATAAACATATATTTCATGAACAAGAAGGTGGAATTAAAATAACATACATTCTGCAGGGCCGTTAGTGCCATGCAACTTGAATTCATATGACGAAAAGGGTTCGCAGGAGTGTAGACATAATTTGTCAGTTACAGCATAGATTCAATTGTTGTTTGCTGACTCTCGGGTCGAAACACACGTATCAATAAAATATTAAATGTAAAAACGAGAGAATGGCGGAATGGTGTACAGTGTACTGTCTTATGCCGGGGGAGGTTTTAATTGAAAGGATTTAGTATTTCTTGGCGGGACATATTTATCATCTTATAAAAAATGGCACCATGGATTACATGCCGGGGTGCATAAAAATATATTCAGGCTTGTCTGTTTGATTACATTTAGATTTTGAGAAAAAAAAAACAGTTTCATATTTGTGAAACGGAGATATTAACAACTCAACTTGGAAAACTAACAGTATCAGTGGGACTTTTCAATTGATTGATTTTAATGTGTTAAATTAAGGTATCCAAGGTAAAATGTTCACCATATTAATGATCAAGTAAGGATGAATGTTGTAACGCATCAGATAAACATTTAACTATCAGGGTGGTTTTAATGTAGAAAACTGATCTAGAGTCTGTCTTAACTCGTTAAGAGACCTATGACCCTACAGATCATATTATGCACAAAAATTTCAATATAACATATTCATGGTATTCTATATGACCATACATACATTCACATTAACGTGAGTGGATTTTTTTTAACATCACAAAATTTTCTTCCTGATGCCAACTTAAAAGACTGGTTATTTTACGAAACTTTATTTTTCTAAAAACTAATTATTGGGCAATGAAGAACCAATAATCTCACACATGAGTTGATGTTAGTTTAGGAATCATTACCATAAGGTTTATTTTGAAGTATGCTAGTTTTATTTTTGATGATTAAATTCAAAACTGATTTTTGAATATTTTCAGTAGTTTTTATGAAAAATTTTTTCTTGGTCCAACAAAGTCATAGGTATTGGGCTGTCGTCAAAGGCAATAGCAGGAGCAACTCACATTGAAGTTATTGATAATAATATGGCAAAAAAGTTCATTTCAAGGGTTTCATTAGGTCATACAGACTGTAAATCTAAACAGTAGTGTGATTATAATAAGAGGACTGTGTGAACAGCCCATGCTCAGCTGATGTACAGATTCATCACACTTGTGTTTCTGTAAACTTGAGATAAGACAAAATAGGTAGACACTTATCAAAGGTACATTACTACCAAGTTTGGCATAATAACCAATAGGAAAGGACAACTTTGTTTGACCTTTTTACAAGGAACATATCCACAAAGTTTCAGCTTAATCTCAGGGACGGTTCTGGAGAAAAAGTTTAAAATAACGGAAACAGTCTAGAAATCATTATTTTGTTTTAGATACTGCGCTACCTATTATACAAATTAAGAACTAGGAGTCCCCAGAAGTGTTCCTGTGTGACATCAGTGGTTTCGGAGAAGTTTTTCTTAAAGATTTGTCAAAAAAAAAACAAACAAACAAACAAACAAACAAACAAAACAATTATTATAAAAAATAAAAAAAACAAAAAATCGCTGGAGCGTGACCACTTGGACAAACTTGGCAGCAATCCCCTGAAGGTAAATGCCTACCAAGTTTTAAGTGAATCTGGTTGATGGTTCCAAAATATGAATTAGCATTAGATCTATAATGCCCTGTGACTTACATAATAATCAATAGGAAAGGTGCATTTATCTATAAGTACCCAAATTGAAAACATCAGGAATCCACAGCAGTGCCCCATACTGAACAACTTTCTTTGACCCTTCCACAAGGAACATATCCACCAAGTTTCAGCTCAATGAGAGTCACGTTTCAGGAGAAAAGTCGAAAATGGAAATAACACATAAAAAAATAAATAAATTAAAAATAGCAAAAAATCGCAGCGCTACCTGGTGAATAAATTCAGAACAAAGAGTCCCTAGGAGTGTTCCTTCCTGACATCAAAGCGATTTGGTGAGCGGTTTCAGAGAAGAAGATTTTTTAAGATTTGCCACCCCCCCCCCCCAAAAAAAAAATCATTAAAAAAATCCAAAAAGCAATGGAGCATGACCATTTGAAAAAATCTCCAAGAGACCGACCCTAGGTACATTGCCACCAAGTTTGAAGTCTATCTGATTGACGGTTTTGCAGGAGAAGTCAAAAATATGAATTAACGTTCGAATGCCCATTGACTTACATAGACATCAATAGCAAAGTTGCATTTATCGGTGAGTACCCGAATTGAGAAAATCGTTAAAAATCAGGAATCTGCAGCGTTGCCTCCTAGTGAACAAGTTTGTTTGACCCTTCCGCAAGGAACATATCCCCATAGTTTCAGCTTAATCTGAGTGACGGTTCTGGAGAAGAAGTCGAAAATATTCATAACACACACAAATCATAAAAACATAAGAGAAGATTTTTTTTTTAATTTGCCCCAAAAGAGAACCGCCAAAATCATTTAAATAATCCAAGAATCACTGGAGCATAACCAATTGAACAAACTTGGTAGAAACTCACCCAAGGTACATTGCCACCAAGTCTGAAGTGAATCTGGCTGACGGTTTTGGAGTAGAAGTCGATTGTTGACGACAGACAACGGACAAAGGACTATAAGAAAAGCTCAGCTACTGACAAGTCAGCTGAGCTAAAAAGCTGGTTGCAATACGGGAGTGGTCTCTTTATGGGGGATTTTAAATGAATATTCTACTGTTTTATTAGTATATACAATTATATGCATACCAAATAACAGTCCTTGAGGAACAAATGTATACAATGTATATTATTTTGTTTTGAATTTCGCACCTGCTTCTATTTGAATTTATACAGTGTAAGTCACCTAAACTAGAAAATATTTTGAAATTGACAAAATCATCCAAAAGAGGAGGGCATTTACAGTAGAAAAAATATGTAAGTTTGTCAGTGTAACATATTTTTTGTTTATCATTTGGCACAATTCAAAGTAAGAGATGTCGGGGTATAATGCAGTATATGCAAAGTTCCACCTTTGTCACGCTGGTAATTTCATATTACCTGCATGGGCATCATAACAAGTTAACAATTTGATGCCTTTCAAGTTGATCTACACAAACAATGCTTTTAATGATGGCCTTCTTTGATATGTACACAAGGCCACATCATTTTTCTTTTTTTCAATTTACCGGCCCTTCTATTTTCAAAATTTGCAAAAAATGGGGAAAATGAAATTTAAAATGGGGATTTTTTCGACATTTTTAAAATCAGTACATAGACATAAAGAAAAGTCATTTAACATCCTGTTGATTTACACTTTTCTTAGATATAGCCGGCTCTTAACTGTTTCTTTCTAATACAAAAGCTTTAGAATACGATGTTTATAAATTTATTCTATTTAACTAACTTGACAGAGCAAAAACAAAAGAACATGATTCTCGATCTTCATTATCTCTGACTTTTTTGGACTCCCTCCTGTTTTCAAATTTTGGTCATCAAGCCCGCAAACCGAGAATTGATAATTTACCGAATGCATTTTTTATTTAATGAATTACATTAAAATGTTTATATCCATTACATAAAAATTCTAAACAACTAATTCAATATTTCAGTCTCACGCTCTACCCTCCATGGTTACAGACTGTCAGCATGGACAATATGACAAGAATTCATTATGATTCTCATTTTTTCCAAATGTTGAATAAAATCTGAGATCAAACATTGTATATTCTCAGTGTAAGCACTACATATACCTCAATTGGCAACACTCAATGTCACATGAAAGATAGAAGAATGAAACATACATTTTGGAGTATATGCAGTGATAGTATTTGCACTTGGTAATGTATATGCGCGGTCGGCTAGTCAGTATCACACAAAGGTTGCCATCACTGGCTTAAATTTTGATAATTGACTGTTTATGGCTGAAGATTGAGGATTAATTTTATGGAAATTGGTGGTATAGATGTTTTGATATTGTACAAGAAAGGCAAAAATGTAGCTTTATCTACAGCACAAAATTTGACCACGTTGACATAGAGAAACACTTGAAATTGACATGTAATCTAGCTGAGAGTATTTTGATATTTCATAGTTGTGGTCAGATATTTTTTTTAGAAGTAAGCAGTCAAGTATGCATGTGCTCAAACTCTGTGTGAGTTAGCTGGGGGTGGGAAGTGAGGTTCATGTTCATACCATACCAAATCTCAACAAAAAAAGACCTGAAAGTATGAAACAAGGGCCTGTTGTTTTTTTTTTTTTTTTTTTTTTTTTTTTTTTTTTTTAAAGCTTTCTCCTTTGTGACACAGTAGGCTGACTACACTAAAACCAAAATAAAATTTTATCGATCGTAACATCATATTATGGTCATGCTAAGAAACGCTGGTTTATATACAAGGACCAGATATGAAATACCCCTATTCCCTATCACCATATTGTTACTGAGTAGCAGCCTGAATATATTTTCATTTATACATTATGGACAGTGTGTACATGGCTCAGATCAATGCATTACCAAGAATATAGGCAGAGGGTTGCTTATTTTTACTCCATTCACAAGCACCTTTCATAGGATTTTTCATGGTACTTCATGTCTGCACTCAAAATTTATATTCATAATTGCAGAGAGTTTATGGGGTTTCTCCCCATACCTTTTTGGTGTGTGTGTGTGTGTGTGTGTGTGTGTGTGTGTGTGTGTAATATATGTAAACATAGATCTACTTTATTCATCTGTAGCTGTGTTCAACATCTGTCGGATTTCTCAGTGTCCAACTTCTACAAATTTGAGATGTTGGTTATACATGTAAACTTTTCTGCATACAACATACAACTGGACAGTGTTCTGTGGTCACCCAGTAATGTAGCTTATGTGTGCCCCTGACCTGGGAACTAAATGTTACGCATCTATATGTAATATGTCAGGGAGCCGGGAATGTTTGTGTTACCGCTAACATGTGTGCTGTTTTATTGCCATGATAGGACTACACTTTCAATTAGCAGTGGGCTCTTGTTTCATTGGTAGAATTTTGCAAAGGAAGGGGAAAATCACACTAGTCGTGTGACTCGCGGTGTGATACTGACTGATTGCAATGAGGGCGGGTGTCACTTTCACCTGGCTTGATCAAATTGCCATTATGTGATGCTCATGTGTGTGCGCACACACACACACGTGTATCAACGTTCCATGCCGATAACATGACACCCTACTGGGAACCACTGGCTGACACCAACTTGACAGCAAGAATGCAAAAACAAGCGGATAGCAAGGGGGTACTCACATAACAAACCCTGCCAGAAAAAAGCATCTTCCTCAACTATCATAGTTTGTCCACTCCACTGTTTCCATCACTACTAATGATGATGTGAACATCTGGCAAAAGTTAAAAGCCACGCAGTTCAAAGAGGATATGTGCCGCATCATGAAAGTAAGTTGTATCTATCTGTCAAGGAATATTTTCACAAACACTGACGTACATGCATGTATGTGTGTTCTGTGTCATCTAAAATGAGTTGTTTCAAGATTGATAATGCTACCACAGCAAATAGCCTAATTTAGCTGATGCACAAAGAGTTTTTGTTGTTTGGACGCTGTTCATGCAAGAAGATTGAGTGTATGGGGGTAAGGCAGGTGGTTTCCAATTGTGCTAGTAGAGTAAATTATTTTCCCCCAATGCAGAGTACAGAAAACAAGAATATTCCGGAATACTGGTCAGTAGGGAAAATTGGAGGCCTTCAGTATGATGTTGGTACTCAAGAAAGAATATACCCCTGTGCCGCAGTGCAGAAATACACTGTACCCTTACCCTCACCCCCCCCCCCCCCAAGCCCCAATATATTGCTGTAGTTTATTCTTGAATTCACATAGTGATAAAAACACCAATAATTTCAAATTGGGATCTTCATCAGATTGAAATTACTTTGTACCATTGAGTATGTTCTATAATTTGCGTGCAGACTAAACATCAAATTTCCAATGTATCAAATGGAAATTTTCATTGATCTTCATTCGTTCATTTTGCCACTTACAATTCTGTACTCACTGGTTGGGCCTCTTCACACTCATACAACATGGTGGGCTACTTTTTAGACCAAGCACGCATTCAGAGGAGTATTTACACACGTTGCGATGTGTTGTCTGAGTTTTTTTTTGTTTGTTTGTTTTTTTTATGTCAGCCTGGTCAAATTTTGTGCTGTAATAAAGCTACATTTTCTGGGGTTTTTTTGACAATATGAAAACATTTATACCACCAATTTCCATATTAACCCCTCAATCTTCAGCCATAAACAATGAATTATCAAAATTTTAAGCCATTGATGGCAACCTTTGTGTGATACTGACTAGCCGGCCGCTCATATACATTACGAATTGCTCATATTTTAGATTCTGTCACTGCATATATGCAAACATGTATGTTTCATTCTTTTATCTTTCATGCGACGTTGACTGTTGCAAATTTAAATACATGTAATGAGAATCAAAATATACTCTTATCATTGCTCATTCAGACAGTCTGTAACCAAGGAAGGTAGAGAGAGAAACTGAAATGTTGACTCAGTTGTACATGTACTTTTTTATGTAATGGGTATAAAAGATTTTAATGTATTTCATTAAATAAAAATGCTTTTGTTAAATTATCAGTTCTGAACTTTTGCATTGAGCATTGCCTTAAATTAAAATACAACCAACACTTTTACCATTAACATTGAAATCCCCCCCCCCCCAAAAAAAAGTCATGCAAACTACTAGCTGTAACCAGGGAAATGCCTCTCTGGCACTTCCCTGCCGTAACTATGTGATTTACCTTTTCCAAAAAGCCCCCCCCCCTTTTTTTTTGTGGTTTACGGACTAGATGACCAAAATTTGAAAATGGGAGGGAGCCTAAAAAGTCAGAGATAATGTAGATTGTCAAGAATGTTCGTTTGGTTTGGCTCTGTCAAGTTATGTAATTTGGACAAATTTATAAACCTTGTATTCTTAAGCTTGTCTATAATAGGAAGAAACAGGTAAAAGCTGCTTATTCCTGGGAAAAGTGTAAATTAACGAGATATCAAATGACTTATCTGTGGATCTATGTGCCTATTTTGAAAAAAAAAGGAAGAAAAAATTCAATTTTTGTAATTAAAAAAAATGATGTGGCTTTGTATACAGAAAGAAGGCTATCATTAAAAGCTTTGTTTGTGTAAGTCAACTTGAAAGGCATCCAATTGGTAACTTTTTATGATGCCCATGCAGGTAATATGAAATTACTAGTGTGACAAGGGGATACATTGCCTCTACTACATTCAACCCTGACATCTGTTGGCTTGAATTGTGCCAAATGATAAACAAGAAATATGTAACACTGACAATTTAATATACTGTTTCTTCTGTAAGTGAGCTTCTCTTTTGAATAATTTTGTCAATTTTCAAATATTTTCTAGTTTTGGTGACTTACTCTCTATGAATTTAAAACGGGTGCAAAATTCAAACCAAAATAATACATCTTGTATACATGTGTGCCTCAATAACTGTTATTTAGCATGTATATAAATGTACATACCAATAATACAGTAGAATATTCATTTAAAATCCCCAATAAAGAGACCACTCCCCTCTTGCAACCAACTTTTTTTTCACACTTCTGTTTACATTTGCAGTCTGTCTGATCTAGTTTGACCTCTAAAATGAAACCTTTTTGTCATTCAAAATAACTTCAATGTGAGTTGCTCCTGCTATTGGCTTTGACCAAACCCCTATACCTATAACTTTTTGTTGGACCAAGAAAAAAATTCCTTCTTAAAAACTGCTAAAAATACTCAAATATGAGAAATTTTGAATTAAATAATAAAAACTTTGATTTCTAGCATACTTCAAAATAAACCTAACGGTAGTGAATCATAAACTAACATCAACTCCTGTGAGGTTAGTGGTTCATCATTGCACAATGATTAGTTCTTTAGAAAAATAAAGTTTTGTTAAAAAACCAGTATTTTAAGTGGTCATTAGGAAGAAACTTTTGTGACGTTCAAACAAAATCCACCCAAGTATATGTGGAAGTTTGTATAGTCATGTGGTATAACATAAAATGTAATATTGAAATTGTTGTACATTATGTAATATTTAGGGTCATGGATCTCTTTAAGAGTTAAGACAGACTGTAGATCAGTTTTCCACATTAAAATCACTCCCAGTTAAATGTTTATTTGATGCGTTGTAACATGTATCCTTACATGATCATGAATATGAGGAACATTTTTACCTCCGATACTCTTATTTAACACAAAATCTAGTAAAAGTCCTACTGATAGTGTTGCTTTTCCAAGTTGAGTTGTTATAATTTCAGTTTCACAAAAATGAAGCTGGTTGCTCGTCAAAATTGAAACGGCAAACTTCATTCTAATCCATTGTACCATTTTTTATGAGATTATAAATATGTACATGTACAGTCACGAAATACTAAATCCATTCAATTAAAACCTCCCCATGCATAAGACAGAACATCATTTCGCAATCCTCTCTTTTTTATACTTAGTTTTTATTCATAGGTGTGTTTTGACTGGAGAGTTAGCAAACAACAATTGAATCTATGTTGTTACTACCAAGTTATGTAAACACTACTGCGAACCCTTGTCACCATATGAATTCAAGTTGCACGTCATTCGCGGCCCTGCAGAATGTGTGTGGTTTTTTTTAAATTCCATATTCTTGTGCGTGAAATGTAAAGTTTATAATTAAAATATACCAATATGCAATACAACACATATGCATGGAGATGAAGGATGTGATTCATAGTCCAGTCTGTGCAATATAGCTGATGGGGAGTGGGTGCAGGTAAAACTGCTGCCATATCTTTTATTTCTTTTTTAATCTGTAATCCTACAACCGAAGGCTAGGTCTGAAGTTTAAAGTTTTTTTGCAGAAGTTAGAGTCTTAATTTCATGAGTCCATCATCTAAATCTTTAGTTGATTATTTTGCTCAGGATTATTAACTTTAGTGAATAGGCTATGTGCAAACCAGCAGAACATCGTATATAAATATAATTAAAAGGCAACCAGATATTGCGAGATCCATGCCCCTTCGCTCATTTATAACCTTGCTAATTACAGGTCTCGTATTAGAATGACTGTAGTCAATAAAAATAGGCTATCACTGTGACCAAGATACTTGACATACTGACCTACTTTTATGTATGACACACTATTGTGTCCAGATACACATGTGTGCAAAGTTTCATGATTCTCAGTCAAAGGACAACTGAAGTATAACCCGGGCATGAAGTGTAATGTAGTTTTACATAATGTATCACCATGACCCAGATACTTGACCTACTGACCTACTATTGTTTCATGACACACTTCCAGGTCAACATACAGGTATGTGTGAAGTTTCATGAAATTAAGTTAAATAGTAAAGGATTTATAGCTCTGATACGATTTTACAAGAATATGTCACTGTGATCCAGAGACTTGATCTAGTGACCGACCTTTGGTTCATGACACACCCTTATGCGTAGCTGCACCTGTGTGTAAAGGTTAAGTAATCTAACTATAAGAGCAGAATTACAGTTCCGCCATGAAGTGTCATGTAGTTTTACATGATTTCGTCACCATGATCCAGATACTTTATCTGGTGACCTACTTTCGGTACATGACACACCTTTATGTGTAGATACATCTGTGTAAAGTTTCATTAATCTAAGTCACATAAAGTAAAGGAATTATATATAATCTGGACACGAAATACAAGAATCTGTCACTGTGACCCAGATACTTGACCTAGCGACATAATTTTGGCACATGATGCACCCTTATGTCAAGATTCACCTATGTTTAAAGTTTCATTAATTTAAGTTGAGGTATAAGCGAGTTATACACCGGACACAATTGCGGACAGGGACGCATGGACACGCGGATGTATGAAATAAGTGATTTCTGTGTGCCCCTCCTCCTTTTGGAAAGGGGCATAACGAGGAAAAATAATGAAATGGAGTCCATTTTATAACTAATGCAATAGGATAATTTGGGATTTTCCAAGGATTAAAAAGACCAGCCGTGATTTTCAGACCTTCAAAGTCCATTTTTTTAATGGAACTTCCAAGTGTTTCTAGACAGTGTTTGAACCAATTATGCATCCAAGGTCTATTAAATGTTTTATTTATGTCTGTGTACCAACACAGATATATTGTTTTTCTATCTTTCTTTCTTTCTTTCTCTCTCCCTTCCTTCCTTCCTTCCTTCCTTCCTTCCTTCTTTCTTTCTTTCTTTCTTTCTTTCTTTCTTTCTTTCCAAGCAAATTTGTCAGACATTTCATTTGAAAACCATTATACGTAGAAACCCCAAAACTTGGCATGATTATACTTCCATACATGAAGTATTGAATTTTTGTAAAAAAAGTTCAACGGTTTTGAAAATTATGCAAATTAGGGTCATTTGAAGAGTTGTATCTTGAATATCTCCAAAATTATTATGGATACAGAAAACCAATTCTTATTCAATGAATATGTTTGTACCACTGCACATTTTTGTAATTTACATGCAACCCGTAAAAGTAAAAAAATCAAGGTCCTTTGGACCTTATAAATTTTCATCTAGCCATAACTCTGTCAATTTTCAACCAATTTTAACCATGTTGGACCCCAGTTGCAGGTATTGCAACACTGCATATTTTTGTAATTTACAAATAAACTCTAAAGGTCAAAGGTCAAGGTCATTTGGACCTTTGAAATTTTCATGTAGCCATAACTCAGTCAATGTATATCCGATTTTGATCATGTTGGGATCAAATTGTAGCTAATGTAACACTACACATATTGTGACTTACAAGTGACCTATATATTTCAAACATCAAGATCATTTGGACCTTTGAAATTCTCATGTAGCCGTAACTCAGTTTTTTATCCAAATTTAATCATGTTGGACTCAAATTGTAGCTATTGTAACACTGCAAATTTTACTTATTGTGGCTTCCAAGGATCAAAGGTCAAGGTTATCTGGACCTTTGAAAATTTCTCCCAGCCATGACTTGGTCAATTTTCATCCAATTTTAATCATGTTGGGCTCAACTTGTAGATATTACAAAACTGCATGTTTTTGTAATAACAGGTAACTTGTAAAGATCAAAGGTCAATGTCATTTGGACCTTTGAAAGTTTCATCTTGTCGTACTAAACTTGGTCAACTTCTCTATGATTTGGTTCATGTTGGGCTTAAATTGTAGGTATTGTAACACTGTATATTTTTGTAATTTACATATGACCTTAAAATGTCAAGGTCATTTGTACCTTGAAATTTTCATGCAGCCATTAGCTTAATGGAATATGAAGTACCACAGGACAAAAGTTGTAGGTATTATTATTTACAACTTTTGAAGGCACACAGACAGGTTTGCTTTGAAGCAAATCTTCTTTTCTAGTTGGCTCCTGCATGTTGTTCCTGTCATAGTGGTATCACTCGACAATTGAGATACTAAATGAATACCCTGGAATATAAACTGTAGATTAGGTACTACACATGTTTGTGTTTTACTTATTCTTTCGCACATGCAAAAACATGTACCTCTGTTGAAGTTATGTGTTTTTGTTTCAGATTTGGAGGGTACCTGTGATTTTTAGTCCTTTGAGCAGGATCACAGAGAAACGTCCTCTTCTGTGTCACTGTGATATAAATATAGCCAGTGGTTTTGGTGAATTCCTACACTGGGTCCAGTTGCATCTTAGTCAGTCATAACAATCTCCAGCTGTCCATGTAAGCAGTGTTACACTGTTTAGCGATAAGGTAATAAGCAGTGGTCCCAGGACGGTGTGGAGGGTGTCTGATGTTCATACTCAATGTGAGGATGGAGTGACCCGGGAAGTCGTATAGGTAATCATTTCTGTCTGATGACAGCTATAGAGGGACTATTGTATACCAATGGCCGATAGAGTTGAATCGGACAAAACTTAAAATTGACCTCATAACTGCTTATTTCTTCTATCTGACACATATCACAATGCGAATACACACTTTTGTGATTTATTGTATGGGCTCGAGGTGGGGAATGGATTCAAGAAATCTGCATCAGGAATTATTATCTCATGGGGGGGGGGGGTCATTTGATCATTTTCCCCCACCCCAACAGTGGATGTTGCGTGGCCGGCTGATTTGATCACATGGTGGCAAACATTTTATAGACTGTCATGCTTCACATTTTGACCCAGCTTATAACACTCCCTGATGAGCGCCATACCTCATAGCCAAAACGTTTTGCTGGTTTGTTTTCAATTGTTTATCATGGGTGAATGTTTAAAAATTTGGCTACAGTCATATAGTCAGTATTTCTTCGCTTTTGTGCTCATTTATATCTGTGGACTGGAAAAGAAATGTCCAAAACTAGATAAGATGATTTGCTGCATAGCAAATCAGTGTGTGTGTCTTCAACGCATATTAGTATGGCAATGTACAACTATTCCATAACACAGGAATAGAAGTTGGAATGGCATCTCTATCTATTATAACTTTTTGAAGTTATTCACGATTTAAAATTTCTAATGGTGCTAATAAGCATAATTTGAATTGCTACAATTTTTGTTTTACATTCAAGAGATACGCAATGGTAAAGAAGTTGGAATGACATCGCTATCTATCATACTTTTGAAGATATTCAAGATTTAAAATTTCAAATGCCCCTTATTTGCATAATTTTAAACATCTTCATTCCTGTGCATAAAAAGGTCAAACTCCTTGTTTGGAAGTACAATCCTGCCAAGTTTGGAGTTTCTAGGTAAAATGGTGTCAGAGAAAAGTGATGGACAAATTCACCGGTAAAGAAGGAAGAAAGAAGGAAGGAAGGAAGGAAGGACGGACGGACGGACGGACAGACGGACAGAGGTGCTTTGTCTGGACAGACAGATAGACCGACAGAAAGAAAGAAAGAAAGAAAGAAAGAAAGAAAGAAAGAAAGAAAGAAAGAAAGAAAGAAAGAAAGAAAGAAAGAAAGAAAGAAAGAAAGAAAGAAAAAAGTGTGTTGACACATACACACTTTAAATATCAGATATGTCTTGGGTGTTTTCCTGCATCCCACTGCGGTACCTGTTAAGTAGTTTTTATGAAAAAAAACCTAGATCATTTGAATTTTTTTTATTGCGGGGTATGGGTGAAAGAAACCTCATGAAGGGTGTAGAGATTATGACTTTACGTATCACACATAATAAGCTGGACACAAACCGGAGTTGTGGAGCCAATTGGAGCCTAAATGGACTGTAGTCTTGAATGGAAAATATGGGAATGCTGGTCCTGTGCAGTCGTATTTGACAGAGGTTAAATACATGCACTTTGCTACGTTTTTAATGACACTTTCGTACGCCACAGACTTTGCGTTGTAAAGAAAGGGCTTTCATGTGTTCTCGTCTTCTGACAAGGGCTATCCAACAGTTTTTGAATGGAAAGCACATAATGAGTTTTACCCAATTCAGGGCAATTTTGCAGAAAAGCATATTTTTAACACCAGGAGACAAAGGCAATTAGGTTAGAATTTTTGGCGATCAAAAGTCTATAGCAGGGGCAAATTTAGAGGGGAGTCAGACGGGTCCTGGACTCCCCTTTTTGAGGTCCACAAAAAAAAAAAAAAAAAAGAAAAGAAAGAGGAAAGGAGACAGAGAAGATAAACGACGTGGGACTCATTAACAAGACCAGAAAGAAGTACATAGGCTTACATATTCAGTTTTAGTTGCAAACTGAGATAAGGAAATCGTACAACCAAGCAGCTAGCATACAGCATGGTTCAAAACAACCACACTGCAGAGGTAGCCCAGAGAGGCAGTTGCATGTGAAACTACTTCCAGATGTGGAGATGGGTGCAGCACTTGACTTCCCGGCCAGTGTCCTGTGTTTGGTCAAATTTTAAATGCAAGGGTCAGTGAGTGTCATTCGGCCCAGATACTCCTTGCGGCCACCAGGCTTGCTCTTGTGAATGATGCATGTGAATGGAGTCATGACCTAACTTTGACACGCAATGATTTAATCCACACAGTGACATGTTTGCTTGCTTTAATGTTGGGCTTAATATAATTGGTATTTGCAATAAATATGGATCGTTTTCTTATAAAGAAGCCAAAACTTGAACAGATAAGGTCCCAAGAAACTATGGATGGACAAAAGGTAAGAACTATTATCATTACGTAAACCAAATACCATGAAGTGAAATGTGTATGCTTATCCCCCCTCCCAGCAGCAGGGAGGCCAAATGTAGTGGATTTTGTGTCTCAGGGAAATCAAATCATCCTATTAAAATACAGTCTCAAATGCCAGGAAAATGCATCTCAGAGCATCTATTTTTTTTTAAAATCCCCCCTCCCCCGCTGTTACCTTTGTCGCTTTCACACGCGCGCTTTGGGCTTTGTTTAAGTCACTGATCCCCCTTTCCTGAAATTCTGCATCCACCCCTGTATAGTTTGCCCTGTGTCGAGGATTCCCAAACAAACTTGGGTGTATCACACGGAAGAAAGATTTGGCGTGTACTGTAGTTATCCCTGCGTCGGTCCATGTCAGCAAGTAAAACTTCACTCATGAAGGTATACAGCTTTGGCACAAATGTTTACGCATTTTATCACGGGTTCTAACAAATGAACGCCAACAGGACGCGGAAGATGACTAAGGGCCAAATAGGTCACCCTCCTCCCTTCCAGCGCCATGTTTGATGAACTGGCAATCTTTTGGCATGAATATTTTAAAAGTTTTTACCTAACCCCAGACTCCACACTCCTCAACTGATACGCTACTTACATCAAACGCCCCTAAAACCTCAAAATCCAGGGCTCAAAATACGAACTCTGTTTTTGTATACGAAAGTACCAGTCAAATGTTCTCCATTAAAAAAAAAAATAATAAATAAATAAATAATTTTATTCATTTCAATTTTTCATTGCATGTTGAAAAGGGTAAGTGACTTCAGTCCAATTAGATTAAAAACAAACAGCTCTGGTCTTTCAAGTGAGTGTTTCCCCTCCTTTTGACATGATTCGGGATCAACTGAGTTTCTCCACTCACCGGTCACCTTAAGCTTTCATGCAGCCACACAAGGGCTAATGAGTCTTTTCCCTCGTGTAGGCCCCGCTTCGAATTTCTTGTGCCAGGTAGGCGAGTGTTTCCACTCACCAAAGCCTTGATGCAGCTAATCTGAGTGAGTGGTTCCCCTCATTTGGGCCTCATTTGGGATATTTTGTACCGAATGAGGGTTCCCACTCATCGATGGCATTGTGCAGAAGGTCCAAAGTGAGTGGTTCCACTCAGTTGGGACCTTTTTTCCAAGGTTTTGTGTAGAATGAGTGTTTCCACTCATACAAAATGTAAATCTGTAGACCTAACAGGCATCACAATCCTAAATTCGCAGCAACATGTTCCCAATTTCCGTAAATTCAGCCAAAAAACAGAAAAATGGATTTTCTGTTTTTAAAATAAGTTGTGTTATTCTCAAGGTTATATTGCATTAGTTTGTGACGCTAACGCTCAGAAATTAATAACCCTTGATGTAAAAGTTTGTATCGCCACGACAATCTGCTAATACAGCCTATAATTACAAAGTTAACGGAAGACAGGCTGTGTTCTTTCTGTGGCATCGAAGGTCTGCGGTTGTATTTATCAACCTTTTGTTCTTGAAGACAACGTTGTTTTCATAATAATAAGATGCACTTTGTGATACAATAGGAGACACAGGCATGTTACACATCTGATAAAAGTGGTATCGGTTCATTATTTTAATTCATCCGGTCGGTGGACAGTGCTGAAGACTGTGACTGTACGCTTTTTTTCGTGAAACAGCTTGAACACTGTTTCTTAAAAGCGTCCCGAAAACTGCTCATGCTACCAGCATACACAAAAATGTTCACTGACGAATTGCTCATCATCAGTAACCTTACTGTAGCCCTGCAAAATTAAACAGCTGTACAGTAATACTTCACAGATATTGAAAATTATTATCCTACACCATATAGTACTATTTGTGACTAAAGAATCTGTAATAGCAATGCTTACAGAATTTAGTGTTAAAAACACATTTAACATGCGTATGCCCCATGGGAGGTCATAACATATTGTATTCTGATTTATGTTTTCGAGGAAAGTTAGATCATAAAAAGACACCACCATAACATTTTTTTTTCATCTTTTACTTAAAATGTTCTCAAATTGAGTTCAGTGACCTATAATATGTGCGTTATAAAACGTTAATGTTAATTTACTACACTATACATACCTGATGTAATGATTAGATATAAGGCCGGGATGTATAGCTTGCAGCAAAAGGTATACCGTAAGGGGTATCCAGCAAACCATGGCACAGATCACCAATCGGCTTGTTGTTTTCATAATCGTCCTTATCTTATTATGATCCACAAAGCCCCTGTTTCTAGTGCTTCCGTCGCTTTGAGGTCCGAGGTTCTATATTCGATACACATATTTTATCACAGCTTTCAACAAAAGAATTGACAGATAACATTGCATTTCAAATGAGAGTCCCGAATGTTGTCGTTGTATAAACATCAGATAATACAAAACGTGGAGTTTATCGGTGAGGTATGATGATGGTACGTCCACTCTATGACACCGGACATAAGCGGAAAAAAATATAATAGAACTCCTTGCGCATTTTGTGCCACAAAATCAAAGCTGGCCAAAGTATATCAAAGCAAATGCTGTAGTTTCGACTAGAAAGGAATTACACGCCAATCATCGTTTTTATTATCTCTTCTTTCTATTTAAATACCTCGTTCAAATTTAAAAGGCTGGAACCAAATGTTGGTTTGTCAGCAGTTTGATATGGATCAATTTAATCAAATGTTAGCAATTATGTCGAAGATCGTAATCTTTCGTTGTGGGTGTACCGGAAAGTTGCCATTTGTTTTCAACACGAGCAGCTGTTCTGGTAACAATAATACTGCAGGTGTGGCTGTTAAATTTAATTTTACCAGGCTATAAAGTTGTGTGATTTTCACCAGGGTCTAGGCCTGATACTGCACTGCGGTATCTATAATGTTTTGGGTAAACGATTACAAAAAACAAAGATCGGTCTAAATACTTCGAGAATACGTTTTTTCCATTAACTGTGTACGGCACCCACTTTACCTAAAAGCACTTACTGAACAATAATTCTGTCAATTAACAGTTTATCAAATCTAGGTTAAACCACACACATACAGAAGAGAAAAAAAAAAGAAAAGAAAACATACTAACTATGTGTATTGATCTAATATTATCCACGTATTTGAATATTCTAAATATATGCATATAGATCCAGTAACAAGCGATAGTAAAGAAACATCTAGCATATTTGGTCTGAAAAGATTTCAGAGTAGTATTTGCAATATGGTAAAGTTGGAGTCGATGTCTGTAATATATTCCTCTCGGAGCAGACTGTTATATATGTAGGTGTCTGACGCAATTATATTAAGTACATACCTTCTGATGAAGCTTTATAAATATACTGATATAGACACACATTATGACGATTATGGCCAATATGAGGGACGCCAGAAAGTTTGTGGCTGTGAACATGCCGTACGAATGTTCTGTATAGCAAACTCCCGTATACGTGGCTGAACATAATGAAAAATATATCGTAAATAAAAATTGAAGTGTCATTAGTCTATATCAATTTAAATGCACAGTCACTCATTACTGGCATTACTTTAAAACGTACTAATACTAGTCTTTATCTCTGATTAGAATTCAGTGATAGGCATCTGGACAAAAATAATGTGCAATATTACTTTTACATGTAAAATATACAGTCACTCTGATTACCCGGCATCAAAATTGGAATTTCTTTAATGTTAACTTGACCTAAATTCAATTCTTTTTCACATTTAATCTAAAAATCTACGTATAGCTTTTTCCTTGGCCATCACTTACATATTTCTGATCGATATTTAATTTTCGCGCCACAATAGCTTTGAACGCAATTATTACATTTTGATACTTATAAGCTTTCCTATTTGTATAACTACGCACATATATTTATAAACATATATATGTATATATATATATGTATATATGTATGAATGCATATATATATATATATATATATATATATATATATATATATATATATATATATATATATATATATATATATATATATATATATAAATATATATATATTTGTGTGTGTTTGTTTCAAGCAGACTTTAAATTCTTTATTCACGTTCTGCTGGCCACATAAATTTGATATTGGGAAAAGTGTTGTTAAACGCTAAACGTTTATTCACAAATGTAAATGTAAAAACTATTTACGAGTATATGCACCATGCAAAATACCATTGACAGGAGGAGAGACGCATGGCATGCTTATATTCTGTCTCTCTAGATACAAAATACTGCTCAATCTGTTTGTTACACAGGAAAACCTAACTGATTATTGACATAAGTTTGTGGAAATGGAGAACATGATTTCCGCACAGGAGCATATGATACCAGATGACCAAAATAAACACAAATCAAATGCAACAAATTTAATCTAATCAGCCCAAATGGGCACTTAAAATTAATTACGGAATGTACAGGAAATGTAAAAGACTTCATTACAACTGATTAAGTACTGACATTTTGTGTATTAACCTTCATACCGAAATTGTAACTCCTGCTAGCTTCCCTGCTAATGGGGTAGTATATCAATGTATCATATGAAAAAGTGGCAATGTTATGCTTTACTATAAAACCAGGACCTACATATTTCCACACTTCGGTTCGCGGACTTTACATACACACAAATAAAGCAATATGTTGGGTATGCTGATCTAAATGATATAATATAAATATTTATATTTCTCTAACAGATGAACAAAGACACCATAACTATGATTTCCCGAGGACCTACATTTTGCCACTGTAACACTTGCAGCTTTGTTGTTAAAATTGATATTGTTTGAATGGGTTCATATATAAGGTTTACTTTTACACAATCAGTAACAGAAATCGTCGTTAAACTGTCTTTGTAATTAAGGATAACATAGTTTGCCCTTACCAAGTTCAGGGTTCAACCTCAGAAACATTACACAGCTCCATGTAAAAGCAAACAACCAAACGAAAACCACGGCTACAATACATCTACGAGGCATAAGGATTTTCTTTGCACGCAGCGGGTGAATAATATTTATGTACCGGCTAACTGTTAAGGCTACCAAGTTATAAGCAGATGCCAAATGAACCCCCACCGATATAACTAATATGGTGCTGCAAAACGCCCAGTTGCCTGCAATTATGCAGAATACAAACATTTTGAAGATGTACATGTATGTCGCCAAGGGATAAAAGAGGGCCCAATTAACCCTTACCCATTGGAATTGACTAGATCTCCCAGATGTTAATTGTTGTCCGCTATTATGTGTCACTCAAATTTTCCGTTACTAGAAATTTTTTTGCTGAACTTTGCATGTGAGGCCATTCAGGATCACACGCCCTCGGGCAATAGCTTTTCTGTCACCGGTTTGGCCGCACTGCCCAACCCGTGCCACGGAAAATTATTGACTCACTCGTAATCTCATCCGGAATGGGTTAAGTTGCATGATGTAGAGATAAACTGTTTAGTGTAAGCCTCATTTTCAGTGGTAGTTAGTTTTACTTCAGTGTGTTTATTATAGAGATTGTTTGTGGTAAAAGTTGTAACTAAGGACACCAGCCCCTTTATTCAGTCTGAGCAAAGTCGAATCCTATCACCTGTTACTTAGCCCGAGTATGTAGAAAACCCTGTCACATTTTACCCAACCTGAGTATGGCTGAGAACAATACTGTTCAGAACTGTTCACAGATATACCCATTTCTGACCGTGAGAACACTGTCTCAAAGAAACTCAATCCTCGTTGAGAAAAACAGTTCCACCTATACCACAGTATCATGCGAGAATGTCAAATGTTTACAAGAACTACCGATACGGTTATTATTTTTGTCTTCAAAAGCCTTTTTGACAGCGTATTGTAATCACACAGAGCAACTTACTTGCGTTTTTATTTACTTATTTTCTTTCAAGACATAGTCAAATGTTTTAATTGCGAGCTTAACTGTATGCCAAATTGGAACAATAACCCAATTTGTCTGGTCTCCTTATTGAATAAAATATATAACTAATGCACAACTGAGGAATAATATCTGGGGTAAAAATAGCCCGTTTTGATACACATATTACATACCTGCAATGCAAATCAACATATATTTATATTAATGTAATGAGATTATACAACTATTTTGCGGAATATCCTGAACTTAATATTCTTACATGCAATTTAGCGCTCTTTAAATTGAATTTAAAGTGCACTGAACCAAGTTACAATTAACATAGAACTGAATCCCTTATAGCATTTATATAACTAAATTTTAGGTCCTGGACATATCCTGAATTGTATTAAAGATTTCATAATTTTAAGGAGAACATTGTTCGAAATAAACAAACGAATATCAGTATTTTCAGTCGAATGTTTGCACAAGTCCTTTATGCACAAACCAAAATTGTTGGGCTTAATTCACGACTTTATTTGAATTCCGAATTCATGAAAATTACAGTGGTCAAAATGTTATACTATGTTTAATAATGCACATGCAAGCAAGAATGAATATGACGATTTGACTCAAGGGATATAACTAAGAAGAGTGGCCCAGGAACAACTTTTGCTTTAGGACATAATTTTTGACAGTAATCTTAATTTTTTTTTCCTTGAGCCATTATACTGTGATATTACATGTACTTGCATCTGACATTCATGTCTTCATTTGATCATTGTATTAAACTATATATGATGTATTTTGATTAACTTTACTACTGGAATGTGTATCTGTTTAATTTTATGCAGTGGAGCATGATTTTACATTTTATACATCGAGTGTCGGCAAAGAGCCTCAGTTGCTCACGTTATTCATTATGTAAATCCGACGGTAAATAAAGCTTATCTTATCTTTTCTTATCTTATATCTTAGGAGGCACATTTGTCTCAGCTAACTTCTTACCGAATGTCTTGTGTAAATATTCATTATCAATCTGACTTGTTTGGTATATGCCATATGATATTCCTATCGAAAAATCCGAGAAGGCCAAAGAAAGCAGGAAATAATTTGCTGGGGCCCTCAGGTTTTCGTATTTGCACATGAGACCAATTATGATACCGTTACCAACCATGCCTACGAGTGCAATTAAACCAATTAGCATATAGTAGAACAAATGGAAAGCAAGGTCCGGTGTCTGTGTCGTTGTTTGAATCTCAGCCATCGCAAAAGAAGTGTTACCTAAAAAAAAAAAGAAGAAGAAGAAGTTAATTCCAGCATTTAATTTTAGTTGGCTGTATAACGTTCCAGTTTAATGGATTTCTAGCCAGTCCTTAATCACAGTAGCCTAAGATTTAAAGAAACAGCTCCTTAAAAATTTACTGGGAATTATGAAAAAAGTTTATCATACGCAAGCAAATGTAATAAGCGGTTGTTTTAAACGCAATGTATGCTCTAAACCAATTCCAGAGCATGGGATACCTACAAAATCCGCCTTGCAAAAGAGAAAGCTGTGATGATTTACCTCAGGTAGGCGAGCTTTGACTTTTCTTGTGACAATTATTTTAAGAATAAAGTACCGATTTTCACCAAATGAACTTTCCAAGTCTGTCGATTTATTAACGCCCAATACTCATACAATATTTTCATTCTATTAAATCAGAGGCTGTTTGATGTTTGTAAAATTACAAACAGTAGTGTCCATTTTAGAGTAAATTAATGTAAAGACTGTCGCAAAATGTTGATCACTAAGAGCAACCATTTTGCTATGTTACATCTCGTAAATAAATGAAACACCACCGCAAAATACTGATCAATAAAAACAGCATTTTGCCATATTACATTTAGAAAATTAATATAAACACTGTCGCCAAATATGATCAATAAGAACGAGCGTTTTGGCATGTTATATGCAGTAAATTAGTGTAAACGCTGTTGTGAAATACTGATTCACAAGAAAAAGCCATATTATCATGTTACGTCTGTCACCTGCATATTTGCTGCCTATATATATTGGCATTTTAAGATAATAGGAAGCTGGCAATTAAGCTACTTTTTACTTCCTGTATGGGCTTTTTAGGGGTGATGTCTTTCCAGAAGGATCATGCAATAATTAGCTTTCTTTTCATCTCTGTTTGCAAGCCGCGCCTGTCTGCCAGGGTACCATTGGTTAAGGGCTTACCCACTTCTTGAGCTGTCAAGAGATTATGTACACTGGCCTCTTACATGTATGTGAATTTTCGTTTTGGTAACTAGCAAATAACATCAATGGTTAGATTGTGCTGCACACGCTTGGGGTACCAGTCTGTATCCCCGGCTTGATGACGTATCTTCGGATAACCTCACTGTGGAATTGTAACACCCCGCTGAACGCTTTGGAGACGAAAGTGACTATGGCGGCTGCAAGCCACAGGTTTCCCTTGTTAGGAAGGGAGGAAATCATTTTATCAGTTCCGTAATAATACGAGATAAAATCGTGACACCGTGAAGTAGCCCAGTTTACCGACATATACAGCGGTGGATGACATGTATCTTCGGCCTCAGGAGACACAGATGTCATCCACCGGTATATATATATAAATCTACCATGGGCTCCCTCACGGAGTAACTTACTTTCACTGTATCTAGATTAGCAGGTTTTTAACTTTGGACCTTTTCACTAAAACTTCAAATTCACTAGTGTTGTTGTTATTCCTTTCCATACCATGTTAAAAACGTCTTTTACACTGGGTTCCTATTTTGGCGTTTTGAAAGCATCAGCAAAATTAGCAAAAAAAAAACAAACCCCACAGTGAACTTAAATTCACAGCATCATACAATCAGCCACTTGGTGGTTGCAGCACTTATCATTCTCTTTCATGTTTTCAGTTGGTGTTGAGTACTTCACCAATCAGACAAAAAATGAATATTGATGTTTACAAAGCGCAGATATCAAGTCTTAAACGTTATTCGCCAAAGACTAGGTCACAAAAAATATATCCGATTCGGCCAGTCTTAAAAAAAGTCGTGATCTTGCTGACAGTAGCACAAGCCAATCGTAAAAAGGTGCGTATGCATGGGTACTATAATGCAGTTATAAGTATGTAGCTGCCGCGGGAATGATCCCTACTTTTTTTATTCTTTATAGACTCTTAACCCCCCCCCCCCCCATTTCATTCACTCGGCTTTTCAATGTTCCAATTACTTTGAAGTGCATACTTTGTGAAGAGTTGCAAGTAGAGCTTCCGATGTGACGAAAGACAAATCGAAACACGATTAAGTCAAGTATTGTGAAAAATGGTATATTACAGCATCGCGTCCTTTTGCATAAAT